>JASAOG010000331.1:0-360329 GCA_030265305.1 Biomphalaria pfeifferi | reverse complement strand
CTCTTTCTCTCTCTCTTTCTCTTTCTCTCTCTCTTTCTCTTCTCTCTCTCTTTCTCTCTCTCTTTCTCTCTCTCTCTCTCTCTTTCTCTCCTCCTCTTCTCTCTCTCTCTCTTCTCTTTCTCTCTCTCCTCTTTCTCTCTCTCTCTCTTTCTCTCTCTCTCTCTCTTTGTCTCTCTCTCTTTTTCTCTCTCTTTCTCTTTCTCTCTCTCTCTTTCTCTTTCTCTCTCTCTCTTTCTCTCTCTCCTCTCTTCTTTCTCTCTCTCTCTTTTCTCTCTCTCTTTCTCTCTCTTTCTCTTCTCTCTCTTCTCTCTCCTCTCTTTCTCTCTCTCTTCTCTTTCTCTCTCTCTCTCTCTTTCTCTCTCTCTCTTTATTTCTTTATCTCTCTCTCTTTCTTTCTTTCTCTCTCTTTCTTTCTCTGTAAGGCTTGACAACCACAAACGGTCGCTTACACACACACTCTCTTAAAACACACACACACATACATTGAAACTCTTTTCTGTTCACGCACATATTCTGACAGACATTCATGATACACTGAGACACGTTCAAGACACATTGAAACATACGGCAATGTTCCCATGCTTCCTCTCACACACACACAACACACAGACATGCGATACCTCACACGCAACCCTCACACTCACACAAAGACACTCATCTTCTTTTTTCTCGTCGTCCTATCCCCGTCTAAAGCTGATTATGGGCAAGCTGCAACTGAATGGAGTTAGGCAAGTCTTTGATACTATTTTTAGCCCATCTCCTGGTTCCATGCAAGGGGAAAGAAGCGAGCAAGAAAAAGAAAAGATAAAAGATTAAAAAAAAAAAATGGCGGGAAACTAGGGAGCCGTGAAGACAAGCTCAAAATTTTTTTTTTTTGCTCCTCGGGGGCGACAATTCTGCTACCAGGCCCTGCCTATTGTACCTCGTCTGTTCGTTGCTTTAGACGACCTTTTGGGCGAGTTTACTGAGGAAATCCGCATTGATTGATTGCCCAAGTGCTTCTACTCCCTATCGTTTTTGTTTTGGCAATATGCTGACCCATCTTGAAAGCATAGGTGTTGGGGAAACACATGGAGGGTACAATTTGAGACTGAAATTGAACGTCCAATAGGACAATGAAGTCTTTTAGGACCCCGCTTCCACCTTCCTATTCTTCACATTAAAAAAAAAATAACCCTTACTAACAACGATGGGGTATGTGGCAGAGTGATATAAAACGCATGCCTATTTATCAAGGGCTCGAGTTCAGATCCAGAATCGAACTGAGTCGCTCAGTGCCTAAATGCAGCACGGGAAACTTCTCCCCTGTTCTGCTATGAAAGATGTTGTCATCACAATCTGTGGTCAGACCGTATGTATTGTTTCTTTATTATTATTAAGATATGAAAGAGTTTCATTCCTTGGCTTATGTTTTCCCAGAAGTTCAATGTTAAGTTTTATATAATACATGGATTGAATGTTTGAATTTTATTGTTGGACACGTTTTTGTGAATGGCTGGTGGTATTTATTATCTGGTAGTGGAAGAAAACATGTGGTTGTGTTATCACTAAATCTGTTCTATATAAATGTTAATTTGTTGTTTTTTCCTGGATAGCTGGAGGTTGTTTTGTTTTTTGTTTATTCATGTACTAGTATATTTCTAAGATGATTAGTATATATGATCGATCTGCGTTTCTTGAGGTCCCAATGTTTCTATGCAGCCCTATTGAGCCGAGTAAAGATAGCGAAGGATGGGTTAAACGGCTAAACCAAAGTTAAAAGGAAAAAATGTTACATGAAGGGGCGTGTTGGCATGGTGATGTTTTGAACAGAAGGGTGGGGTTCGATTACTGTTTTGATTTTCCATATTTACAGACGCTCAGCTCTAATTTGCTTTAGTTAGGCGGTGGATCGTTGTGTTGGACACATCTCACTCTCGTTGTCCAGACATAGTCACAGTTGAGATTTACAAAATTCGTGTATTGTTGAGCAGAATGATTAGCTGAACACGTTTACTACTGCTTGCGGCTCTGCATACCTTGGTAAAGACATAATATAGTCTTGTGTTAACCAAATAAAAACTCATATTCCATTTGATTCCATTTCAAAGTCCTTTGAAAGACATGATGTGGTTGTCCTGTGGCATACAGTTAACAAGGTTATCGTGTGGTCAACAGTTAACAAAGTTGTCGTATGGTCAATAGTTAACAAGGTTGTCGTGTGTTCAACAGTTAACAAGGTTGTGTGTTCAACAGTTAACAAGGTTGTCGTGTAGTCAAAATTTAAAAAAATTGTGGTGTGGTCAACAGTTAACAAGATTGTCGTGTGGTCAACAGTTATGAATGTTGAAATAAGTACGCTTGAACTTGGTTTGGCTTGGCTACCTATGATGGGGCCCGAGGTTCGACACCGACTCGAGTAGAGTTGTGTTTACTGAACGCATAAAGGCAGCACATAAAACCTTCTCCCAGATACCCCATCCCCCCCCCCCCCCCACTGCATGCTATAAGCATTAATGTAGGGCTATATAAAAGCTACCGTTTATTTGTTTATTTAACATTAAACAAGATTGCCATACCATTAACAGTGAACAAGTTTGTCCTGTGGTCAACAATTAACAAGGTTTTCGTGTGGTTGACAATTAGAAAGCTTGACGTGTGATCAACAATTAACAAGGTTATCATGTGACCAACAGATACCAAATGTGTCATGTGGTCCACAGTTCACAAGGTTAACCCTAACCCAGAAGAAGGACCAACTAATTTTTACTATTTCTAAAACGTTTCCCCTGTGGTCTATAGGTGAAGATTGACGTTCTGTTAAGTTAAGTAGTTAGGCTGGCTATACCACGCTGACATACATCCCTGAAGTAAAAATAATAACAAAGTCATGTAACAAGACATTTCCGTTCAATAAAAACATGACTACATCAACACGAAATTAGAACAATGACCCTAACTGACCATTCTATTCTAGCAGAAAAGAGTGATTCTATTTTAGTTTGTTTTCTCATCTCCTTCCTGTAATCTTTACCTAGCTATTTGATTTCATGATATTTTCTATCATACTACGTTAAACTGGATGGGACCGAAACTTTCTTAACGCCATGCAGCTAAATACAGATCCCAAGTGTGACGTGGTATTTCTAAAAATAGCATTTTTGTCTGATTTTAACCAAGTTTCGCAATCATTTAATTAAAAAATGTATTTGCTTTTTTTCCGAATATTAGTCTTATTATGTTCTTGATATTAAAGCATATTTCTTTTGCATTTTGATATTTGTATTTTTTATGTAAATTGACCCCTTTTTGCTATTTTCAGAGTTATTTCTAAACCAGTCGATACTTTTCCCGTTAAAAATATCACATGTTTGAAAATAACCTGCTTTCAATTTTTGAAATACATTTTTTATCACTGAAATTAATCGAAAATCTTAAAGAAACTAAAAAGTTTTTTAAAAACCGGAAATCGATAGTAATATTGAGATAAAATATGTTTCTTAATTTAATTCCAATATAGACAATAAATTTTGATAATAATGTAAGAAATAATCCAACAATCATATCATTATTTTGTCCCTCTGTCTGATTTCACCCCAAGAATATGAATAAAATCCTTGGCTTATCAAACAAATGACCCACAAGTGCCGCCCACATGTTTCTGTGAAGACATAAACTCCTTTTGTAAATTTGTTTAAAAAATAAAATTCTTACGAGTGCGAAATGATTGAATAGCACAAGCATTGAACAAGCTCAAACGTCATTTCGATGCACAATCCTACAGAGCACATCGCTTTGCATAAGAGGAAAACATGATGATGGTTAAATCTTAAGTAAGATTGAGATGACCTATTATTTTGTGGAGGACCAGATCAAATGGCGCAAAGTGGCGACTCTGATACCCGACAGATCTTTCAATGGGATACGGTTTAGAAAGTGAAGTGGGAAATGAATGAAGTGGGAAATGAATGAAGTGGGAAATGAATGAAGTGGGAAATGAATGTAGTGGGAAATGAATGTAGTGGGAAATGAATGTAGTGGGAAAAGAATGTAGTGGGAAATGAATGAAGTGGGAAATGAATGTAGTGGGAAATGAATGTAGTGGGAAATGAATGAGGTGGAAAATGAATGAAGTGGGAAATGAATGTAGTGGGAAAGGAATGAAGTGGGGAAAGGAATGTAGTGGGAAAGGAATGTAGTGGGGAAAGGAATGTAGTGGGGAAAGGAATGTAATGGGGAAAGGAATGTAGTGGGGAAAGGAATGTAGTGGGAAAGGAATGTAGTGACTAAAGGAATGTAGTGGGAAAAGAATGTAGTGGGAAATGAATGTAGTGGGAAATGAATGTAGTGGGAAATGAATGTAGTGGGAAATGAATGTAGTGGGAAATGAATGTAGTGGGAAATGAATGTAGTGGGAAATGAATGAAGTGGGAAATGAATGTAGTGGGGAATGAATGTAGTGGGAAATGAATGAAGTGTGAGATGAATGTAGTGCTAAATGCATTTGCACCACAGTGTTGGTAACTGCGTGTATTAAAACTAGTGTTTCTGAATATGAGTTTAAAATATAAATTGCAGCTTTGATGGTGTTACTGCTTTCTACTATATCTATATTTCAATAGAAAGTACCTTAGTTTCACTCCAAATACAGGTGTCCCTGGGTTTGTCTGTAATTACAAACAACACCTAAAAACTCAATCAAAGCACGAAAGTTTATTATACTTCATGGCACATATCACACGCTGGTCTCCATCTTGTCTGAAAAGTAACACACTTCCGGCCATTCACGCCTACGTTCTAACTGACATACATCTGTAAACATAGATAATACTAGAGATGGGAATCGAACCCAACTTTTAAAGTTCGGGTTCGGTTCGGTCAGATTTAAGTTCGAGTTCGGTTCGGTTCGATGACGAGTATAGTTCGGGTTCGGTTCGGTTCGGTCAGGCCTAAAGTTCGGGTTCGGCTCGGTTCGATGTTATGAAATTATGTAATAGCAAAATTAAGTTATAAGGTTTAATACAATTTATCAGATCAAACACTTTAAGTTTAATTTTTACATAAAACAAATACTTTGCAACATATAATAGGCCTATGGGCAATACTTTTTCCAAAATAATGTTGCCTACATACATTTTAAGCATTGTAAAAATTTCTTAATAGAGATAGAATTAAAGATGCGGCAGTTTTTTGCTCACGTCGGCAAGTGGTTTAATTCTGGGCATGACTCGGCGCTGCTAAGCTTCTTCTAACCTTTTTCTCTTAGTAAGAAGAGATATTTTTTTTAAAGGCTTATATCGATGTGCTTCCTCTCAGAACGTACTATTCATCATATTAAAAAAACAAATATTCTTCCTGTAATTACGTCTCTATCGAGGATTTTTTTTTTCACACATAAGTCGTCACTATAATAAATTGCAATATACGGAAGAAATTCGACTATTCTGAGACAAAAAATGCAGAAGAATCTCGATAGCGGAGATGTTTTAAAATGTTTTCTTCAAAACGTTTGGACCTATATTGTGCATACGCGCCTCGCAAAAAGCAGTCTACAGTTGACAAGGTCTTATTAGAAGATACAATAACATCTCCTACTTAATATATTTTAATGTTGAACCATGTCATTAGACTAAATAGTCAGAGAAGTTCAACTGAAAATAACACTTTTTTTTCGACGCCCCCTCTCCTTGTTAGTTGGTCGTTGGTTTGTCGCTTACAAACAGCTAGTACAATGGAACCAATAAAGGCGTTTTATATTTTTACCGGTAAGGGCCGTATAGAGGGACTTCTTAGGGTCCGAAAGTGACGCTGGGCAAGGCACGTATCCCGTATGGGAGACGAACGTATGCCAAAGACAGTCTTATTTTTTTTTTTTTTTTGTGAGCTAAAAGGTGGCCGCCATAACAGAGGCGCCCCACGGAAACGCTCCAAAGACCAGCTTAGGAGTCAACTTTGCTTAGCTTACATAGAAGAGAGCACCTGGTTACATGCGGCCTCAGAACGAGTCAGTTAGAGTTCACTCCCGAAGGCCGCATTATACACATTTGAGACCAAAAGAAAATCCGCTGCCGAGGACAAACGCAGACGCGAAAAGAAAAACTAAATGGACCACCTGCACACAGTGGTTATGCTTGCCCTGGATGTGGCAAAATATGTAGGTCACATCTGGGACTGCGCAGCCATGGGAAAAACATACCTCACTAATCTTCGGACTCAAGACAAGCCTTATAACAACATCATATAAACTTAATAAACTTTAAAATAAAGTTCTTATGTAAACAACTTAATATAGCCTCACTGTTATTACAATATTCACATATTTAACTTTTGATAGAGATTTAATATTAATGAAATATACTGATATTTAAACGAAATCTAGGTCTCAAGATTGTCTGCCGTTTCACATTTGCATTACGCTAATTTCATCGTACTCAATGCATAAACACAAATCAATCGCTTAACCTCTTCTTACCGCCACCAGACAACACACACACACACACACACACTATGACACACACCTTTTTGTCAGGAAGTTGCGTCTCCCCATCCCCCAATTCAAGGTACTCGCCATCCCCAGCCACGGGGGAGGACCCAAAGTTTGAGAAACGCTGTATTAAAAATACTGATGATCAATAATGCAAAACAAAATAAGAGTAAAAATATTCAGGGGCGTTGCTAGGAATTTTTCATCATTTGGGGGCCCGGGAGGGGCTGGACCTCTTTGGGGCCCCTTCATTTTGCGTAATAATGAATATTGCAAAAAACACTCATTTGGGGCCCCCCCTCAAGTGGGGGCCCGCGGGGATTTTCCATTTCTCCCACTCCTCCCCCACCCTTGCTACGCCACTGATAATATTCCAATATGGAATACTTCACAATTTTGTAAAAATAATTCACTTAATAGAAGATAATTAAAATTTATTTTAAACTAGAACACAAATGAACTTATTGTAGATTTATATCTACACTCTATAATCAGCAAAAAATATTCTACTCTCAACTAACAGCCATCTCAAATAAAAGTGACAATATTTTAATGTTGACTTTCTACTTACTAGGAACTAGATCTAGATCTAATAAGAGGGCGCCTATTCAACTCAAAACCAATATTGCAAACAACCCGCGAAAATTCAAGGCCAGGGGGGAGTCGGCACATACCGAAAATCCGCTTTTTTTTCTTTTTAAAGTTTTCAAAATACCCCCCCCTCCCAAGTTTTCAAAGTATAAATGAATCATTCGAATTTAAATAAAATATTTAAGTAATTTTTTTTCATTTTTTTAAACCAAAAATAAAAAAAAAGGATGTACAAATTGCAAAATTAGTTCGGTTAAGATAAGTAGGGTTCGTTCGGTTCGGTTCGTACCAAGCAGTTTCAAAGTTCGGGTTCGGTTCGGTCATAAGTGAGGTTCGAGTTCGGTTCGTTCGGTTCGCGTTCGGTTCGTTTCCCATCTCTAGATAATATACACATACCGACATTCATCCTTCACAGATGGTAAAGAAGCCGAACAATCAAATACAATCAAATGGTTTGGTTTGTATCTCTCACTTAATATCTTTAAGTTAAATAGGTCTCTCATCCTTTTGTTGAATATCCAGTTTAATGATCGATCAATGTACATTACTATATACCCAACATGAAGTAAGTGGGTCTATTCCAGGATTTAAACACACTAGTCCCTCCGGCGGCGTAGCATACGCCGTTATTTTGAAGGGCCAACCTTAGGTCACTGTAACCTATGCGACTACATGGACCCGGCTTATTTTAGGTGTATAAATTATTAAATTAAACCATTTTATAACTTATAACAGGTTTCCCTCGGCCTTCCGTCTATTTAACAGGAGGTCCTGGAAATCTCATGAAATTATTTAAATCTTTTGAAATATACAGACGAAAAATCAATTTTTTTTCGCTCTTAAATTACCTAGAATAACTCCCTCCGTCCGAGTTGCAAAACTTAAAGAGTGATCTTTCCGTTGTGTCCAAACTCTTGAGCGTGCTCTGTCGCTTCGATAGTTACTACAGAGTAGATTACTCTCCCCCCCCCCTTTTTTTTAACGTGAGGTAGAAATAAAACAAAAAGAGTGATATTGCAACGGTTCTGCCCTGCTATTTTGTGACTACGTGGTCTCCCCTCCCCCTCTCTTGTTTTCTCGTGGACTATCCGCAGAGTGATCTTTCCTTTACTCCTTACTACTCGACAAAACTCTTGAGGGAAGAAGAGAAATATATATATATATATATATATATATATATATATATATATATATATATAGAGAGAGAGAGAGAGAGAGAGAGAGATAGATAGATAGATATATATATAGATGATTTAAGTTCACTAATCAATCATACATCTCATTAAAACATCTTTATGTCAACCTTGATGTAATTAAATTTCACTGTATCAGTAGCTCAGTAGAACTAGAAAAGTACTAATTTTTTTCGGTCAGAATACTGACCGAAACATATTATTTCAATATACTTCCTTATTATTATCAAGAATGTTTTCAAACTATAACTTCACGGAGTTCGCCAGAAGGGATACAATGCCCTTCTGTTTACAATAAACTCAAAATCAACTGAAGTCAATACTCCAACAAGAACAACAACTCTGTGTTAAGTAATCATTCCGACCATGTGAATGGACAGACGTTTCTAGGAGCGGCTTCCTTCCCTTTTAGCTTTGCTGTCCATCGGAAAGTCACGCCTCTCCTGGCCATTCATGAAGTGGAAAACACCCAGTTTGAAAAGCCGAAATCGAAGAGGTTTGACAATTTCCAGTCAGTGACTATTAATGGTAGAAAGACTCTTTTGAATAAAAAAAAATTTCAATCTGACATTAGTCAAACGTATGGCCTAGAGTTAGGTGGTGGAGAAGTAGGGAGAAACAAAATGCAGGTCGAGATAGATCTCATCACTAGGAAGGGAAACGTTTCAAGCCCCACCCCCTCCCCCAATTCCTTACCAACTACGAATCTGAATAGTCTATAATTTACGGCCAACACATGAAACCGACCAATTCGCGATCTGGCCTGCCAATTTTAGAACTGGCCATTATCTATTGTTCCTGGCTAGTGCACGGGCGGAACTCATAGAATAGCATCCATAAGTAAATGTTGCTTGCTTGTTTGTTTGTTTTTAAGTTGGAGATGGCCTAAATAAAATAAACCATTCTTTGAGTAAACAAATAACTGCATCGATTTTTTTTTCTATCATTGTTTATTTATTAATTATTAAAAGTAGAATAAACACTTTTAATTACAAGTACATCGGGTGTTGGTCACACGCCTAGGCCATTACTCGAAATGGCCGGCCACTTTGCGATTTAGCCACACTTCTGGATTTGTCCGTTACATATAGATCTACATTGGATGATCTCCTCAGTGATTTGCTCTTTGTTACACTTTGAATTTGAATTTGATTCTACATTATTTTAACTGTTCTGACAAAGTAAACACAAAGTACTTCATAGTTTAACACATGTCTAGTTTATGACAAATAAACTTCAGGCTACCCGCAAACATACACAATCCCAAATTTTTTCTTGCTTCAAGATCTAGTCCGCCAATAAATAATAAAAATATAAATGTAGTAGATATTTATAGATTCCCGCTATAGCTCCATTCAGTCTGGGTTTAAATATACTTCTCAACAGAACAGAGCGTCAACTAGAGTTCAAGGGAGTCGACTCTTTTTTTTGTTTTCATCACATCTGCTGCAACGTAGGAAAAAGAAAGAGCAACATAAAAAGCAAACTTAGAAACATACAGTCCGTAAACCCAGAAATAACTAGAGAACAGCACCACCGGAACAGTTTCTCTTTATTCTAAGTGATTATTTGTCTGTTCAAACACTCTCACTGACAGCCCTTGTCTTCTTGTGGTGGAGGCGAATTGGAAAAGCAGAATACAGATTGACTTCGCTGCATGTAAATAGAATTCGGAAAAAATTCGCAGTTTGGAAGGAGGGGGTGGGGAGAACTTGGCTGCTGAATCTCTAAAAAAAGAATAAAACGTTCCTAAATGTACAGCCGCACACATGTAGCCTATATTTCTTTGAGGAAGCTAATTATCTCTCTTTTTCTTACAGTCTTCATTAGTGTGTATGGGCGTCTTTTCAATCCCTTTGTGTTTTTATCTAGTCTAGCGTTGAGAAACATTGCTCATGAAAGCACAAGTACCAAGCAGCTTAATTTTGAATATAATTTAATTCGACCTACGCTTGATCTATTATAATAATCCATTTTTAGAAAAAAAAAGCTTTCACAGAAATTAATTTTACTTGCTATTACGACTTGAAATAGACCGAAATGTGGATAAAACTAATCATACCAAAAAAAACAAACAAAGGACAAGTTGGTTTAATGTAATTGTTAGCATTTAATATAACATAGTGGATATGTATGCACTTAACTTTGCTTTAGCGTTGGACATTTTTTTTATGTTACCTATTTAAGCTCTTCGTTGTTAGAAAAAAATAATTTTTCTTCTTCGTTCTCATTTTACGTGTCGAAGGGTTCATATCAGTAATCCTATATCTTAGATGACCTGCACAGTGGTTCCAGATCAGGCAGTTCTCCGTATAGTTTTTGTTCTATAGAAGGGTTTTGGGGTCAGAGACTTGTTCGGGCCTCTTGATATAGTAAAAAATGATAATTTCAACATTTTGATAAAGACTCTAAGAATAATGGTCATACATATTTAAAGAATCTAGGTCATGTCTAGGAAGTTATCAATTAAATAACGTTAACTAAAGTATAAATTTAGCCATCAATACTGATATAGTTACTGGAACTGAAACCTGAATTATATTCACCTGATATTGATACGAGTAAGCACTCTCATTCATATGTTTATATTATTAAAATTTAAAACTTCTAACAGTGTTCATATATTCTAATTAGTTTATTGGTCATATAAAAATAATACATTAAAATCATAATTGCAAACTAAAAATGTGAACAAAGGCTTAGATCTACTTAATAAGTAAACTTGTTGTTATTAAATCCTCTCCTCCTCTACTATACACAAATGTCTCTATAAAAAACCAAAACAAATTACCATTCTTTAAAGACGGTTAACGAGAGTGTCATGTGACCAGCCGTCATTACTTTCCGAAACTAATGTCAGGGATCCATTACAGTTGGATGGACTAAGAGGTGTCCTAAAAATCCAGAAATATAAAATCCTAGCCTTCACTGACACCCTTCAGTTTGAAAGCCAAGCGCTTTACCACTCACCGGTGACTCACTCATCATACCCCTGTGTGCCCGGGCTTCTGTATTATGACTTATGGTTAGGTGAGTAGGTTTTGAACCATGGATGCTACCGTGTCTGAGTTGTTATATTTGTCTTGGTGTGTCATTTTACCATGTCACGGCACGTGTCACTGCCGCGCCTCACGTGATACTCACAATGTAACTGTAAATGCTGAACGAATAACTTTATGACAGCACAATACAACCAACTCGTATATCGATACCGGTGTGTATCGATTACCCTAACGACGCCCTATTGTTAATCGTTGTTCTAATTCTATGGGCAATTATACTTTTGCAATCCATCCGAAACTAGACATGGCTACTCGTATTCAATCACAGTTTGCTTTATCGATACACTCTTTTGCCATATCGGTTATAAACTTATGTAGCTCCTCCCACTCCGGGTTGTGCCTTTGTAGAAACTTCTTTTTTTAAGCGCCCTAATAAGTTAATCATTAGCACTAAACAATAATTAGAATTGTGTAGTCTAGTTGATACTTTATTTAGAACTTGATAGGAATTGAACAATATGTTCTTAAACCAGCTCAAGGTGGCAGGAAACCATGATCTCCATTGGATAACATTATGTTAGGTACTAAAACAAGGGTATTCAAAGGCTTAGACAGTTAGCAATCAAGTCCATTGAGTAACATTATGTTAAGTTCTAAACATGGGTATTCAAAGGCTTAGACATTTAGCCATCAAGTCCATTGGTTAACATTATGTTAAGTTCTAAAAAATGGGTATTCAAAGGCTCAGGCAGTTAGCCATCAGGGTTTTTCAAAGGCTTAGACAGATAGCCATTAAGTTCATTGGATAACATTATGTTAAGTTCTAAAACATGGGTATTCAAAGGCTCAGGCAGTTAGCCATCAGGGTATTCAAAGGCTTAGATAGTTAGCCATCAAGTCCGTTGGATAACATTATGTTAAGTTCTAAAACATGGGTATTCAAAGGCTCAGGCAGTTAGCAATCAGGGTATTCAAAGGCTTAGACAGTTAGCCATCAAGTCCGTTGGATAACATTATGTTAAGTTCTAAAACATGGGTATTCAAAGGCTCAGGCAGTTAGCTATCAGGGTATTCAAAGGCTTAGACAGTTAGCCATCAAGTCCATTGGATAACATTATGGGCCTATGATAAGTTCTAAAACATGGGTATTCGAAGGCTTAGGCCCCAGAGTCTTCTGCTTCTTGAACGTGACATCTAGCACAATGCTCGCTTTCATCAGTCCCCTCAAACAAAACATTATCTCTTTGGTCTTTGAATATCATTTTTTTTCAACACTTTAGATGTCTACCTAATATCTGTTATCGTTGTTGTAGTATTTAGAAACAAAGTTCTCTCTCAAGTCACAAGAAGCGAGTGTTTTTAGTCTTCTATGTTGAACATTATAGATAATATCTAACCTATAATTGATAATATAAATTTAAATCCAGAAAGTCTTTGCCTGTATTTCAAAGCCGCTCTGTTAGTTCTTATCTTAAGCATGACCAAATGTTCGAATGGTGAGTTACTGTGTAACTGGCAGAATGTAGGAAACATTATTGTCTTTTTAAACAATGCTTTACTTAATAATTATCCTTAATATCTTACTTTATTAAAAAAAAAGCACTCACGCCACTTTCAGACTATAGACTTTGTTAGGGTGCAGACTTTAAACACCCCCAAACAAATTACACTACAGACAATATACAAAAAACCAACAAGTTCTGTCACACAATACAAGCACTAACCTAAACTAAACTAACATAAACTAAAGTTTTCCTTTCGGACCTTTTAGTCTACTGGGCAAATGATGGCTGCCTGGTCGTGCGGTTTGCGCGCTGGACTGTCGTTTGGATGGTCGATGGTCCCTGGTTCAAACCCTGCCCGCTCACATCCCCCGTCGTCCTGCGGGAGATTTAGACTAGGAAGTAAACTATCTTGAACTCTGAAGGAACATCCGAAACATGTAAAACATTTTTTTAAAGTTTATCTGTTTATGTGGCCTACGGTTAACGAGGGTGTAATGTGGTCAGCACAACGACCAACCGCCTTTACTTTTCTAACTAATGTCAGATACCCATTAGAGCTGACGGACTCAGAGGCGCCCGAAGATCCCGAAATTAAAAATCCCAGTCTTCACCAGGATTCGAACTCCGGTTCGGAAGCCAAGCGTTTTACCGCTCAGCCACCGCGCTTCTAAAAATACAAGCACTGTCAGATTTTTCTGTCTTTACAATCTCACAATCTACTCTTCAAGCACCCACTAGCTTAATCCCATCTAGCCCACGAGTTGACAACTTTAATCCTAATAATCCACCAAATAAGGACGAATGTTAACATCTCAGTAACATTAAGATGGATCCCTGGCATCCAGGGAAACGAAGAGCCGGACAGATTATAAAAGGGCGTAGAGTCTAATCGTTTTGTAACGTTTTGGTACTCTAGGATTTATCAAACGTCATACCTGATGCCCCATTGCTGGGATTTCTAGATGCAATACTAAGAAAGTTGGCCGCGACAATGTTTTTAACAAAAGTTTAATGTGCGAGTCGTACAAAGTAGCTTTCTTGGACTAATAAAAAAAAAAAAGGCAAACTAGCACTTTCAAGACGCTAATGTAAAAGTACTTAAAGAATATGGCGTCTCTCTTAGTTTTAGCTACTTTGCAACATCGCGGCCAGAGTTTCCTTTCTGTGGGCATTCCTGGGCCTTAAATAAAGGACTCTTGGCTTGTCCAGGCGTCAGGGTCCCAAAGGAGTGCTGATCTTTTCGTTCGGGCACCAGCCAAATTGATACAACTTGTAATAGACACACTTTACACAACAACAGTCTCAATTAACACATTGCTTTATTACCTTAGTATTCGTCTTCTTCGTTCCAGCAGCCTCTTGTCTTTCTGACCCATTTCCACTCAGTCCTGACGTACACACTTTCTTTCTTTGTTCACTCATCCCTGTACAATAAAGGTCAACTGGTCATTTCATACACAGTGACACACAATACACTACTAGCCACTCAACACAAACACACTATCACACAACTGATATACAATTTCAAATGCTTTTTACCATTGGCAGCTTTAAACTTTGGAAAGAGATAGCTGGAGTCCTCTACAAAGCCACTGGGACATGCATATGAAAGGCAAAAAAAAGCTCCCACGGAAGCTTGAGCGATAAGATAAACCCCCGGTAGACAGCTTTGTTTGCGTCAGTCGTAACAAAATATGTAGATTACATCATCGTTTGCTCTACGAAGTCCTGTGAAATATCTGCACTCTTGTCAATCTTTGAAATTACGACTTTTTATTTTTTACTATTAATTGCTGTTAAGCTGCTAAAGTGTCATACACATTATTAAATTAATGTTTTTGGTAATTTTAACACAACAGAGTCGTAATTTCTTTTTTAAAGGTGTAATTAGCACCTTATAATCACTTTAAAATCACTTTAACTCCTTTAGACACAGTTTCCGAAAGATGTCTAGTGTTTTTTAAAACTATTAATTAGTTGATTTAAGTTGATTAATATCTTTTCCAAAAAATTATTGTAAAAAAAAAAAAAAAAAAAAATTATAATAATTTAAACGTATTAGCAGGCCACTTTTAACGTGAGACGCACTCGGCCCATGTGTTGACTTCGCCTGCCAACCTTTAAAATAGTGTTGTTAAGTACTTAAGAGCAGGATACGCTGCTGAAGTCTGCAATCCTTAAAGGGAACATGTATCAATTCATCCCAACCAGAAATTGTGTCTCTGTCTTTCCAATTGGATTAGTTATTAGTGTAGCTCTTGTGCCCAGCACGTCCTAAGAAAGAAAACATTTGTTGTAAAAGAGCGCCACTTCTGGATTGCTTGTTATGTTTCTCATAACAATTCTCCCAACCTTGCTCGTAGTTAGGATCAATCAGGGGCGTGATTCTTGGGGGACAGCAGAAAACTTCAAAAAAGGGCGTACAAAAGAAAGGAAATATGGCTTTCAAAAAGTACAGTTAAAAGCGTTATATTACTAACTTAATAAAAATAAATAATACTATTATAATAATCACAACATTTGTGATGATAACAATAATAGTAAAGAAGTAAACTTCCTCTTTCAGACCTTGCGATTTATATGGGGCAGATAATGTTTAGGTCATCTGTTTCTTTAGCCAACGATTAATGAGCAGGGTGTCAATGTCCAGCTCAACGACCAACTGCCTTTACTTTCTCCCAACTTAAGTCAGGTACCCGTTAGAACTGTTGGACACAGAGACGCCCTAAAAATCCCGAGATTCAGACCCAGAACCCAAGAGCTTTCAGCCGCCGCGCCACCATTGATAACATAATACTTTTAACTAGTATAGCGCTGTTAACAAACGCCCTTTGGCTTAAGGCGCAATGAGACAAGAAAAAAATGAAAAGAATTATAATGTCAAAATTGTATTTAAATATATTTTATACAGATGGGTGTACATGTATTATTTTCCTTGAATGAACGTCTATTATCCATAAAATCATATAAGAAAATCTAATATAAGATTACTAGTTAAAAAGTTAATCTAAAACAAAACTAAAACATTACTAAATAAGATTAAATCTTGCAAAACAAAATAAATTGTTACATTAATTGCTCCAATTGTTTTAGTTTGTGAAAAACAAATTGATAGATTGCCACAATAGTCAATTTTCTGTGTCCATCTGTTGTGTTTAATTATAACATTGTTCGCTGTCATTTCTCTCCGATTGTTAATAATATAATGTTAGATATGTTGGCGCGTGAACTATGTTACACGTTAAATGCAGACAGTAATAATCGATCAATACCAGGCGTACTCTTTTTTTAGGTCAACTCTCCAAAGAAATCATTTTATCAGCGTACATTTACGGCTTCCTGAATTATTTCTCCGATGTCCGTTCTAGTGATAAAACATCAAAAAAAAAAAAATCCCTCAACTCTTTTTTTTTCATGGGACCAATATTTGCAGCGTCAAATTGATACTGACAATTTCGGAGCAAATAATTTCTCCGTTTCTCTGGTCGCTTCTAGAACCAAACCAAAAAAAGTAATCGATAACTTCTAGAGTGTACAGAGACACAAGTAACGTGCTAACCAGGAAAGTTGAATACAGAGCGTTTACTTCTTTCTTTTTTCTGTCCACCATTTTGTTCTTTAGCATGAATGCTGGGAAATTCGAAGCGGCTTGAACTAAAAATAGATTTTAGAACGTCTCGTGTTTTGAGTATCTGTGTTTCCTTCGTCTTTTAGTTTCCATGAACTTTATTATTATTTTTTTTTTTTGTCTAATAAATGTGACATGTTTTTTATAAAGCTTATATCAACTCGCTCTGTCTGTCTATCCATCTGTCTGTCTGGTAAAATGTGTGTACATGTTATTTCTTCCACACCCATTCTCGGATCAAGTTGAAACTTCGCAAAAGCTTTAGAAAAATGTAGGGGCCTACACAAAAAATCCTGCTCCGAGGCCTCCATGAATTTAAATCCGGCCCTGGATAGACTAAATGCCTTAGTACATACCAGTGTAAAGCTAAGTACCGAAACAACAAGCAACGTATACGTGTTACATAGATAAAGGCATCACAAGGTAGAAGTGAAAATTGTGAATTGAGAAACAAAGAAATTAGAGTCCTGATATGTAATGTATAATATAATATAATATAATATAATATAATATAATATAATATAATATAAGAAGATCAGTGCCTTTTATAGTTCTGATTTAGACTAGATAGTTTGAATGGGCTTTTTCTTTTTACTTGGTGTGTTGGATATTTTCATACATGGCGGAAAACCTATAAATAGCAAGCTTT
Source organism: Biomphalaria pfeifferi (assembly GCA_030265305.1). Classification (NCBI taxonomy): domain Eukaryota; kingdom Metazoa; phylum Mollusca; class Gastropoda; family Planorbidae; genus Biomphalaria; species Biomphalaria pfeifferi. The sequence continues at coordinate 343,298 of JASAOG010000331.1, read as the reverse complement.
TTGGTGTATCTGGTGTACGAAATAGAGGAAGTGTTGATAAGTTATGTTTTTCAAAAGTGACATGTTCACTCTTATGCACATTTTTACACTGCAAAATCATTTTTATTTAATCTTTTCTCTTTGTAATTTGTGTGTAGTTGGCAATTTTGAAGTTCAGTTTTGCTTCCTTGACATTGTTTAGTTCATCGCGAGAATCTTTAATAATAAATAGATTGAATGCTTGATTCCCTTTGGTTTGTTTTTAGTTTGTGTTTCAGTATAGCTCAGCACGTTACTTAACGTCAGTGCTTAAATCTGCAGGATGGCAGAAGATGGAAGCGGGCAGGGTTTGAACTCGCAATCATAGCGACGACACTCTGAAACGAATAGCACACGACCAGGCGGCCATGGATTGGTGAAAAATTCATACACAAAATCCTTCTATTTCTACTTCATGTAGAATAGAAATTTGGAGTTTCTTTCTTCTTGATGTAGAATAAACAGAATAGAATTTTTTAAATTATAAACTTAATTTTTAATTAGGATACATTCGGACCTTCTTATTAGAAATTTCCCAAACTTTTGGAAAGGCCTACATTTTGACAATCTTTGCCAATAGTGTAGAGACGTTGTATAAGTCAGTCAAGTCCAATCCGTTTTTAATCATAACATTAAATCTTATTGAAAAAAAATATGACCAATGTTTACTTTCCAAACAGATCCGACATGCCCTGTTGGAGTTAACACACAAAATAAAATCATCAGGGTCGACAACCCTTCCTCCCCTCTGACTGTCTCGCTGTCAAGAAGATGTTAACTTTCTGTGCGATATATATTGACGGTAATCATGTTCCTGTTGCTAAAATCCGATAACACCTCCTCCTCCTCTTTTTTTTTTTCTTTTTATACTCCCTCCCCCAACTGAAAACTCAGTGGCAATTTTGGAACTAGTCGTTTAGCTAGTAGGTTTTAAAAATCTGAATCCTCCACTACACACACACACACAGAGACATACACACGCAAGTAGACTCGAAAAGTCCATTCCTCAAGGGACTATCTTTTTCCACACAACTTGTTGACAGTAATTGGCGTACAATCTTGTTTTAAGATAATGGTAACACCATTGCCTTGCCATCTGCTGCAGAACTTTGACGTCAAACATGTTTTATTCACGTGGTACCCCGTTGTAGACTTGAATTATTGAGTTTGGAACTAATAATGACCTGAAATTTAATACAATTGTCGTTCGCTTGAGTTCCGAAACACTGCAAGGGAAAAAAAAAACATGAACTTCACTTAACATCTTCAAAAAAAGAGACAGAATTGGAAGCAGGCGACGTTTTAAGAGACAGAAAGTTTTCCAAGTTAAAGACAGACATACCACGGCTTGTATATCTAGTTCAAAGCGATTTTTATCCTTAACTGTTCAGTACTGATTATCAAGTTATCACGTAGTTTGAACTCTATCTACAAACTATATTCCGAGAGTGGACGCTGGTTTCTGTGATGCAAGTTCAAGGATGCCGTGGTTCCTTGGAACATTTGTGTTGCCCAAAACAAAATGCCCCATGGAAGTGGCAAAAACAGATCACAATAATCCATTTTAGCGCAGTCTAGAACCGACATTGCCCTGGAGATGCATTATTTGTCCGATTCTGACGAAACTATGACTTCCGGTGGCGTTCTTGTCAGGAGTGACAGGAAACAGTGTCGCACATTTTGCACGCGTGTTCCCAGCTTCACGAGCTAAGGGAAGAAGTTTCGCGATGGTCATTGGATCTTTATGAAATCTTTGAGGCATCACGCTGTACAGATCAGTTTCTTGTCAGGGCACTACGGAAAGAGTTATTCTTCCGGTCAAGGCTCTAGTCGGAGTTTATCCCATATTCAGGTTTTCAGTATGCCTATAAACTAATATATATTTAGATCCTTTCGACGTTTTCTTTTCAGTAACATCAACTAGACCCACTGGAATCCCTGCTAATAGAATTGTAGGCTACTGGTAACTGTGGGCCAACAGCATAAGTGTTTGTGGGCTACAAATGAAAGGGTTCTTACATTATGGGATAGCACCATTAAACCTGTTCACTAATTACAATATTGCTGGCTACTAGTAAAAGTGCTGAGGACCACTGAAAACCTTTCATGGTCATCTCATGGCCAGTAGCGTGTAGGTGAAAGCATACCACGTGTACATTGTTCAACCTGTCTCGAAAGACTGGGTGTACTCAGATGAAATACTGATGTTAGCTTCTTCTCCTTCAATCCTAACAGGATCTGCTGTGACTAAAGAAGCCGATTCTAGATCCGTAAACTTTGCCACAAAAGAATGCATCTGTTTCAGGGTTATCAGATAAGAAAGCTTTCTCTTTTCCTTAAGTAAGGCCGCGTCTGTCATTTTGCTCTTCCCTTGGGCTGTATCAGCACATACGGTCTGTCTCTATGCTAGGGCTACTTCCTTCCATATATTTTCCTTGGTGTCTGTAGTCTTGAGATCTCACTTGCAGGCATCTAAGTGGCTTAGTTTTGGGCGTCCTCGGGTCTGGTCCTATCGGCAAGCTCAGGTGAATATTATAGTTACACATAAAGACTAAATAATCTTTAAACAGATGGTCCAAAACTAGCTTAATGTCTATTTAGCTTTGTTCCCTCCCATAGTACTACAATCAGTGGCGTAGCAAGGAATTTGCCATCATTTGGGGGCCCGGGGGGGGGGCTTGGACTCTTTAGGGGCCCCTGCATTTTGACATTCGACACCATGACATGAGATAATGACTTAAAATTTAATATTTAATGTAAAAAAAATTAAACACTCATTTGAGGCCCCTCCCCTCAATTTGCCTCAAGTGGGGTCCCGGGCGGATTTTCACATACTCTCCCCCCCCCCCCTCCATCCTCCACCATACCTACGCCACTGACTACACTAAGTCCTTTGCATGTCTTTGCTAGCTTAGAGATCTAGAATGATTGCAAAAAACGTGGTTTTGTAAACTGGGACGAAACGAAGACAAAGCTAGCGTCTAGTTTTTCTAAAACGACCTTGTCTTGAACACTTCTCAAATAGTTAATAACTTTCCCGCCAAATCTGACCACAAAAAACAAAAAAAACTACAACTACACTACAGCTTTTCCAGAACCCTAAAAATAGCCTCAGCCAGTCGGTTCATGTGATCTGTTAGCTGTTCACGGCCCACAAGGTGTCGGACAGCGGTCATGGAATAGTCTGTCAAGGCAACCTGATTTCCTTGAGGCCGACAGCACGTAAACTTGAACCGAAGATGTATTGGAGACGTTCGTCTAGCTTGGATTCGGAAGAGGGGGGGGGGGAAATTATACATACAGGTATATATAGAAAAAGGAACGGAGAGAGGGGGGGGGGGCTCTACATTGAGAACACTAGCAAGAGAATCTGGGAAGTTGGCTATTCACACAATGACAAAAGAGAGGAAAAAATCAATGCAGTACTTGCACGCGCTGAATGAATATAAATAATTTTTACAAGCTATTTGTAATCTGTTCTATTTTTTTCAATCGATACAGATCGAAAAAAATGGAGATTACCAAACGATTTCGCTGTTCGTTAGGGTATTTACTGTTAATCTGAATACATAATACTATTTAGGACGGATAATATGTGTTTTTTTGTTTTTTATATTGTGTGTAAACGACACTGACCAAAATCTATGAACTCAAGCAAATAAATGTTTTAATTTTTCTCAACAATCATTCTATCTATCTATCTATCTAGTATCTATCTATCTATCTATCTGTCTAAAACACAAGTTTGTTACTGAGAAATGTGTGTATCTTCAATTAATTTGAAAGTTTAATCTAAAAAAGATAGTTCCCTAGAGAAAATGTCTAGATATATTCTAGTTGCTATTATAGCACAGTGCTGGACAGACCAATGTCCCGTTGGCTCATATTTCTCACGGCTATGGTCAAAATTTGATACACGGTGCCCCGCCCCCCCCCCCCCCCCCCGCTGCGGGGAGGAAGAGGAAACTATGCCTCTAATTCTGTTTGACTGCCCCAGACTTGCTGATCTCCGCCTCGACTGGCCTCTCAAGCCTTCACTCAAATGGAGTTCAATGATGATGATGATGATGATGATGATTCTAGTTTTCTAAACTACTGTTGACGTAAATAATATATTGGTGGCCTGTCTCTGTGCAGACTTAAACATACAAGCTCTGTCTTTCTTAATTTCTATTATTAAAATTGTGAGAGAACTCCATTACATTACGTTATCTTTTTCTTATCTTATATAATACCGACGTTACTTCAAAAAAGAAGACAATTACCTCCCATGCGTCATGCATCTAATCGTGCATGCTAACCAATGGCTTAAATTCTGCTAAGTCACTAGTTTTCCAGGCTGACTCAGGCAACCCATTCCATGCTCTAATAACACTAGGGAAGATGGAGCATTTGTACAAATTTGTCCTAGCTTATGGAACGGTAGCGTGCATTTATATTATATTTATATTTATTAAATTTTGTTTTTGTATTTGAAGATTATGGTTCAGTGTTTTATGTATAATTGCTACTTTACCTTTGAGTCTTCTCTCCTGAAGGCTTTCTAAATTTAGTGATTTTTTTTAAGGTGTTACTCTAGTCAAATGTGAATATTCGTTTGTTATGAATCTCACTGCTCTATTTTGTATCCGTTCAAACTTTTAATGTTTTCTTGAGTAATCTGTCGAAAATACTCATATGGAAATGTAGACATTTATAGATTTAATTATGTTCACATCTGAAGTGCTAATAAAATGTTTGTACAAGCTGCTTAAAATGTTTAGAGTCTTGCATTAGCTGCAGCTTAGAGGAAAGGACGACTCCCCCCCCCCCCCCCCACTTTTTCCACCTGTAGGGTGAGCAAACACATAGAAGAGTGTCCCCAAAGAAACAGTCCGCACGACAATGTCACGCCTGCTGTGGTTGCCGGGCAAGGTCAGACATGACGGGGGAACTGGAGCTGCCTATTACTATAATTGCTCTCCCCCTGCCACCACCACATCGGGCAGCCGACTTCAGATGCAGAGCGCGGCTGTCAAGACGTGGAAGTAATTATTTACCGTGGGGGCCTTTTGACGAAAAGAGAGATTTGTATTTAGAGAAGTGACAATTAAAGTGTAGAATAGAAGTCATTAAAACAAAAACAAAAATTACAGCCTCGTTATATTAAATAGGAAGACTTTTCTAGTACTATGATTTTTTTTACATGAAAGAATGAGTATACAGCTCTCATTTTTAACAAGTGGTAAAAAAATAAGATTTTTTTTACAAAGAATTGTGGGTGAGTGTGTGTCAGTGAGTGTGTGTGTTTTAACATATTTTAATTGTCGGGTATTAGATACAAAAAATCAACTAACGCGGGAAGAATTTGTGTGAGTGATATAGGACATGTTAGGAAAGCCCTAATACATGAAAGCACCATTTTAGTAAGTAAAGTTCCCATTCAGACCTTGCGATCTGTGGGGCAGATGATGTAAAGGTCATCGGTTTCTGAGACCCACAGTTAACGGTTAAAAAGGAAAAAAAAATTACGCATTTGGCACCAACCTAATCTAAGCAGCTAGAGACTCACTCTTAATCTAGTTATTCGTAATATTCCAATAGATGTTGACCTTTTTTTTTTTTACATTTAAACAAAGACTAATGCAAGTATGAACTAGCCACATCAAATGCTGCATCGAAAAATTCAGACTTTGTCATGCGTGCTCTATAACCATAGGATAGCCTTGGCCCTTATACCCCGCAAATCTATGAGGTCATGGCTTAGGACTGAGTACCAAAAAGATCTAAAATTGAAATGTAAGCTTCATACTAACCAGATGTGGTGGATTTAAATAAATAAACAACAACCGTCTTTTTTTTCTTAGCTTGTAAGAACAGATTTATATATATATATTTTTAACTCTGGCTAAACAGATTTCATATCACCTCTGCCATGATTACATCCAAAGTAATTACCAGCCTTTCGGGTGATTTCGTTTTCCAATTAAGCTGACATAGAAACGCTGGGAGAGAGTTATTAATTATTTTACTGCTTGCATTTTGTTTAATTATCAGTCCCTGCTTGCGGTGTTTAACATGACTGGTTCTGATTTGAAATTATACAATGAACGTCAATCAATAATTTTTTTTTCTTCCACAATACTCAGGTATTCACAAATAGATGACAATTAATATCATTAGTAAAAGTAAACTAGATTAGCTTGTCAGTCTGCTGTTCTCTTTCGGTGCTAAAGACAAACTAATTTATTTTTATAGTGCAGTGATGCAGAATGTCACAGTGCAATAACAAACAATAGAATTCGTTTTAATACATTTTTTCTTTTCAAGGCCTTTCCAGTAAAGCAAACACTAGCCTTCAATATTTTTATAAATTCTCAGTATACTCAATTCTACGTGTAGTCTATTATATTTTACAATTCTAACCATTTATCTAATTATAAATTTTAAATAATATAAAAATGGAAAAATGAATAAAAAGAAAACTAGTGCGTTTTAAATGTGTCACGAAAATACATGAAAATAAGTAAGTACAGAGACGCGCTTGGTCGTTGCAGAGCTGAGAATTATTTAAAATCAAAATTGAAAATAATGGACGTTTGATTTACTTTTCCTTTATATGATCGAATCTCATGATTGATCTTAGCTTCATCTTTCTAATGGAATGCTGCGGTAATGGTCTTTTGGAGTTGCTGCCTCTTCCCCGTAGCCACCCACCAGGCCAAACATTTGTCTTGTGAAAGATCAAACGTGGGAGCAGCTGTTGACTCCTCTTTCTTTCTGATAACCACCTTCCTGGTCTGATAAAAGAGATCGAATGCCAATGATAAATTGCCCCAAGAGAGAGAGCGAGAGAAAGAGAGAGAGAGAGAGAGAGAGAGAGAGAGGAGAGGGCGAGAGAAAAGAAAAAGAGAAAAAAATTAAAGAGAAGTTGGAAAGGGGGGCTGTGGGTTGGGGTGGGGGCGGGAGAAAAGCAGAAGAACAGCTCCCCGAGTTAGCTTTATGAGAATCAAAACATAGGGTGAAAAACTGGGGTGCGGGCAAACTGTAGCCAGCGAGTCCAGAACTTGTAAGGTCGAGCTAACCTTTGAGAGACATTTTTGTACTAAGAAGTTTACTATTGAAGATTTGAATCTTTTTAAATGTTGATTTAAAAAAAAAACAACTCTTTTAATTTTTGCTTACTTCATTGCGAGGAAATACTTTTGGGGTACTCACAGACAGTTTGAGAAACCACATCTAAGTCCAAGTCTGATAAGGAAGGCGTAGCTGTTAGAACAGATTAATCTATCAAATATTCATTGTCAATACCATTGTTTTCTCATAAGTCGGTTGCCTAAAAATAAATTGAAGCAAAGACCAATAATTGAAGTTGTACTGGTGGCATCTATAAATCAGTTCCTGTACAAAGAGACTGGGCCAGAACGAATGATTCAGTGATGTCTAAGAAATAAAAAAGAGAACAACTTTAGGGAAATATTTATACAGCCTCACAAGTATGAAATAAATACCTTGTCAGTGCCTAAATAAGAATATAAAAAAAAACAGTATAAACACTTGCTTTTTTTATGTTCAATATTCTATATCTTAGGAATCGCAGACATTATCATTTGTATTATTACTATTACGAATGAACAATTACTTCATGTAAGGTTATGATATTATTTTCAATCTTCCAATTGTTTTGTCTCTGGAACTTATTTATGTATTACAAAAAATATGTTCGAAAAACTATTCATGACCTAAAAACGTATTCACGTTCAGGAAACCTTGAGTGTTCTAGAACTTATTCATACATCACAATTCACACTTGTTCTACATTTAAATGTTCCACAACACATTTTTACAATACCTCTATTCAAGTCAGGAACCTGGACAGCTGATCTCAAAAACGGCTCCAACTATTTTCATATAAATTTAACAGTTGATGTATATCGCTGAGAAAAGAATGACTAGCTCGTTGGCCACACGGGAAAACTCTAGTTTGACCGTTATACATTTTCTAAGTAAAAATTAAATAAATGTAAATTTAGCTGGAGACTATATCTAGGTCTGGAATCAACATCGTATAGTCAGCCGTAATTATGCCATAACTGGGTACATTGAAGTTGACTCAGTTTTAGTGAAGTTTATAAGCGTTGCTTATATTATACCTAAATCTAATATAGATTATATCTAGCTTCTACCATCTAGAAATAGATCTAGACTAGATCTGAAGAATTCTAAATTAGAACTTTAGGTCTAGAGTTAAATGTAATGAACATACCAAAAAATAATCACATAAATATTGCCTTCCTCGCTGGCCAAAAGAGAGAGTGCGTAAGTTTTAGCAGATGGCGGTGTCACGGATTCAAAATCAAAATGGAACCAAAATATTTTTAATTTTTTTGTTTTTTAAATCTTTTTTTTTAAAATTTGAAATTTATAAATGGAGGTATTGTCTTTGCGACCTGTTCATGTTTTACAACTATTTCCTGTTTCACTACATAGTCATGTTCTAGAAACATTTCATGTTCTACCACATATTCTAGAACCTATTCGTGCTGTAGGCTAAAATACTGCCACATATTCCAGAACCTATTCGGGCTGTAGGCTAAAATACTGCCACTTATTCCAGAACCTATTCGTGCTGTAGGCTAAAATACTGCCACATATTCCAGAACCTATTCGTGCTGTAGGCTAAAATACTGCCACATATTCCAGAACCTATTCGTGCTGTAGGCTAAAATACTGCCACATATTCCAGAACCTATTCGTGCTGTAGGCTAAAATACTGCCACATATTCCAGAACCTATTCGTGCTGTAGGCTAAAATACTGCCACTTATTCCAGAACCTATTCGTGCTGTAGGCTAAAATACTGCCACTTATTCCAGAACCTATTCGTGCTGTAGGCTAAAATACTGCCACATATTCCAGAACCTATTCGTGCTGTAGGCTAAAATACTGCCACATATTCCAGAACCTATTCGTGCTGTAGGCTAAAATACTGCCACATATTCCAGAACCTATTCGTGCTGTAGGCTAAAATACTGCCACATATTCCAGAACCTATTCGTGCTCTAGGCTAAAATACTGCCACATATTCCAGAACCTATTCGTGCTGTAGGCTAAAATACTGCCACATATTCCAGAACCTATTCGTGCTGTAGGCTAAAATACTGCCACATATTCCAGAACCTATTTGTGCTGTAGGCTAAAATACTGCCACATATTCCAGAACCTATTCGGGCTGTAGGCTAAAATACCGCCACTTATTCCAGAACCTATTCGTGCTGTAGGCTAAAATACTGCCACATATTCCAGAACCTATTCGGGCTGTAGGCTAAAATACTGCCACTTATTCCAGAACCTATTCGTGCTGTAGGCTAAAATACTGCCACATATTCCAGAACCTATTTGTGCTGTAGGCTAAAATACTGCCACATATTCCAGAACCTATTCGGGCTGTAGGCTAAAATACTGCCACTTATTCCAGAACCTATTCGTGCTGTAGGCTAAAATACTTCCACATATTCCAGAACCTATTCGTGCTGTAGGCTAAAATACTGCCACTTATTCCAGAACCTATTCGTGCTGTAGGCTAAAATACTGCCACATATTCCAGAACCTATTCGTGCTGTAGGCTAAAATACTGCCACATATTCCAGAACCTATTCGTGCTGTAGGCTAAAATACTGCCACATATTCCAGAACCTATTCGTGCTGTAGGCTAAAATACTGCCACATATTCCAGAACCTATTCGTGCTGTAGGCTAAAATACTGCCACATATTCCAGAACCTATTCGTGCTGTAGGCTAAAATACTGCCACATATTCCAGAACCTATTCGTGCTGTAGGCTAAAATAATGCCACATATTCCAGAACCTATTTGTGCTGTAGGCTAAAATACTGCCACATATTCCAGAACCTATTCGGGCTGTAGGCTAAAATACTGCCACTTATTCCAGAACCTATTCGTGCTGTAGGCTAAAATACTTCCACATATTCCAGAACCTATTCGTGCTGTAGGCTAAAATACTGCCACTTATTCCAGAACCTATTCGTGCTGTAGGCTAAAATACTGCCACATATTCCAGAACCTATTCGTGCTGTAGGCTAAAATACTGCCACATATTCCAGAACCTATTCGTGCTGTAGGCTAAAATACTGCCACATATTCCAGAACCTATTCGTGCTGTAGGCTAAAATACTGCCACATATTCCAGAACCTATTCGTGCTGTAGGCTAAAATACTGCCACATATTCCAGAACCTATTCGTGCTGTAGGCTAAAATACTGCCACATATTCCAGAACCTATTCGTGCTGTAGGCTAAAATAATGCCACATATTCCAGAACATATCCGTGCTCTAGGTTAAAATACTGCCACATATTCCAGAACCTATTCGAGCTATAGGCTAAATTACTGCCTCATATTCCAGAACCTATTCGAGCTATAGGCTAAATTACTGCCACATATTCCAGAACCTATTCGTGCTGTAGGCTAAAATAATGCCACGTTTTATAGCCTTTTCACGTTGTAGGCTACAATGGTGCCATACTTGTCTTTCACATGTCTAAATACTTTCATCTTCAAATCCGCAGTAAATTCGTCAACTCGTATTTCAGCCAATGGGAATCCGATTATGCTTGTTTCCTCTGTCACGTGCTTCATCGAAATCCTTTGGGTGCTATTAGCTCCAATCCATCTCTCTTGACCCCCGATCTGGTCACCTTCGCCTGTAACCTCTCCCATCTTGGCACCCGGTATCCTTACTTTAAAATGTCTTTAAGGAAAGGTATGGGTATTACAAGATTATCATTCTATAGAATACCATAAAGCCTTTGACAGTTAAGAGAAGATATGAGGAACAAAAATAAATATCAAAAATACTCTTTTATTAAACATAGTTGTGATAATGAGTTGGGTCAGTCATGCCATTAAATTTCTAATAGATATAGACTAACGATAAGAAATCTCTGCGAATAGAAATATTTTTACCAATGGACCTCATTCACTAATCGTAAACAAACAACATTTAGCCACGTGATTCTCTATCTCTTCTATACAAATTACGTAATTCATAAAGGCTGTCACGTGATACGTTTTTTTTTTCATTGTTTTATCAATATTATCACGTGGCTAAATGTTGTTTGTTTACGATTGGTGAATGAGATCCATTGTTTTTGTATAGCGCTATAGCATGCGTTTAGCTTTCTTAATGTCTTAATGCGCTATGATCCTGTCACTTATCTGGATCAGTTGGGATGAGGGATGAGGGGAGAAAGAAGGGGGTACCTGGGTGATCGCTTTTTAAATGCATTTATTTAAAAAAAAAAACAAACAAAAAAACAGCAAGGTAACGACCTAGGTTCACACTCAGAGCTCAAGCTCCATCAAGCCGACACTGTGCTAGTGTTGTGCTTATGAAATTATATATCTATATCTACCTATCAATATCTATCTATATATTACATCTATATCTATCTATTTATCTATCTATCTATCTATCTATCTATCTATCGATAGATAGATAGATAGATAGATAGATAGATAGATAGATAGATAGATAGATAGATAGATAGATAGATATCTGTTGTTAGTGTCAAACTTTAAAAGCGGCGACCTACAAAGGGGACTAGTTCAGCTTATACCACCACACCAGTCAAGTAGAATTTCTTTCCCTTGCTAGATACCAAAGAAAATAATTAATTACCAATTGTTAATAAACTTATCGGTTAATTCTTTTTGTAATTGCTTTTGATTTGTCAGGTAAAAGTAATAATTGTGCAAAATTTCAGTTTGATCAGAGATTGGATGTCGGAGAAATATCGCTTACAAAATTTTACCAGGCAGTCACAGATAGAAAGACAGACAGACAGAGTTGAGATAAGCTGTGTAAAAAGAGAAATGTATCTCTCTAAGGCCTATCGATCTATGCAGAAGATTTAAAGGTTATCTGTTTTTAATAAGCGACGGTTAACAATGGTTTCAAGTGATCGACTTACCACCTTTACTTCCCCCAAAGTAAGTTGAGTTAGGTGGAGCCTAAAATTTCCGAAGTTCATGACCTCAGTCTTCACAGGGATTCGAGGTCAAAATCCGCCAAATCGAAAGCCAAGCGTTTACCACTTGGCCACCACAGTAAATGTATCTATATGTTGAAGTTTAGGTCTTGTTAAGATTTGCCCCTTTCATAACCTGCGATCTGTGGGGCAGATGATGTTTCTCTGGCCAACGGTTAAAGAGCAGGGTGTCATGTGGCTAGCACAACGACCAATCACCTCTACTTTCCCAAACTAAAGTCAGGTACCCATTAGAGTTGGGTGGACTTCTAAATCCCAGTCTTCACGGAGATTCTAACCCAGGAACCCAGGTTCGGTTGCCCTGCGCTTAACCACTCAGCCACCGCGCCCTCATACGTTAAAATCACTAGCATTATAATACATTTAATAGATTTTATTAAATTTTTGATATATATACTTTTTTTCCGTCACATGCAAACTTCTAATTGACTTCCAGTGCCAATAAGGGTGGGCAGGGCTGACGGAGGTATTTGGAAACATCAGAATAAACAAGCACATTTCAGTAAAATTTTCGTTACCGTAACATTAACATTCGTTACATTAAGTGAAGGTTGGCACTACTTCCCGGTCCTAATCCCAGCATCGGTTCACTACTCACGCGAATACACACACAGGCGTCATGGAGTTATTTAAAATTCCTATAATACTTCTTAGCTGATGACATACTTCCGACTACAAGGGACCATGGGGTTATCTCTAGGTATTAAGGCTGGACGCTGGAGCTGTGTACCTCCTGGGCTGCTCTGCTCTTAAGAACGTATTTAGTTTGGGATTAGTATGTGCTCTATTATATAACAGTATGTGTTAATACGAAGAAGAGACATGTCAACCATCAAGATGAGATGCTCTTGGGAAGCTGATAGATTTGCACATCGACTACATTGGACTTCCTGTTGAACGGGGAAATTACACGACAGGATCAAAATTAGGTCTTCGCATGACCTTTGTTCCAATGTTTAAAAGAGTTGAGTCACGCCTCGGGATTCTCAGGACCTATAAAGACATTCTTGCAATAAACAGGAAACAATAATAGGAAAAAGGGATTGAGTAAAGTTTGATTTCAATGTGAATGGAATTTAGAAAGCATTAAGGGAAAAAAATACAAATAAGCCATTTAATCAGACCACCTGTTAATCAGTCCTAAAGTACCGAAACTAATCATATTAAACAGTCAAACTCTGTTAATTGGACCAATAATGGTCGTGATCGTGTAGATCCTAATAACCGATTGATCCATTTAACATCATTCGATAGTATAACAGAATTAGTATAAATAGGTCTATTAGATATTTTTTAAAAATTTAATTTTTTTTTCTTTAACGCGCTCTGAGCACTAAAAAAGGCGCTATTTAATCTATGGTATTATTATTATCATGTTAAATAAAAAAACAACAACTCAGGGTCACCGTAAGTTTGGCGCTGCTTATCTGTGCTAGCAATTTATTGAAAACAATGAACTATTGGCAATGCTTTTTAAACTAAAAAAAAAAAACCAACAACAACTTAGTTAAGAGGTACTCCATTGTCTATGATATCGGTTAGTAGAACACGCCACAATGCTTATACATAGACAACGAAGATGACAGCTGGTACTTGTCGATGTAGGTCGTCATTACAAGCTGTGTTAAATATAGACCAGCTACCGACAGACTTGACTTACAGAGGTGTAAGCCTACAGAGGTAGCGTGCCAAGAACAAGGCTAATCTTCACACATAACACAAGGGAGAGGGAAAAAAAAAGATTGGCAGATGTACAGGTAGTCCGTCAGAAGCAGACATTTGTTAATTACATGTAATCGGGCAAAGGTTAACGCGAGACCTTCTCTAGTAAAGTGTGCATCAATCCAGCAAGCGATCGTTCCGAAGTGTCTGTAATTAACCTTGCAGATTTAGGCATAAATTGAAAACCATTATTAAAATGAATGAAAATGGTATATTTATATGTTAATGACGTTTTCTAAATACATGGGAGCTTTCCATCCACTCGTATGTGTGTGTGTGTGTGTATAATTCTGTTCTGCCTATTCCCTCTTTTAGTGAACGTTGAAATAATGAACAGAATACATTCTGCTGTTTTTTTCAAAGCTTATATAAACTCCCTCTGTCTGGTAAAAAGTTTGTATACCGTACAATATCTTTCCCACACCCATTATCAAATTAAGTTGACACTTTGCACAAATATTCATTGGCATAGACAAGACAAAACCAATTAACCAATTAAGTACTGATAATTATTTTTATACCGACAAGGAGAATTAATCCTTCAGTTTTCACAGATATGACTAAATATGTAGAGTTTTGTCCCCTTATATAATTATCACATTATTTCTCCCACACCCATTCTCGGATAAAGTTGAAATATTAAACAAATATTTATTGTACCTAACAACTCTTCAAATTCAGATCGTCGCCCCAATTAACAAAAAGGGAATAACAAACGAGTAGGCTGTAATGATGATGACTGTATCACTGACTTCTAATTTAAAATTTTTGGCAGTTTGGAAAAATCAAAAGGATGTTAATCTGTCAACTTTTTCACAAAACAACCCGTTTCCTGCTGGTTAGTAAAACGTAGATGTGGTCTATGAAAATTAACCATACAACCAGTCAAGAATGGCCTGTCCAGTAGAAATGCTCCAATGCATCCTTGCAGGGCCGGCTTTAGGCCACTGCAATCTATGCGGCCGCAGTGAGCCCCGCACTTTCAAAGGCCCCGCGCTAATTCTTGTTCTAAATTATTAAATAAGACCATTGTAACTTATAACAGGATCCCGCCGCCTCCTGATTTTCCAGGAGCTCCTGGCAATGTCCTGAAATTGCTAAATCTAAAAAGTCCTGTTAATCTCTTGAAAACTCATAAAGATCTCATAAAAAGGTAGACAAAATTGTCAATAAGAAAAACGCCAAACCTACGAGCAATAAAAAAAAGGCACTGTCATTCAATAAAAATGTAATGTAAAAACATGTATTTTATAATTCAAAATCAGAATTTTCACTTATTATCCTTATCCCTACCCAGACTGGCACCGCGCAATCCGGTTTGCATAAGGCCTCGCAATAGTTAGGGTTAGCTCTGACCTGCTCAATTCTATCAATCCACTATTTGTAATAAATAAGCGAAAGACAAATGGGAAACTCAGCAACGAGTTTAAAGTTCGTGTTAACTAATGTCTGCCAACTACATCTGACCTTGTGTGCCACAGTTACTCTTTTATGCATTGTAAAGTACCTAACAGTTTTGGTTGTATTCATTTATGCTCGCTTGTACCTATTGTACTATTTACATTGCATCAGAAGTTTGTCCTGTGTTTCGAACATGTTTTATGAGTGTAAAAAGATGATATTCGGTTATGTTTGTTTTTACTTCTACCATTAAATCGTGAAGATTTGAAATATCAACATAGAGTGATATATTTTCTTGCTATATCACATTTCCTTGATAGTTTCATCTCTTCACATTTTCAGCCAGTCCTGAAATGAACCTGCAAAGTTTTTTCCAGGGTCTATTTTTTTCCTACAGTTTCTTTTTACCAATTATTTTACCTTTCTAAATGGAAAATTTCAAAGAAAGAAGAAAAAATTGAGTTATTTGTTGTCAATCTTTTTTTTCTTCCCATTTGGAGTCCGTCAATTTTGGCATCTTTATATAATGTCCCACAAAAACGAAAGCTTTATAGAAACTGATCCAACGGTAATATGTCAATTTGGCGATGTATAGCATTCTAATGTGACAATTTATTTGGGCACTATTCCCTGTAGAAAAGAGTCGGCTATCCACTACATCTGTGATACCATTAAGCATGACTTTTTGTTTCTTGAAGACTATTTGTGTGTGTGTGTGAGAGAGAGAGAGAGTGTGTGTGTATGTGTGTGTCGTACAGTCGTATATATTTCCTAGGAATGATAAATATTCATATTATTATTGAATTCTAAGCAAAGAGTCATGTTTTGGCAAAGACAAGATCTAATAAAGGGAAACATAATTCGTTGTAATCTCCCTACACAGTGTCTAGGATTAGAATTCTTCGTGTGCTTGACTCTTGGATATGTTTCTATGGTTTATAGATTCAAACAGCCAGTACAACTAAACCTATGTATGGGTATAAAATTTTCAATGAATCTCAAACTTCTTTTATCATCTTGAGAGTAGATACATAGTAGCAATTAATTAATTTTGTTTGATATCGAAAAGGGAAATAAATCTTACGGTATTGAGACATAAGGCTAAAATTGTGGAGCTCTTTCACTTAGATAAGCTGCTTCTTCTTTTTTGTTTTTAAATATGTTTTATATTTTGTAATGTTGTACTCGAGGGACACGTGAGTTTTTGTTGGCACATTTTGAGAACCACACCTGTTTGATATTTTTGAACTATGGCGTGTTCCTGTTGCGTGATTAGGCGCCGCCTGTAAGTGTTTTTGATGTAGTGAAATGTCATCAACGCATACAGAATATGTTTGTTATTAATGTAAATGTTTATTATATTCCAATTCGATTTCTTCGATTTTTTTCTCTTCACTGAAACTCGTCTTGTTAGGGTTAACATTTTTTTAAACTTAATCTCTTTGTTTTTCTTCCTCAACCTGTCTCTTCTTATTTCTCTTTCTTTAACTCCTCCAGTTTCTCTTTTCTTTTACTCTATTTACAAAGCTTATATCAACTCACTCTGTCTGTCAGGTAAAAAGTGTATATAAAAGTGTATACACGATATTTCTCCCACACCCATTCTCGGATCAAGTTGAAACCTCGCACAATTATTCATTGACATAGACAAGACAAGAATCAATAAAAAAAAAAAAAAGCCAAATAGACAATTAATTACTAGTACTTCATTATTTTGTTTAATAGCAACAAGGTAAACTAATACGTCAATATTTATATATATGCGGCTAAATTTGTTGGGCTTAGTCCCCTCAAATAATTGTTAATGCCATTTCTCCGATCAAGTTGACACTTTAAATGATTATTTATTGTACCTGACAAAACACGGATCAATAAAAAAAAACTAAATTAGTCAATTATTTATTGGGAATTAATCATTTTCTTTGATATCAAATAAGGGAAATAACTTGTACATTATTGGTAGACATAGTTTAAAGGACGGAGTTCCTCCATTTAGGTTGTTTTTTTGTTGTTGTTTTTTTAAGGATTTTTTTATATTGTGCTTGTTTTATGGCATCCTGTCTCATCTTTTTTCTCTATATCTTTAACTCAGTCTCTTTTTCTCTTTGTTTCGTTCCGCCTCTACTTCACTTAATCTCTTTCTCTTATTCTCTTGTTTCACTCATCTTCATCTCACCGATCACTTTCTCCCTTTCTATCTTAGCGACCCCACTTTCTCTTTCATCTCTCTTTACCTCACTCTGTCCTTTCTTTTGTTGTAACGTGCAGCTGAAAAAAAAAAAAAAAGGGTGCGTGGGTTGGGCCATCAATGAGTTTACTGTTAAAATATTTTTGTGTTTCATCCATTGTTCTTGTTCTTTGTTTTGTTGTCACTGCTGATGCATGCAGTAAATAAATGGACAATTTACTAGAACAATCACATCAAAAGCTACAAGAATAATATGAAAAGAGGCAGAGAATTATAAAGGGAGAGAATACATAATTTTTGTAGTTAGCATTGAAAAGTTAATGTAATTATGGAATGGGACGCATACGACAATTTGCATGTTAGTTTATGAAGCTTGAAAAGGCTCTTTTATTTACATGTTTTCACTACATGTCATTATTTTTTATATTGGTTCATTTGAAGTGGCTCCGTCAGCGGGAAAACGCGATTTTGGTTTTGTGTAGTCTGTCTGTCCGCCCGTACGTCTGTCACGTTTCGATCTCTAAAACTATTAAAACGATTGAAATTCCGATTTCAGCAAATGTGTGTGTCTTGCTTAGTTTAGGCACCAATGGTACTTTCCGTCTTCTGAAAGCAAGCTCTTTTTTTTTAATTTTTTTTTTTGTTCCTGTAAATATCTATATAAATATTGAGATATAAATGTATATGATTATCTGTAGCAAAATTAATTATCTTTAAAATTGTAGACAATTCTATAAAAGTCAAGACGCAGACATATTTGGATATGAAAGACATTAACAAATTTAGAACTACGAATTGATTCGATGCATAGACCTCCACACCACACGAAAGAACAGAAGAAAGTAACGTAAAAAAATGGATGACTGCTGATGGGAAGATATATACAGCAGGTTTCTACCATTTCGAGCAGACGACGAAATAAGGGAAACATAAAACCCACTTGTCGTCTTCTGGTCTTGTCCATTCAGCTTAAAAACGCCTCCAGAGACCATCACCAAGCTATAATGGACAGACTTGCGGAAAAAAAAAAGACTTTAGGACTGTTATGGCTGCTTCTATTTTTTCACCCTAATTGGCTATGTGCTAACTTTGACGGGTGTTTAAGCGGTTCGCAATTTCAAACATTGTACTCCAGGGGGTTTCAATTTTTTTTTAAATTCTAACTATGACAGGTCAACTAAACACTGAAAATCAGTGGCTCTCCTCTTTTATAAAGATATCATATCGACTGTTTATAATTGGGCGTCATGTTCGTAGACTCTAGATTCAAATAGACATATTCTTATTGAAATGAATGCTTCAAGAGAAATCCTTGAATCCATTTTGGTTCAGTGTTATGAAGTGTGTGTTTGTATGTGTGTTTCTATGGTGACGGTTGGAAAAGGTTAGCGATTGGTTGTGAATGATAAGTGGCATTGTCGTCTGCGGTCTTAGGTAGGGCAGACGACTCTAGAATGCCAGACCGAAAACACGAGTTATTGTAATGAGTTCTTCAGAATACCATTTAATATTATTATAAAAGTCTACGACATCGATTTCATTTTATCTCAAATTGAAAGCGTTTATGTGGTAATTTATGTTCTATTTAGTTTTGTTAACAAATAAGTTATTTCCAGTTTAATAATTTAATAGAAAATACACCAATAGCGGTTTAGTTGTCTACCAGTAGTTTGATGCTACAAGTCAACAACCGTCCACGACATACAGTCACCTCTCACAAAAGTAGTTTGAGAGTCCTTTGTTAGATTTCTAAAAAGGACGTCCATTAAATTAGATGATTCTACTCGATTACTTAGTCGTTAAAAACCCGATTACTTAGTCGTTAAAAACCCGATTACTTAGTCGTTAAAAACCCGATTACTTAGTCGTTAAAAACCCGATTACTTAGTCGTTAAAAGACGTCCCTTAATTTGATGATTCTATTTGATGGGGGTACAACAGCTATTCATGTACAACAAAATGTTTGTCCTTGAATAAAAATAGAACCGGAGAACCACTCTTGTCAGTGGCCTTTAGAAATACCCCATAGTTTGAGAAGCACTGCATTTAAAGATATCATCGTTCATCTCACAACTGGTCGGATGTAAGAGAAGACAATGGATGAATACATTACACAATTGGTGCCAGCTAGATCCTGCTTGGCTGTCTAGTTTTAAAACCTGTATTCGCGTTTCCTTTCCGAATACCTGTCTCAGGCTTTGATCGTCCTGGACCACTAAGTGCACGCAAATGAAACCAGATGTTGAGTTATAGGAATCACGTTTTTTTTTTTAACTTTATTCATTTTATGTTTCTGTTCTTCGGTGAGGGATACAAATGTGTACTTCAATCTGTACTTAGGTTTCTAAACAGATAAAATAAAACATTTTAAAATCTATATTTATATTAAACATTTATCATAATGTGACCTTTATGAACTAACAGGAGGGTACCCACCTAGGTTTAATTCTTTCTTCTTCTGCTTGAAGAGTAGCAGTTATTATGGTCAGACATTAGTTTAAACATTTTATTATGTTTGTTAACTGTTACAACTTAAAAAAAAAACAGTGCAAAATGGGCCGGACAGTTCGGGAACTGGCCAAACTTCGGCCGTGACAAATACATTGGGGAAAGAACAATTTTTCCGTGAAAACTTTTTTCCACATTTTAGTTTTCCCATTTCTAGTGAAGTAGAAAATCTTGAGATGTTCCCTTTCCAAAGTAACTACGCTATACACTCTGCAGCACTAAGATAGAGCATTGTTACAGAATATACACAAAATAAGACTTTACACATTTTTTTTAAAAATTTTTAATAGAACTAATTAAAAATAGCAATACTTCAAAAAGGAAGATATCCAATACATTTAAACTGGTAGCGGTGAGAAAGTATCAAATAGAGAATAGCCAGGGTTGCATTTTGATCACCGTTTCAATCAATACATAAAGAGACTAACAGAGTCTTGATCAAGAATGAAGTGTTCGATTTTCATTACCCCCCCTCACCCCTCACCCCATAGTTAACCCGTTAAACTAGACAATACCATACAAAGTTGATTTGTTTGTACCTCGTGACCGAGGCGATAATTTCTCCCTAGATTATCCGGAGTTAAACGACCGCTATTTGTTTCCAAGTGCATGACCCCACGCTTAAACTTCGACCTCCCCCCCCCCTTTCCCAAACCTCTATGGTAAACCGATTAGCACTCATAGATCCGATCAGACTTTCCCTATACTAGTTTGTTCTAGTTTAATTGCAACAGTAATTTGCCTTTTGTAAGTCAAAATGTTTCACTGCTTGTTTATTATTTCTCTATGTAGCCAAAGGTAAGTGTGTGCAAGTGGTTTCAACAGCAGTTGCACTTGTGTGTGTGTGACTTAATTATACACAAAAGCTGGTTGTGACGATGTACCATATAAGGTAGTTTGTTGTGTCTGAAAGATGTGTAGAAGATGTTTTTTGTAAATACATGAAGTGGAAGATACTTGTGTGGATGCAAAATGTGTGATCGGAAACTGTGGGGTTTTCCTTTTCATTGGGGCTATACAATTTGAGATCTATTCTATCTATCTATCTATCTATCTATCTATCTATCTATCTATCTATCTATCTATCTATCTATCTATCTATCTATCTATCTATCTATGTATCTTCTATCTATCTATCTATCTATCAATATATCTATCTCTGGCTGTGTATCTATCTGACTATCTATCTATCTATCTGTCTATCATCTTTCTATCTCTCTACCTATCTATTTATTTCTTCCTATTCCCGATGCCCATTGTATGTATACTAAAATATTTTATCTGTCGATCTATATTTCCATTTTCAAACCAAAGTTTTACCACCTAGCTCTTGATGTACGCAACGGCATCCATAAATATTATGTTTGCATGTCGAATTCTAAATGCACGCAAATCATTTCACCCACTACCTCAATGCACACGGAAGAGGAACAATTCGGCCTCTTGTTTACGGCATCACCCTACAGATAGACAAAAATCTAATTACTCCTTCCGTTTGTGTGTCTGCCTTCGTGGGGCTATGTTTACGTTCCAGTGAAAAATACCACGGAGCCACTATTGTTCTCAGCACGACCTCTTTCCAAACTCCAGTGGGTTCTTTGAGCTCGTGGTAGTCACAGTTAGGGAAAGGGGGCGGGGTAAAGACACAATGGGGAAGGCCTTGGTCGTTTGTCCAGGATGACCTTGGAATTTGGCGTGCTGATGTATTTTGTTGAATCGATAATCTCCCATTTTGTAAGTTTTGAACTTGACCCCAAGCTCTCCACACCCCTTCGATTTTGACGCCGCAAAACTGTGAGTAAGTAATGTATGCATGTATTTTTTAAGTAGCTTACACGTCATGACATTTGAGCGAGTCGATTTTACCTACACTTGTCTTTATCCGTTGAACCGTTGGGTACCACACATGATCTGTATACAGTTTTTTTTTGTTCTTTTTCTCTATTGGTTTTATATGGATTCGATTCTCCTCCATCGTCCAAAGCTTAGAGCAACTCATTCTGTCTCTATGATACAAAGTATGAAAATGTTTTTCTTCCATTTCCCATTCGTGGATCAAGTTAAAACTTTGCAGTTATTTATTGAACCGGACACGACATGAATCAATCAATCAATCAATCAATCAATCAATAAACATTCGTTTATTCATTTTTTTTAACTAATTATTTTGATTGATTTCGAAATAAGGGAAATAAATGCTAGTTAATGAAAGATTTGAATCTACTTATCTCTCTCTCTCACTCTCTCTCTCTCTCTCTCTCTCAGACATAGGCAAACTATGCAGCCATTGTAGAGGACTCAAAAAATATTTTTAGAGAAAAAAAAATTAAATTGTGAAACTTTGATCAAATCTCTGGTTTTGTTTCATTGATCACAACGTCCTTAAAGTACATTTGTGCTAGTGGCGAAAATCGCTTGAAGGAAGAAAAGACAACGGACAAGGAAACATAAAAACTTCTGCAAAAAGTAACTCAGCAAAAGAACAATGTTTTACAAAGAAACATTTCAGTTGTGCAGTTCCCTGCAGTACGGAATAGAGCACTTCTTGACACTGTGTCTCCATAGTGTCATCCAAACAATGGACATTTGTGTGGGGATATGTCGCATTGTTAGGACAGTCGAGTCGTGCCGAGAAGATCATTTATAATAAGCGAAGAAATTCATGATCATTGCTTGGGGGAAAAATCCTAATGAATTGTTGAGCATTGCATTTATAAATCAAAATGTGATCAAAATTTCAATTCTGCTGTTCAAAATTCGTTTCATTTTTATAGTGCATTTGGGGCCCCCCTTTTAGTTCACTTCGTCTAGGGCCTCAAAAAGGCCGGCCTTGTCTCCTACATATTACATCGAGGATGTCTTTGAATTTTCTACCTTATTATCATTAACATAATTCATTATATCCCAGCATTTGATGGCCTGGATTTCTAACCTCACAAAATTAGATCTATTTAATATGAAAGAAAGCGTTGAAACAAAAGTGTATACATCTATCTATTTTACATTGAAGCCATAACACAATAAGTTATGGAGATAGACATAGAACTATCTTGTTTACCTGTCAGATAAAAATATGGCCGCTTACAATGCCCTCTTAAAAATGTCCACTTAAAACATGTTCGCTTAAACAATATTTAATGATTTTTGCAACATTGAAATGTCATTTAGTTCTTCTCCCTCTGCTTAAACACATGCAAGGCCGGACGTTTCCTAATCTAAGAGTTCACCCATCTCTAAGATGTGCCTTTGATCGAGAGAAAACATTAGAGTCCTTTTTCACGCGTTGTCTAGGCTACACAATATCCTCATAAGCTCTGAGACCCCAAATTTAGGTTCATGTTTATCTGCTCGTTTTAAAGTTTTTTTTGTTGTTTTTTTTTTGTTTTTCAAAAAAGTGTCTTCGACCAGCAAGCATTTAGCTATGGACGCAGAAGTTTTCTGGGAAGACGCTATCTCGTGACGACAGTTTTTCCTTTATGTAAATCTCTGCCCGAAATTATTTCCTCTTACACCGTGTCGCTCTCAAGCAGTGGAAGTGAAGACGTCCGCCCATCTGTGGATAATGATGCTGCTGCTAAGGGGTGTAAACCTGGCTTGAAGGACATACATTTGTTTTACTATATATATATATATATATAAAGATATATACTAGCCAGAAATAACCTGCGGCCTACGGGTCTTAGTTTGGGTATTGCTGATCTACTGGCTTGAATTTAGATCTAGGTCGAACTTTTAGAATGTTCCCTTCACATTTTAAAATTTTGCCACGAAAATAAAACTAGAGTGTGAAAATGGGTTTACCCGTTCAGCCGACATATTTATATCCAGAGTAAAATAATGTGAAAACGGGTTTACCCGATTAATCAAAAAGTGTCGCTCTTTAATAGAGATGGAATTATCTACTTTTTGTCTATGATCTAAGAAATATTTATGCCAAGTTTTATCAAGATTAGCCAAACGGTTTTGATATTTATTCGGGACATACATACATACACACACACATACATACACACATATATACATACATATATACGCCTTGATTTCTACTTTATATTATAAATAAATAAATAAATATATATATATATTTATTTATTTATTTATTGGTAGACAGGTAGACTTATTTATATATATATATTTATATATATATATATACACATACTTATATACGAACATACATATAGAAAGATAGATAGATAGATAGATAGATAGATAGATAGATACAGAGATAGATACAGAGATAGATAGATAGATAAGAAATAGATATCTATCTGTTGACCTACATTATAACCAAATGTTGTGAAAATGTCAAGTTGACTTTCAGCCCTACGTTACCAGTAAAGTCATCACTTGGGGATTAGACTCACTAGTTAGTCTCACCAACTTTGGGATGAGCGTTCATGAGA
Organism: Biomphalaria pfeifferi; assembly: GCA_030265305.1. NCBI lineage: Eukaryota > Metazoa > Mollusca > Gastropoda > Planorbidae > Biomphalaria > Biomphalaria pfeifferi. The sequence continues at coordinate 319,011 of JASAOG010000331.1, read as the reverse complement.
GTTTGTTTCCATCCTGGAATAACTCACCCGAAGTCAAAGTGTAGATAGTTGACGGCATTGCATTATTTACTCACCCAAAAGAAGCAAGAGGACACCTCCGTCAGTAGTGAGTGGTTCAAGTACTCACGGCACTAGCGCACTCCATGGTCCTTGATCCCCCCGTTCCCTGCAGGTTCCTGCCAATGTTGTCACGTGTTGTTAGGCAACTGGGAAACATCGGGATCAACCAAACTGACAGCCGTAAATACACGTACGACTTTAAAGCTGTTCGTTTGGTTTGGTTTCTGTTTGAATCTTGTTGTCGGGATCAGTGGCGTAGCTAGTGTGGGGGTGGGTAGGGAGGAGAATTTGAAAACTCCCGGGCCCACACTTGAAGGGGGGTGGCCCAAGTGAGTGCTTTTTACATTAAAAATGTAATATACACAAAATGCAGGGTTCCCAAATAGGTCAAGCCCCCCCCGGGCCCTCAAACGATGGAAAGTTCCTAGCTACGCCCCTTGTCAGGATCATCTTGCTTCTTTTTAAATGTGAATTTGTCGCTCACACCAGTGACTAAGAACATATATAATCTGTTTTAAGAAAGTTAAGATCTTTAAGACATGAATTCTAATATAGAAGAAGTCACAGCTACACTTACATTCCACAGAGACCAAGACAAACACTGATGGAACTGGACGCAGGGAAAAGTCCTGTCACCCCCTCCCCTATCCTGGAGACTTACTGGACATTAAACACAATACACAGATTCTAGATTTTGTAGTTCTAATCCAAAATCTTTCAACATTACAGTTTATATGTATTTTACTTTTTTTAAATGTGACAAATGGTTTAGGAGAGTTACGTATCTTCCTTTCATAGCTCGTTAGAGCGAGAAAGCCTAGCTTCTGGCAATTTCTTTTTTGCCTAAAAAGTTCTGGAATTTGCTGCAACCGCTCACAACATTAAATTGGTGCACTATTTTATGACGGAACAAATTGCAATGCCCAAACTCTGCTTTGAGGCGTTGTCATAGACATAAATAAATATAGGCTGGCCGAAGGAAGAAACTTCATGTAACTTGAAAACATGTATATCTATTGTATTCGGATTTCCGAATTACGAAAAATTGCATGATCTTCATTCTTAGAGATTAAACAAATTTACACTGCCTCCTTATTTACAATATTTATATAGGTATAGGTGTGTGGCTGAAATAGATATGAATACTTAACTTTTATACTGCTCATAAATGCTGTATAATAAAGTACACAAAATTGCAAGTCACAAATTTTCGTTTCATAAAACTCTTTAATCGGTCAGTCTAATATTTATTTATGTCTATGGGCGTTGTCTATAGCTTTTCGATTGTCGTAAGAGTTGAGTCGAAAACTTTTGTAACTCTAGATCCACGTAAGTTTTCCCTCCATGGGCCTGTCTGGGGAAATCCGAGCACATGTTAATGAGTTTCATTCCTATTATCGATGATTCGTGTCCCAAGACGCTCGGGGTAGAAGCAATGCCGATGGCTGAGCACAAAGAGGATCTCCGCCTAAAAAAAGGTCCTCATGGGAACGGTGTGTGGGTAGTGACAGGGTTGCTTTGGGCTCTCTTCCTGTCCATCCCCGATATTGCAATGGACCCTGTCCTTAGGCACTCAAACGGGGATTCAGTTTTGCTTGCTATTGACCTTATCGTCTCTTTTTACGTTCGTTTTCACCCGGGCATCACGTGAAGGCTAGGGAAGGGTTGCCCGTGCTGACAGTCTTCAAATTTAGCAAGGGATAATGTTACTTTCACTAGAAAATGAAACAGTTAATCGTTTTAGCTGAGTGTTCCGTTCTTTTTTAATACATGCATTATTACATTGCTAAACACCAAACTTTAGATCAATCTTCCAAGATATGCCGTCAGCAATCTTTTATTCTGGTCTAAGCATACACATAAAATATGTTTAAATTATCTATAGTACATATATGATGACCAAGTCTTCAGAGTATAACTGTGATTGCCCCTTCCTGCCCCCTTGTCAGTATCTGAACACAACTGTACTGAGGTTTGCATTTTGAACTGCTCGAGGCTTCGTTCAGAAAGGAAAAGCCCACAAAACGCCAACTTACACCGGAAGTATTACTAGACTTCGGGATGTCAGACAAGGCAGCCAATCAGTTAACGATTGAGCTCATCTGGAACTAACTCCTTCTTTTCCCAGTCGCTCTCTGCATCTCCCTTTATAGATATTTTCAAACAGTGTTTCCCAAACTGTGTTCAGCGGGACCCTAGTGTTCTGCGAGGCCTGAATGGGTGTTCAACGAAGTACTGGAATAATTGACTTGTAGGCTACCACGTGAATTAACCTCTCTAAAAGAATAAGAAAAAAATAAGAGTACGAAAAAATAAGAATGTGTGAAATGTTCCGTTTAGGAAAAAGTCTCGGAAGCACTGCTTTAACAGAATTGTATAATATATATATATATATATATATATATATATATATAAAACAGAATTATTATATTGAATTATTAACAGAATTGTATGATATATATATATATATATATATGTATATATATATATATATATTATAAAATGTAACCCTTTGACGTCATAGACCCATTTCATACTATTGATTCTCTTTAAAATCTCACGCGTAGACAACGTCGCCAGAAGCCCCCAACCCCCTTTTGCTCAACTCAGTGCATCGTTCTTCTCATAATAAGCCATCTCTCTCTCCTCTCTTTCTCCTTCTCTCTCTATCAATCTATCTATCTCTATTTTTCTGTTACTGTTTCTCTCTTCTCTCAGCCCCTCTCTTTTGAAATAAACATTATTTTTACACACTGTTTGTCATTTTTAACTTATATTTGAATTTCTGCGTTTGTATTCAAGAAGATGTAGACCTATCATTTACTAACAAAGTGGAAACAAGATTTTCTGCTTTGCGATTTCTATGTGCACTTACACTCGCGATTCTATATTCAATGTTTATGTGTGTATTTAAGCATGCATGGGTGCGTGTGTGTGTGTGTTGTGTTTTTTTCATTTTATTGGCACCAGGGACCTGCTGGGATTTTTGTTTGGTCGCAAAGATGCACTACTTTATTTTTGTATAAGATTTATTGACATACAATAGTTTGTTACCAACGAAAAACCATTACTGCCGAATGTGGGATCTCAAGGGCAGAGTTGATTAAGTGGTCATGTGTTTAGGTACTGATACGGAGTATTGTTTCACGTCGCTGTAGACGCAAGGCCGATCTTAGGCATGGGCAAGCTAAGCAACCGCCTGTGGACTCCGCTTGATGGAGGCCTCACACAAGACTCATCACTATTGTTTAGATAAGAAATAGCGAGATGTGTGCTCAGTGTTTTTTTATTGAAGTTCACTTCGTTTTAAAACAAATTGCGTTACTTTATTTTGTTTTCACTACTTATTATTTTTATTTTTCTATCTCATTTTGGGGCCTACAAATCGTCTTCGCCTAGGGACTCCAATTATATAAGGCCGGCTTTGGTAGAAGCGCTGAGATTCAAAACTCTGCAGGACTGTGTTTTCCCTAATCTTTTTCAGCGTTTGGGGCCGTCTAAAACTTGTGGTACCACTGCGGTGGAAACAAGAATCTTTGCATCCAATAGAAGCTGTACGGCTTCATTATCCATTGTTTGAAGAAGTTTCTATCGGCAGAACAGCATTTCTTACAGACCTTGCGATATATAGGGCAGATGATGTCCAGTTTCTGTGGTAAACGATTAACGAGGGTGTCATGTGGCCAGCACAACAACCAACCGCCATTACTTTTCCTCAACTAATGTCAGGTACCCATTAGAGCTGGGTGGCGCCCGAAAGATATCTGTTTCGGAAGCAAAACGCTTTACCACACAGCTACCGTGTTTCTTTTTGTTGTCTTTAATAGTTGGTAAAAATTATACCTTTAATTCAGCGTTCTTGATATAGTTACTTTGTTTTGTATTTATTTCAAAGTCTTTCCCTGATTTCCTATTTTTAATATATTTAAAAGTTGATGGTTTTTTCTTTTTAATTAATGCTCACTTATGTTAAACCTGCAATAATCGCTTCCATTTCTCTGTTGTTTCTGCTACTGCATGACTACATTTTATTGCTTAAAGAATGTGTACCGGAACATTAAAAGTCATGACACAAACAAAGCGATCTATCAAGAAATAAAATTAACATAGAATAAAATGTATAGAACTTCTCAAGAAAATCACTTTTATATGTTCAGGAAGGTCGGTGGTAGTAATTGGCTTGGCTTCTGGCCTCGGATTTGAATCCCGGTTAAGACTGGGATTTTTAATTTCGAAATGTTGGGAAGTTGTTTTTTTTTTTTTTTTACCTTTTCCAGTTACCTTAAAATACAAAGTTTCGAAATCAAAGTCAGTTAGTTTACAATCAGCACAACCAATGTTTGTGTTTAGTCAAGTAACTATGCCACAGTTTACTGTTAACCAAAGATTCTCTTCCGTATCAATTGGACAGATGACATAAAACAAAGAATGCTGTATAAAGTTGTGTCACGGAAACAAATAATGTGAAGGACTACTTCACCGAAAAGGAACACCAAAGCTGTCCATCTCTCAGTTGTTTTTCTTTCTAGGATAAAGTATGCACTTGAACACACACACACAATGTTTCCATTAACAATGTTTCCATTTTCATAAAAACAAAATTAACATTTTAAAGTTTTACGTTACAGCATCGAGGAGCATTTTTTTCTTTGCGTCAACAATTTCTCCAACAATATTTTATGATTATCATCGCCCCCCTCCTCTCACTCTTTCTCCCTCCCCCCTTTTTTCCCCCTTTCTCTTTTATTTGAAGGCTACAGCGCAACAATGAAGTTAGAAAGCTCTTACAGACACAGTCTAGTGTTTATTTGTAGGAGAGAGTCTTGAAACATTTCTGTTTTAGAAGAGATTACTTTGTTTCCCCTGTATGACGTAATATTGTTTTGTTTTGGTGGATTTGTTTTTCTTCGCACCGTTGGGTACGAGAGGAAGGCAAATAAATGAAAACATAGACATCAGCAGACCTTTAGGTACGCTGAAATAGTAACATGGAAGAATGGAATATTGAACATTTTGGAAAACTCTTTGGTAGTTCTACATTAAATACGATACACACTTTAGTTTAAAAAAAATATCTGTAAATATTGTTCAATTTTTACAAAGCTTATATCAACTCACTGTCTGTCTGTCGGGTAAAAAGTGGGTACACGATATCTCTCCCACACCCATTCTCGGATCAAGTTGAAGCTTCGCACAATTATTCATTGACATAAATAACACATGCATCAATACAAAAGTAAATAATTAGACAATTAACTACTGGTAATTAATTGTTTTGTTTAATAGCAACAAGGGAAACTAATAATTCAGTATTCACCTATATGGCTAAATTTGTTGGGTGTAGTCCCTTAAATAATTGTAACCGCTATTTCTCCCTCACACATTCTCCGATCAAGTTGATACTTTACCTATACGTAACAATATATGACTCATTAAACAAAATACTCAATTAGTCAATTAATTATTGATAATTAATTATTTTTGTTTGATAACGAATTATGTAAATTACTGGTGGATATTGTTTTAAGAACGGAGTTCTTATCCATTAGATAAGTTTTTTGTTTTTTTTATTTTGTTTAAGAACTCACAATACATTTTTGATGCTGTCTTTTTATTTTCTGATTATATAAATGTACATTTAATGCAGGACTAAATAGCATGCACTATTGATCTTTGCATAAACCTCAAAGGTTCTTTCTTTCCTAACAATTCCTTAACATTTTTTATATTTACTAATGAAATTTGTTTAGATTTAAGATCTTTACTAAGTATCCCCATGTAATACGAGATAATACATTTTTGTATAATATTAAACAAAAAGAAAAAGATAAAACAATATAGACAAAGTCACAAAACAAAACATTCAAAGCATTCTAGAGATTTCTGGAAACGTGAGCTTTTTTTGGGTATCTATATAGTATGTGTAGGAAGTAAAATAAATTGTAACAAATTTAATTATATATATATATATATAGTGAGGAATGCAGTATAATAAAATAAATACACTTTACTTACATTGATAGTAATTGGAAAATGTATCAAACGTTTTTGAGATTACGCAAGGCGGTTAGATTCTACAAAACTTAGTTCCAGCATCTTCATTCAGAAACTACATCGCAAGCCATTATAAAGACATCCCCCGTTTTTTGACAGCTGCTCATGTGGCTGGGTGGTAAAGCACTTGGCTTCTGGACAGGGGTTCCAGGTTCGAATCCTGGTGAAGACTAGAAAATTTATAATTTTGGGATCTTTTGGCGCCTCTTAGTACCTGACAAAACATTAGTTGGGGGAAAAGTAAAGCCGGTCGGTCGTTGTGCTGAGTCCCTCGTTAACCGTAGGCCACAGAAACAGATGACCTTAACATCACCTGTCCTATAGATCGCAAGGTCTTTAATGGGAACTTTACTTTACTTGGACCAGCAGAACTAGTATGTGTTAATTAAGCGTTTTATAAAATCTTTAAAAAAAAAGGGATGTTGCAATGGACCGTAGGTTTCGCTCTTTATCATCACACATATCACTCAGCGGCTTCATGAGAGTAAGAATAGGTAAAGTATATCACATATGACTCTACTTGGACAGTTGCATACTTCGGACCTAAATTCAATCTTTTATTAGCTTTGAATTTTTTCTGCCCGAACCTTTTATGCTCTTGGCTGATCAATGTCATTTAGAAGAAGCATCTCTAAAATAAATGTGTGGTTCTTCCCTCTTCACTTCCCCAGTTTTTAAAAGAGAAGGTATTTATATAGGGGCGTAACAATAGCCTCGCTTTCATTTCTGTGACAAACTAAATATATAGATAGATAGCAGTTGTCTGTTTGAGAGAAGAGGCTCGAGAAGAATGTTCTTAACAATATTAAATAGCCATGGGGTCAGGTGGAAATCGACACGTAGATCATTTTACCCAGTAGGGCTCCAGAAACGGCGTGGCATCCCTTGGCAATACCCGTCAGTTCTCGTCAATCCGTGTTCTCTCTGACACATACAAACACACAGGCAGAGAGAGAGAGAGAGAGTGAGAGAGAGTGAGATAGTGAGAGAGAGTGAGATAGTGAGAGAGAGAAAGAGAGAGTACTAGTTAGCCTTGTTCTTCGATTCCCCCACTCATCCTTAGCATATCCTGCGGCAGACTTTCACGATCCAGGGCCGCCATCCTCCCTCCCTACTCCGCCTTGACCTGGTGCGCCCCTCTACTCTGCCACGACCCCAATCAAGTTGGGCAAAAACAATCTTCTCTGGCTCTGATGAGAGGCCCGTATCGATTTCTACCCTGGTCTACAACAGCACCAGGAGGATGAGCTGGCTGGGCAGAAACAGATGGCAATAGGTGACAAGGGGCTGGTAAGTGGTGTACATTGTGGGACATACGGAACTCCTGGAAAGGGGCAACTTATTGCCTTTTTTTCCTTGCCCCATCACACATGCACTCGCACCCTTCCATTCTCATTTTCAGCACTTACACAAACATGAATACAAACTCTTTTAATAAACATATCACAAACACCATTTTTTAAAAAGGAGTCTTTTTCATACATACTTCTATAGGAGCCAAGGCTTATTGTCATTAACAATATAAGCAAGTAAATAAAAAATCTTTTTTTTAAAATCAATCCCTCCTTTATAAATATGATGCTGGTCAATTATTTTTCATTCGACTCATTTCTTGTAACGCTAATAATTTTCTTCACAAGATGGGGCGTTAAATGGACGTCTATTTCTCCAACTCTTCACTGAATACAAAGAAACATTGGAGTCGAGTGCGGGAAGTCCCGATGACCTATGTTCAAGTCGTAAGTTGTAAATTTAAATTGAAGATTATATTCTGAAACATTTGAACGGTCAAACCAGAGTTTTCATTGTGTGGCCAATTAAGCAGTTTTTGTTTGAAAAGATATACATAATCTGTCCAATTTCTAGGAACATTGTTAGCAGCGTTTTCAAACTACCCGCGTCCATTGTCCAGGTTTCTACCACACTTCTTGTTTTCATGAAGAGTTCACAAGCTAATTGGAACAAATTATTTTGAAAAAAAAACAACAAAGAAATCACAACCTTGAGAAAGTTGTTTTGTATTCATGTAATTGCTTAGTACTCTAAATGTCACTATTCTTCTAGTTCTTCTTCCAGCCAGCTTTTTGCTGCTGAGCGGTCGGCTCTTTTTTTTAAATGTCACTATAAAGGATTTGAGTTCTAATAGGGCAGGAAAACCACGTGACTTGGCAGAATGTACATGTCATTGGTTGACATGTATGACTAGATGCATGAGGCGTAGGGCGTAGTCATCTTCTGTTTTGAAGTATCGTCTGTATTATATAACATAAGATAAGATAAGACTGTCATCATAAGATCCAGAATTGGAACCATGCCCGCTGCCATCCTTTGCCGGAGGGGGGGGGGGTAGGCTAAGATGCAATAGTTTTTTTTTGTTTTTTTTTCAACCAGAAACAAGTCAACCAGAACAGACAGACACCATGACAGGAAGTAAAGTTGGCGGGACATTTTTCAATGTAAAAAAACAAAAAGACCAAAAATCCTTTTCTATATGTCAGTGAGACTCTAGGTCCACCTCAAATAACCTGCCCAGTGTCCCATCTATTTCTGAACAGTATGGTTAGGGCTTCTTGAACGTTCTGGCGTGTTTCCCTGTGATTGGCTCTTCTTTATCTAGTTTAAATTATGTATATATATATATATATATTACACAGAACAGTATCGACTAAACTACGACGTATGTCATCTGAAATAGACAATGAAATACAAACTATAATAATGATAACATCCAGCCCTAAGGTGCTGGCCATACAAATAATTACTTCACAAATATAATCCAAAATAAACACAGTTTTATCTCCTCGGTTATAAAGTTGCGCTAAGTCCCAAGATGAACACTATAGCCTAGACACGTCAGCTCTTTAGCTAGACTCAGTAATAACCCATTTAAAATGCTCTTCTCTTCTTGCCCAGGTGTTCTTCTCGTGATTTAACACAGATTTAGCTAAGTGACCCAATTGTCCCTACATGTCACAAATGAGGCTGTGACACCCAGTGTGCATCTGGACATTCCGGGCTCACATAAGTCTCCCCAGTCACATGAGGATTCACAAAACCACAGGGTAAACTAGTGTAAAGCCTTCAGCCCCCTGGAAGACGAAAGTGGTCATCATCGAACCACGATGGGCCAACTATATTTAGCGCATCTTTAAATTCGTACACTATGTTCAGTGATCTTTGATTGGATCTTTTGTGCACCAATGGGAGGGAGAGAGGATTTGTGTGAGGTTTCCGTGCTGCCTTTAAGCGCTCAGCACACACAACTCTGCTTGAGCCTGAATTCGACTTCTTAAAATAGTTTACCTTAATATTAATAATAGTTAAATGTATAAAGCGCAGTTAAACATAATATGTAGGTTCAAAGCGCTATGATAACGTAACAAACACGAGAGTTAAAATGACAAACCAATCTTAAAAGTTTTGAACAGATTGGTCTTAATGTTCTTTATGAATGTAGTGAAGCGGTTTGAGATCAATGAGGAGTGAGTTCCAACCCATTGGTCCAAGCATTGAAAAAGTCCGCACACTGTAAGGTTTTAGAGAGAAACGTAGCACCACTAGAAGCGTTGAGTCCACGGAGCGCAGGGCTCTCTGGGGAACATATGAAGTCATCAGTTCACTAAGGAACAAGGGCATTTCCTTTATTGTAGATGCACTGACAACAAAGTGTGGCCACCTTGTAGTCGATTCTTGCATTCACAGGGAGCCAATGGAGTGTGCGCCAGAGAGCAGTAGCAGAATCACATCTCTGTTTCGTAGGACTACTGGTGCTTTGTTGTTACCTATATTTATAAGGAGGAGTTGGTGTCAGCGGCGTAGCTAGGGTGGGAAGGGAGGGGGAAGAATTTGAAAATCCTCCCGGGCCCCCACTTGAGGGGGGGGGACCAATAAGTATTTTTTACATTAAATATTAAATATTGCGCAAAATGCAGGGGCCCCCAAAGAGGTCAAGCCCCCGGGCCCCCAAATGATGGCAGATTGCTTACCCTGGTTGGTGTATAGGGGGAGGGGGGAAATCGCACCAGATCTAGTGTATTCGAGTTGCCCAAACATAATAAGTTTGGATACTTATTCGATCTATTCTATTTCCACTTAATGAAACCCAAACTCATTATTTACCATGGCGTTGTGTATTCATCGTTATTTTTTTCTTGAGTTACAGACTAGTGCCGGTTCGACACAGTCATCACTAAGGCTCAGTTTGTGAACCCCTTCAATTGGTTAGATAAGCGGAGAAATGAGGTGTCCCTTCAGTGTTTGCGTTGATGTAGAGTCCACTCTTATGAAGTTTGTACAGCCAGATGAGGGCCGCCCCGGACTGTCAGTGCCGGTTTATAAATAAGGAAAAAAAATCTAGAGTGGACCGAAGATTGAAGTGTTGGCTTGTGATTGGGGTTCAGCATGTGAGTGTGTGTGCGTGTAAAAGAGTGAGGAGGTGGTGAAGAGACTTCAATTAGCAGCGGAATCCCGGAAATCTCATTTCAAAAGTCTTCCTACCCAGTCAAACTCAATTTTGTTTCAGTACCAAAGCGGAGTGTTAGGTTTTAATTAAAAGATACCTGGGATGTGATATGGTGGGGATATGGAAAGGGGGTACTGGGATAAGTGAAAGTGAAATAGTGCTTAAAATAAAGTTAATTTAATATTTGTAAATATTTTATTATATAAAATCTCCGTATTCTTTCACCTGGTTGACCTAAATTTGGTAACAAAAAAAAAAAAAAAAAAGAATCCCCGCTTGAACGTAATTCAAACTCGGGAATATGCGTCGGCAACTATACGGACAGAACAGTTTCTCAAACACAAGAATACGTCATCTAGAGCTCGGTCTGGACGTTAGTTTTAGGAATAGCCTTTTGTTGTTCTATTATGGCATAGGCCTAAATGAATTATAGCAGGTTTTCTTCCATCCGAACCAATACCTTACTATTAAAGATATGACATTTTTAAAGAAATAGTGTACCGATTGTTTAGAAATTCAAAGGTAACTGTCCAGTTGGAACACTGACAAAATATATTTTATGCTAGCCACAAAAATTGCAAGCTACTCAATTTTAGCTACTTGCTATCAAATATAAACATTACAAGAAAATTTACTTCGCTGATTCTCATAAATGTTATCTTTTGTGGGTTTGTTTTTGTTTTGTGTATCCGCTGAGAAGCAGGTGGAAATATTGAAAAGATTATGGACTTTACATAAACATAAAATACATTTTTTTTTTATTGCACTGCAGAATAAAACATGTAGTTGGCAAAAAGGGGGACTATTCAGTTTAATGTCCTTGACCTTGTTTCATTGTATCGATTAATTTGTATATTTACTGTCAGTCTTCCTCTTTGTCTTTCGAGTTTTTTTGGGGGTCAATGTCTTCATGTTACTGTTTATTATATTTCTCTCAATGTATTGCCTAAACGTTAACTGGATAATAAACAAACTCTTTAATAACGAAATACACGTTTTTAAGAAAACAAAGCTTGTATTCAGTAACGTAAGTGTATCAAGCGGGATCAGTCATGGTATTGAATTCGTTATAAGCCTCAGACAACAATATATAATGGAGACTAATTTAGCTTATACCACTTCCGTCAATTACTATTTCTATCCCTTGTTTGAGATACCGAATACAGTAATTTATTTAAAATAACTAATTGGTTAATTATTTTTTTTAAATTGATTCTTGTGTTGTCAGGTCAAATAAATAATTGAGCGAAATTTCAGCTTGATCAGAGATTGGGTGTCGGAGAAATAACATGTACAAACTTTTGGCTAGACAGACACACAGACAGACAGATAGACAGAAAGAGAGAGTGAGTTGTAAAAATCTAAATTTAAACAGATCGCTCTTAGCTATGATTATAATTATCGTAGCTATATAAATATATATGTTGAGAGCTTGCTTAGGATTATTTCAAAATAGAGCTCAATTTGGCTTTCTACAACGCGTATATCAACTCACTTTGTCTGACTGTCTGGTAATTAATTCCTACACATTATTATTATTTTACTTATTGACTGGGAATTGCTTCTGACCTAAATATAGAATTAAATTGCTATGTTGATTGGGAATTCCTTTAGATCTAAATAAAGACTAATTGCAATGATCTTTAGAAAACTAGCATAGGATATATCTGATGGGCTCTATGGTTTTAGATAACTAGTTTATGATATCTGGATGGGCTCTATGGTTTTAGAAAACTAGTTTATGATATCTGGATGGGCTCTATGGTTTTAGAAAACTAGTTTATGATATCTGATGGGCTCTATGGTTTTAGATAACTAGTTTATGATATCTGGATGGGCTCTATGGTTTTAGAAAACTAGTTTATGATATCTGGATGGGCTGTATGGTTTTAGAAAACTAGTTTATGATATCTGGATGGGCTGTATGGTTTTAGAAAACTAGTTTATGATATCTGGATGGGCTGTATGGTTTTAGAAAACTAGTTTATGATATCTAGATGGGCTCTATGGTTTTAGAAAACTAGTTTATGATATCTGGATGGGCTGTATGGTTTTAGAAAACTAGTCTATGATATCTGGATGGGCTCTATGGTTTTAGAAAACTAGTATAGGATACCTGATGGACACTAAGGTTTTAGAAAACTAATATAGGATACCTGATGGACACCAAGGTTTTAGAAAACTAATATAGGATATCTGATGGACACTAAAGTTTTAGAAAACTAATAAAGGATACCTGATGGACACTATGGTTTTAGAAAACATGTACAGGATATCTGATGGACAATTTAGTTGTTAAAAACATTGCGCTTATGTTGAAATGAAAGATTCTTTAATATGATTTTTTTTAAAAGCAGAACGTTGGCTGAAGGTGAGAATCGTATTCAAAGGTTATATGGCACACAAAATATTTGCGAAACATTGAACGGTTAGATCCGATATAATAACGCTCTACATTGGTCGAAGTTTCAAATATCACCAACTGTTGCCGTATTTAGTCAGCGAAAAAAAAAAGTGAGTATAATGGTGTAGTGCTGTGTAGTTATTAATCACCTTTTGATCTGGTACACCTGACCTATTTGATCGGACTAGGCGGACTAGGTACTGGCTTTGTTCCTCGTAGAAACTCGTGCGACACACGCGATCACGTGTGTTGTCTAATTAGTTTGGTAGAAAAACTATTTTAGGAATGAGCTTACCGTAAAGTGACTTGTAAGGTCTGTCCCCCAAGGAACAGTGGCTATGGTGCTAGCTTGTAAGGTCTGTCCCCCAAGGGAACAGTGGGGCTATGGTGCTAGCTTGTAAGGTCTACCCCCCAAGGGAACAGTAGGGCTATGGTGCTAGCTTATAAGGTCTGTCCCCCAAGGGAACAGTGGGGCTATGGTGCTAGCTTGTAAGGTCTACCCCCCAAAGGAACAGTGGGGCTATGGTGCTAGCTTGTAAGGTCTACCCCCCAAGGGAACAGTGGGGCTATGGTGCTAGCTTTTAAGGTCTACCCCCAAGGGAACAGTGGGGCTATGGTGCTAGCTTTTGTAAGGTCTACCCCCCAAGGGAACAGTGGGGCTATGGTGCTAGCTTGTAAGGTCTACCCCCCAAGGAACAGTGGCTATGGTGCTAGCTTGTAAGGTCTACTCCCCAAGGGAACAGTGGGGCTATGGTGCTAGCTTGTAAGGTCTACCCCCCAAGGGAACAGTGGGGCTATGGTGCTAGCTTGTAAGGTCTACCCCCAAGGGAACAGTGGGGCTATGGTGCTAGTTTGTAAGGTCTATCCTCCAAGGGAACAGTGGGGCTATGGTGCTAGCTTGTAAGGTCTACCCCCCAAGGGAACAGTGGGGCTACGGTGCTAGCTTTTAAGGTCTACCCCCCAAGGGAACAGTGGGGCTATGGTGCTAGCTTGTAAGGTCTGTCCCCCAAGGGAACAGTGGGGCTATGGTGCTAGCTTGTAAGGTCTACCCCCCAGGGAACAGTGGGGCTATGGTGCTAGCTTGTAAGGTCTACTCCCCAAGGGAACAGTGGGGCTATTTAGCTAGCTTGTAAGGTCTACCCCCCAAGGGAACAGTGGGGCTATGGTGCTAGCTTATAAGGTCTACCCCCCAAGGGAACAGTGAGGCTATGGTGCTAGTTTGTAAGGTCTACCCCCCAAGGGAACAGTGGGGCTATGGTGCTAGCTTGTAAGGTCTACCCCCCAAGGGAACAGTGGGGCTATGGTGCTAGCTTTTAAGGTCTACCCCCCAAGGAACAGTGGCTATGGTGCTAGCTTGTAAGGTCTACCCCCCAAGGAACAGTGGCTATGGTGCTAGCTTGTAAGGTCTACTCCCCAAGGGAACAGTGGGGCTATGGTGCTAGCTTGTAAGGTCTACCCCCCAAGGGAACAGTGGGGCTATGGTGCTAGCTGGTAAGGTCTACCCCCCAAGGGAACAGTGGGGCTATGGTGCTAGCTTGTAAGGTCTACTCCCCAAGGGAACAGTGGGGCTATGGTGCTAGCTTGTAAGGTCTACCCCCCAAGGGAACAGTGGGGCTATGGTGCTAGCTTGTAAGGTCTACCCCCCAAAGGAACAGTGGGGCTATGGTGCTAGCTTGTAAGGTCTACTCCCCAAGGGAACAGTGGGGCTATGGTGCTAGCTTGTAAGGTCTAACCCCCAAGGAACAGTGGCTATGGTGTTAGCTTGTAAGGTCTACCCCCCAAGGAACAGTGGCTATGGTGCTAGCTTGTAAGGTCTACCCCCCAAGGAACAGTGGCTATGGTGCTAGCTTGTAAGGTCTACCCCCCAACTAACAGTGGCTATGGTGTTAGCTTGTAAGGTCTACCCCCCAAGGAACAGTGGCTATGGTGCTAGCTTATAAGGTCTAACCCCCAAGGAACAGTGGCTATGGTGCTAGCTTGTAAGGTCTACCCCCCAACTAACAGTGGCTATGGTGCTAGCTTGTAAGGTCTACCCCCCAAGGAACAGTGGCTATGGTGCTAGCTTGTAAGGTCTACCCCCCAACTAACAGTGGCTATGGTGTTAGCTTGTAAGGTCTACCCCCCAAGGAACAGTGGCTATGGTGCTAGCTTATAAGGTCTACCCCCCAACTAACAGTGGCTATGGTGTTAGCTTGTAAGGTCTACCCCCCAAGGAACAGTGGCTATGGTGTTAGCTTGTAAGGTCTACCCCCCAAGGAACAGTGGCTATGGTGTTAGCTTGTAAGGTCTACCCCCCAAGGAACAGTGGCTATGGTGTTAGCTTGTAAGGTCTACCCCCCAAGGAACAGTGGCTATGGTGTTAGCTTGTAAGGTCTACCCCCCAACTAACAGTGGCTATGGTGTTAGCTTGTAAGGTCTACCCCCCAAGGAACAGTGGCTATGGTGCTAGCTTATAAGGTCTACCCCCCAACTAACAGTGGCTATGGTGTTAGCTTGTAAGGTCTACCCCCCAAGGAACAGTGGCTATGGTGTTAGCTTGTAAGGTCTACCCCCCAAGGAACAGTGGCTATGGTGTTAGCTTGTAAGGTCTACCCCCCAAGGAACAGTGGCTATGGTGTTAGCTTGTAAGGTCTACCCCCCAAGGAACAGTGGCTATGGTGTTAGCTTGTAAGGTCTACCCCCCAAGGAACAGTGGCTATGGTGTTAGCTTGTAAGGTCTACCCCCCAAGGAACAGTGGCTATGGTGTTAGCTTGTAAGGTCTACCCCCCAAGGAACAGTGGCTATGGTGTTAGCTTGTAAGGTCTACCCCCCAAGGAACAGTGGCTATGGTGTTAGCTTGTAAGGTCTACCCCCCAAGGAACAGTGGCTATGGTGTTAGCTTGTAAGGTCTACCCCCCAAGGAACAGTGGCTATGGTGTTAGCTTGTAAGGTCTACCCCCCAAGGAACAGTGGCTATGGTGCTAGCTTGTAAGGTCTACTCCCCAAGGGAACAGTGGGGCTATGGTGCTAGCTTGTAAGGTCTACCCCCCAAGGGAACAGTGGGGCTATGGTGCTAGCTTGTAAGGTCTACCCCCAAGGGAACAGTGGGGCTATGGTGCTAGTTTGTAAGGTCTATCCTCCAAGGGAACAGTGGGGCTATGGTGCTAGCTTGTAAGGTCTACCCCCCAAGGGAACAGTGGGGCTACGGTGCTAGCTTTTAAGGTCTACCCCCCAAGGGAACAGTGGGGCTATGGTGCTAGCTTGTAAGGTCTGTCCCCCAAGGGAACAGTGGGGCTATGGTGCTAGCTTGTAAGGTCTACCCCCCAGGGAACAGTGGGGCTATGGTGCTAGCTTGTAAGGTCTACTCCCCAAGGGAACAGTGGGGCTATTTAGCTAGCTTGTAAGGTCTACCCCCCAAGGGAACAGTGGGGCTATGGTGCTAGCTTATAAGGTCTACCCCCCAAGGGAACAGTGAGGCTATGGTGCTAGTTTGTAAGGTCTACCCCCCAAGGGAACAGTGGGGCTATGGTGCTAGCTTGTAAGGTCTACCCCCCAAGGGAACAGTGGGGCTATGGTGCTAGCTTTTAAGGTCTACCCCCCAAAGGAACAGTGGGGCTATGGTGCTAGCTTGTAAGGTCTACCCCCCAAGGAACAGTGGCTATGGTGCTAGCTTGTAAGGTCTACTCCCCAAGGGAACAGTGGGGCTATGGTGCTAGCTTGTAAGGTCTACCCCCCAAGGGAACAGTGGCTATGGTGCTAGCTTGTAAGGTCTACCCCCCAAGGAACAGTGGCTATGGTGCTAGCTTGTAAGGTCTACCCCCCAACTAACAGTGGCTATGGTGTTAGCTTGTAAGGTCTACCCCCCAAGGAACAGTGGCTATGGTGCTAGCTTATAAGGTCTACCCCCCAAGGAACAGTGGCTATGGTGCTAGCTTGTAAGGTCTACCCCCCAACTAACAGTGGCTATGGTGCTAGCTTTAAGACGCTGTAGGTCAAAAGAAACGGAAGATACGTTCCCGTTACCGTCATCTCTCTCTCTCTCTTTCTCTTTCTCTCTCTTTTTCACTCTCTATCGCTCTCTTTATCTCTCTCTTTCTCTCTCTCTTTCACTCTCTCTCATTCTCTCTCTTTCTCTCTCTCTCTCTTTCACACACTCTCTCTCTTTCTCTCTCTCTCTTTCTCTCTCTCTTTCTCTCTCTTTTTCTCTCTCTTTCTCTCTCTTTCTCTCTCTCATTCTCTCTTTCTCTCTCTTTCTCTCTCTCTTTCTCTCTCTTGCTCTCTCTTTCTCTCTCTTTCTCTCTCTCTTTCTCTCTCTTGCTCTCTCTCTCTTGCTCTCTCTTTCTCTCTCTCTCTTTCTCTCTCTCTCTCTTTCTCTCTCTCTCTTCTCTCTCTCTCTCTCTCTCTCTTCTCTCTCTCTCTCTTTCTCTCTCTCTCTTTCTCTCTTTCTCACCTTACTTTCTCAACATTTGCCATTATTTCTGCTGGTTGAAATAACAGCGTAACAAGCGTATTGAGAAAGCTAAAAGCATAAAATTGCGCTAAACAAAAACCATTGGTAAAAAACTTTGTAATCGTACAGATTTATTATGATTAGTTTAGATCTATTACAAATTGAATACTTGTCTGATCTAAACTAATTGATGCAACTATACTTAATATAAGCTTTTTTTTTTTTTAAAGTTGTTTTTTTTTCGGTTGGTATTTTACTTGTCCTTGTCTCTCTGCATGCGCGGTGGTCGAATGGTAAACCGCTTGGCTTCCGAGCCTGAGGTCCTGGGTTCGTATCCCGATGAAGACTGGGATTTTGAATTTTGGGATTTTTAGGGCGCCCCTGAGTCCACCCAACTCTAATGGGTAGGCCTACCTGACTTTAGTTGGGAAAGTAAAAGCGGTTGGTGGTTGTGCTGGCCACATAACACCCTGCTTGTTAACCGTTGGCCAAAGAAACAGATGACCTTAACATCATCTGCCCTCATAGATGGCAAGGTCTGAAACGGGATTTTTTCTTACTTGTCTGTCTTCATTCCTCTCTCATTACAGACGTGACTTCAAACGAGAAGAGAATTATGTCCTAGGCATTTCACTGTGTCAATCTAGTCATGCATGTTAATTTCGCTCTATATATGATACTCTACAGCTCGCTCTCTCTTTATCTCTCCCTCTCTCTCTCTTTCTCTCTCTATTGCACCTTCTATTTCATTCTTTTTTGTGTGTCACTCTCTCTCTTTGTCTCTCATTCTAGCTCTCCCCTCTGGCTCTACCCCACCCTCTCTCTCCCCTCTGGCTCTGCCCCACCCTCTCTCTCCCCTCTGGCTCTACCCCACCCTCTCTCTCCCCTCTGGCTCTATCATTCCCTTCACCACACCCTAACAATGGATCTCTACACCCTACTCCAGGCTCTGTGCATGTGTTACAATGTCCACGACTAACCCAGGACTTGTCTTACTTAAGTTGGATCTTATTATTATAATTATTATTATTATTATTATTATTATTATTAGAGACTTATAAGGGGAAATAACAATGAATATTGTGTGCTAGTCGTGGAAGTTAGCACAAACGAAACCAAAAGGGAAAGAACCTTTAATCCAACTAAAAATGTCATTATACGGTGGCTATCTTGGCATCATTTCAACGGCAGACAAAAACTAAAACAGTAAAAGTGTCCCTGAAGACTGTCATGATTAAATTTAGATCATACGTCAGACGTGGAATCGAGAGAAATGTAGACTATACATGAATAGGAGTATCGTTCTGAGGTAGTGTTGGCTTGTAAGTGGTTGTTTTAGTTTAGATTGCAATATGAAAATATGCTCGAAACGCATCTATCGTAGTAGCATCAAATCAGCTGGTATTGGCAGATTATTATGTTGTTTTAGTGCGTGTCGAACATTCTCGATTACCAATTACTAGACAGAGCCAACAGAGTTTAGGCTGCTAAAGTTCAACTTTTAATTTTTATGCTCGGAACTTTTTTTCATCAGAAACGAGAAAAAATAGTCGCCAACGCAGCTTTTATGGTGTGTGTGTGCGTGCGTGTGTGCGTGCGTGCGTGCGTCTGTCTGTCTTTCTGATGAAACGTTGATATGGAATGTCACAGATGAGTGGATAAAAGAGGGTCAACAATAAAGGAGAGACAAGGAGATGGAACACGTGCTGTTCATTGGAGGATGAAAGCAGTATATGTCTAGCAAGTTTAGAGATATTTCCGACATCTTGTGATTTCTTAGAGTTAGATCCTCCCTTGCCGTTCGTAGCATTGGGCGGCAAGCTGTCTCTAAAAAGATCTGCCACTAACAATGTCTGAAGCCTCCTCCCACTTGGCGTCCACTGTTCTGAAGTCCTCCATGAAAGTGTGGCGCCAAGTTATACGAGGACGTCTCTCTTTGCGCTTTCCTCGTATTGGCCTCCATATCATCGCAACCCATTCATTCTGTCGGAGAAAATGTCCTGCAAAGCTCATGCGACGCTCTGTCACATCCATTTTGTTGAGCCACATTTAGTCTTTTCTCAATTTTCGCAGATGACTTTCGAGTATCGCATGCATACCTTGCTATTGGGATGACGATTATGTTAAGTAGGTCTCAAGTCCAATAGTTTGGCTCGTCCAAATAGGCCGCAGCCTTTGGAAAATGCTCCTTGACTTTCTTATTCGGCGCGCTACATCAAGGTAGTCATCTCCATCGTTTGTTAGAATGTTCCTAGGTATGTGTACTTGTCCAGCTCTTGTGATTTCACTTGCACGCAAACATTCCACATTACCTATAAGACAAAAGTTATCCCCGCTTGAAGCCCGCTTCATTGACAGAATGTCGAATGCCAATTTGTAGTTGAACTCTAGGACCAACTCAAAAGTTCTAATCACAAATGTACATTCAGTTTTAATGTTAAACATTTAATTTCTTAGCTTTCCTTGTAACAATGACGCCTTGTTAAAAACGTCATCACACATCCCGAGTGTTTCAACTCTGATTTATTTAAAAACAAAAAAAAAAAAGATGAGATTTTGTTGTGAGAAAGAACGAGATTAAAATAAAAACATTTGAACTGTTAGAAAAGCAACAAAACAACAACTCCAATTTGAAGTGTTGCTTATTAAAACAAACAACCAACAAAAAAAAATTCTACACCCACTGTCTCTCCGCTACCTCCCCCTTTTAGCAGGGATATAATTTCTGCGCCAGCCATTAATGCGTGATATATTTTCCGCTCGTGGAAGTATTTGCTGGCCGGGTTAAACATCAATATTTTCACTTGCCTGTTTGTGGAGATACACAAAAATTAATGCATCATCTCCCTTTGAACGCAATAGCCATAAAAAGACATTCATTGACGTCATTCAAGGGAAACAAACAAAAAGAAACGAAAAATGATGAGTTTGGAAAAAAACCAAACACCGTGTGCTCTAGGCGTGTGTGTAGACCATTTAGTTGTGTTTTGATGAGGTGTGTTAAGCTGGATAACTCCATTCAAAACTTTCATGGGTGATCATCTTAATAAACTAACTGCAGTGTCTGTTAAGGTATTAAAATACGCTACTTGAACACGACATTACAAGACACATCCTAGAGTATATTGCAATGACTTTAGCTAGTGTCATACGCATTAGAGTTGTCTTCATTATCAACGAGTTGAAACGCAGTTAATTAGGTGCCGTATGTCTCACACGGAAGCCAACATTCACTTAGTGTATGATGCAGACCTCCCCACATAATCTTTTGCTGAATGTCTGACACAATTCTCTCACATTCTAATGTCAATGCAAACTGCTTGCGAGTCTCTTTCTCGTAAGTTCATCTTCAGGTTAATGTCATTGCTGGAAATGGAATAATGAGATACAGCTTAGGATTAGTGCCGGGTTTAAGGGTGGGCAGTATTGCCCATCGGACCCCATAATAGAAAAAAATCCATATTTCGAAGGGTCAGCAACTTTTCAAGATATTTTTTTCTCATTTTTACAGACAATAATGTAAAACATAGAATATTCTGCCCTGGGGCCTCCATATAATTAAATCCGGCCCTGCCTAGGAGATATGTGTTCTTAAATTCCAAAGACATGGATTGACCATCAAACTCTTTTCTATTTAATAGCATCAACCAATGTCAGAAGTTATCCCAAACGATCCCTTTCCTTTTTGGGGATTGACTCGGTTTCATGGCCACACTATGGGAACACATTGTCACAGACCTACAAGATCCAATACAAACAAACGATCAACACTCATTATCTGTCCAGACATTATTCTGTTTAATGCTTGGAAAATCTCTGGGCGACCCAAAGTAACGCTGGAATCAGTTAACGCGATACGATTACTTGGACATTACGATATGACCGGCTGAGTACTCCAAAGCTCTAGTTTCTATTTCTGTTCTCTACCCCCCCCCCCTCTCTCTTTTCCTCCAGCTTAATGTCTGCCAAGATCGGCACCAAGGTTTAAGGTTCAATTAATCTTAGGCCAAAGCCACACCATCTGTGACCCCCCCCCCCCTCCTTTTTCCCCTTTTTCCAATGACATCGACTACAAATTAAAAAAAAAGGTTGGAGCCAAAGCATGAAATCGTCCGTCTCGCATTCGGATTCGATTACTTCTGCTCGTTTCGTTGGCGCGCGAATTTCTTTTCAGTCACGTCATAATGCGAGAACGAGAGAACAATTTTGTAAGTTCATTTTTAAGTCAACTAAAATCCCTTAGGCGCTGATAAAATTGATGATGTCGTGTTAGGAGCTTACAAAATTGATGATGTTGTATAAGGCGCTGATAAAATTAATGATGTTGTGTTAGGCGCTGTTAAAATTGATGATGTTGTGTTAGGCGCTGTTAAAATTGATAATGTTGTGTTAGGCGCTGATAAAATGTTGTGCTTGGTATCTTTTACACGTTTCGGATGTTTCTGCAGAATGGAAGATTATAGTATCCTAGCATAAAAGTTCCGCTGGACGGCGAAGGCTGGTGGTGTGCTAGGTTTGAACCCAGGACCATCGAGACTACAGCCCAGAGCGCATTCCACTCGACCAGGCAGCCATTCCTTCTTACAGCCAATATAAGAATAAACAGATTATATAAAATATATTGCATTACTTAATTGTGTAATCTCTATTTTTGTCCCACAATTGCTTTGACTTTGCGTGCTGAGAAATGGATCGTCTTTGGATATTCGACAGGGGTATTCGGTTTCAATAGGAGGCTTTCAGATAATAGCCAATTGAAACCATAGCACTCAAAAAAAAAAGTTCTATTGCATTTCTGACATTCCCCTTTCTACACTTCTACCTCCTAAGGACAGAAAAGTTATATTGACTTCTAAAGTGTCTGACAGATTTGCATAAATGTAATGTATACATAAGATACATAAGTTAGTTCCGGTGACTATGATATTGAACTTATTTAAAACAATAAGAAACAAAAGTTAGTTCCGGTGACAAAGATATTGAATCTATTTAAAACACAAGATTACAAAGATAGTTTATGTGGAAACACAAAGTCAGAATCGGCCCCCAAAGTGGTAAAATGTTGTTGTTTTTTTTATATTTTCACCTATAAACTATCAACAACGAATTTATTATTGTATTGTTAGGCCGACTGATGAATCGATATCTCAGATTATTATTATTACATTGATAATATTCATATATATATATATATAATATATTCTGTGGCATTTTACGTCTCGAGAGACAATCTTTTCCCTTTGCAACGGTCGCAGGTTGGGCATATGTAACAACCAGGCGCTGTTGTATTTTCCCCATTCTTTCTTCCTCTGTTGTGTATGACATCTGCAATCCGAGATCCTTCCTTTATGCTCTCTCTCCATGTGGATCTATCCGGTGCCACATTTTCCAAGCTGCTAGTGTCGATTTTGAAGAGATTCATGCATACATCCGTATACCGTAAAAGTGGGCGACCAGAGGCTCTCCTGCCATCTATTAGATCGCCATACAGAATGTCTTATGGAAGTCGACCTACTGGCATTCTACGAATGTGGCCAAGCCAGCCAAGGCGTCTGCTGCTTATAACAAGCGGAGGTCCTGGCACCCTGCTCTTCGCAGCACATCCTCATTGGTTATTTAATCTTGCCACCTTATTTTAAAGATCCGCCTTTTGCATCGGAGGTGGAAGACATTCAGCTTTTTTTCCTGCCATGAGTAGGTTGACCATGTTTCACTTCCGTATAGCAAAGTGCTCATCACACAGGTCCAGTAGACTAAGGCTTTAGTATTGTTAGTCAGCAATATGTTGTCCCACACTCGTTCCTGAAACCGTGAAAAGGTGCTTATTGCTTTGGCTATCTTGTTGTTAATGTCTTTATCCAGTACAGCATTGTTGGATATGATGGAGCCAAGATAGCTAAAGTGATCCACAATTTCTAGTGGTTGGCCATTAATGTTTACTTAAGGTGCAGTATTTGTGTTCTGAACTAGTATCTTAGTCTTGCTTTGACTAATATTTAAGCCGAACTTCTGACAAGCAGCAGATAGTTTGTCAACCAGGGGCTGAAGCTGAATATCAGAATCAGCCACAATAGCTGCATCATCAGCATACAGGAGTTCCCTGATAAGTATCTTCCTAACCTTGTTTTTTGCCTGCAGCCTGGATACTTTAAAGAGTTTTCCAGAGGATCTTGTATGGAGAAATACACCTTCATTGATGTCGTTGTCCGCATAATGCAGTAGACAGGAGAAGAATATGCCAAACAGAGTAGGTGCGAGCACACATCACACTGCTAACCTCAAAATGTGCTGAAAAGGCTCCATTGAATTTGACAGTAGGCCCTACATTTCGTTTCATCGTAGTTTGGGAGGGCAACCTATTTTCCTTAGGAGTTTGAAAAGGCCACTTCTGCTGACCATGTCAAAGGCTTTAGTCAGATCAACAAAAACAATGTAAAGGGGTCTGTCTCTCTCTCTATCAAACAAGATAATTCCCAATAACTAATTGACTAATTGGTTAATTTCTTAAATTGATTCATGTTTTGTTAGGTACTATAAATAATTGCTTAAAGTTTCAACTTGATCCGAGAATGGTTGTGGGAGAAATAACTTGTACAATTAAAAAATGGGATAAAGCCCTACATATTTAGTCATATCTTTGAATACTGAAGGATTAATTTACGTTTTTGGTATAAAACAAAATAATTAATTAACAATAATTGATTATTTATGTATGTTTCATTAATTTTTTTATAGATTCATGTATTGTCATACCAATGTGTAATTGTGTAACGTTTCAACTTGATTGGGTGTGGGAGAAATAATGTGTAAAAACATTTTACCAGACAGATAGACAGAGTGAGTAGATATAAGTTTTGTAAATAAATTTTCTTTTGAATGAATTCACACATAAATCTCGAAGGGTTTTTATGATTTAAAAAGCTGTAGAACCATAAATCTGGTGTTCACATATATTTTTAGATTGGTAAAGAGCACCCATCTGACGCAAAGGCTTCGCTTGTCACCCATCTGGCTTCTGAACCATAATTTAATGTTAATACAAGAAAGTCATTGTAAAAGTAAAAGCTATTAGCTTGAAAATATAAAATCATTTGTTTTAGCCATCATTCTCTGTGCTAATCTTTGTCAGGGCTTAAAAAAAAATTGCCTGAAGCAATAATCCTACGTTCTACGTAAATGTTAATAATAGTAATAAGAATTTTAAAATAATTATAATTATAACAATGATAATACATAATAACTAATGATAATGTTTGTCAGTTTATTGAGATAGTTTCTGCAAAGCAAAGTTACGCTCTCTCTGTCACTCATCATCTCTCTCCCCCCCCCCCCCCCCCCCACACCTCTCTCTCTCTCTCTTATAAACATAACTCTCTTAGTTTGTTTATAAGCTACCTCTTTACTTACGTATGTGTGCGTTCTCTCTCTGAGTGTATGTGTTTGTGTGTCTCTACATATATGCACGTTTGTGTCTGCCTTCGCCTCACTTATTTCCTTTGCTCAGAGCTCAGCCCATTCCTAAAATAGAAACCATTTCTTCCCGTAAACTGTCAACTTGGGGGTTCCGGTGACACTGAAGGCGTAAAAGACTCAGTTTCATCCATTAGCCACTGGTCGGTCTGGACGCTGAGAGGGGGGTAGGGGAAAGTGGGACGGCTTCACTGTCGGTTAATGTAGTAGCCGTTAAACCAGAACACACGAGAAATGCTTTGACACAGCATTGGAAGAGATACGCTGGGGCAATAGGAAGAAGAAAACAAAGAGAAGATAAGCAAAGAGTAGAGAAAAAAGAAGATAAGCAAAGAGTAGAGAAAAAAGAAGATAAGCAAGAAGTAGAGAAAAAAGAAGA
This sequence comes from Biomphalaria pfeifferi, assembly GCA_030265305.1. Lineage (NCBI taxonomy): Eukaryota > Metazoa > Mollusca > Gastropoda > Planorbidae > Biomphalaria > Biomphalaria pfeifferi. The sequence continues at coordinate 293,752 of JASAOG010000331.1, read as the reverse complement.
TAAACAAATAGTAGAGAAAAAAGAAGATAAGCAAAGAGTAGAGAAAAAAGAAGATAAGCAAAGAGTAGAGAAAAAAGAAGATACGCAAGAAGTAGAGAAAAAAGAAGATAAGCAAGAAGTAGAGAAAAAAGAAGATAAGCAAAGAGTAGAGAAAAAAGAAGATACGCAAGAAGTAGAGAAAAAAGAAGATAAGCAAGAAGTAGAGAAAAAAGAAGATAAGCAAAGAGTAGAGAAAAAAGAAGATAAGCAAAGAGTAGAGAAAAAAGAAGATAAGCAAGAAGTAGAGAAAAAAGAAGATAAGCAAAGAGTAGAGAAAAAAGTAGATAAGCAAAGAGTAGAGAAAAAAGAAGATAAGCAAGAAGTAGAGAAAAAAGAAGAAAAGCAAAGAGTAGAGAAAAAAGAAGATAAGCAAGAAGTAGAGAAAAAAGAAGATAAACAAATAGTAGAGAAAAAAGAAGATAAGCAAAGAGTAGAGAAAAAAGAAGATAAGCAAAGAGTAGAGAAAAAAGAAGATAAGCAAGAAATAGAGAAAAAAGAAGATAAGCAAGAAGTACAGAAAAAAGAAGATAAGCAAAGAGTAGAGAAAAAAGAAGATAAGCAAGAAGTAGAGAAAAAAGAAGATAAACAAATAGTAGAGAAAAAAGAAGATAAGCAAGAAGTAGAGAAAAAATAAGATAAACAAAGAGTAGAGAAAAAAGAAGATAAACAAATAGTAGAGAAAAAAGAAGATAAGCAAGGAGTAGAGAAAACGAAAGATAAGTAAGGAGTAGAGAAAAGTTTAAGCAAGGAGTAGAGAAGAAAGAAAATAAGCAAGGAGTAGAGAAAACGAAAGATAAGTAAGGAGTAGAGAAAAAAGAAGATAAGCAAGGAGTAGAGAAAAAAGAAGATAAGCAAGGAGTATAGAAAAAGAAGATAAGTAAGAAGTAGAGAAAAAAGAAGATAAGTAAGGAGTATAGAAAAAGAAGATAAGTAAGGAGTAGAGAAAAAGATGATAAGTAAGGTGTTGAGAGAAAGAAAGATAAGTAAGGAGTAGAGAAAAAAGAAGATAAGTAAGGAGTAGAGAAAAAAGAAGATAAGTAAGGAGTAGAGAAAAAGAAAGATAAATAAGGAGTAGAGAAAAAGAAAGATAAATAAGGAGTAGAGAAAAAGAAAGATAAGTAAGGAGTAGAGAAAAAGAAAGATAAGTAAGGAGTAGAGCAAATAAAAGAAAATAAGTTAAATAAAGATTTTAAACTATTTTCATAAGCATGAAATAAATTGTCATTTCTTATATTAGTGCTTATCGTTTCTTAGCAGCCCCCGAAACGGGAAAAGAGTCTATAAGTATTGTTTGGTTAGTCTGTCTGTCAGTTCGTCCGTCACGTTTAGATCTCTAAAACTATAAAAGATATTAAAATTCTTAATAATTTTTCCACCTTTTTGTCAAATCAAAAAGTACATGTCAATAAATGAATAAATAATATTCATATTTAAAAGAACACTCACATTTGTTGATATTTTTGAAAGACGTTTTTAGTCATAAATATGTATATTTGTCAACTTGGCAAGCCCTAGCCTGAGACCCCCAAGGAAAGAGGAAGAGGGGACGGCCCAGGAATACATGGCGCCACGATTTGGAAGCAGATGCCAAGCAGATGGGCAAGACGTAAGTGCAGTTGGAGAGACTCGCCCAGAACCGACATGCCTGGAGGAAGCTGGTTGATGGCCTATGCCCCAGGCAGAGATGAGAGATGGTGTCAACGTGAATAACTAGCCTCTTTGATAGTGTTAAGATCATTTTGATACATTTCTACACTATTATAGCAACGAACTCTGAGTCCACCCAGCTCTAATGTGTACCTGACACTACTTGAGGAAAAGTAAAGGTGGTTGGTCATTGTCCTGGCCACATGACACCCTCGTTAGCCGAAGGCCACAGAAACAGACGAGCTATACATCATCTGCCCCATAGATAGCAAGGTCTGAAAGGGGAACATAATTTATAGCAACTAACAGACAATGTGATATAGAAATTGTCACAGAAACAACATTTTAATTTCAGTTTGCTTTATTCTAATCCATCAGCACTGTTGCGAATAATTTTTAAAAGATTTTAAAGACAAGTTGTGAAAATAGTATGTTTACGAGGGAAAAAAAACGGTTTGCAATTTAAATTTTTAAAAAAAAGGTCACTTTCAGAAAACCAAAAGTATGTGTTTCACCAACTTTTAGCTAGCTACAGAATATAGTGAAATCAGAACAGACAGACAGACAAGCAAACAGATGGACAAACAGACTACACAGAACTAGTATCTACATTTCATCTATAAGCCCGCTTAATTACGTTATATTACTTTTTAAAAGTTCAAATGTAGTAAAGCTTTAGTACAATTATCAGAGTACTGTAGAGTACTGTTATTTGAGTATTGTTACTTCATCTGCATATCAAATTTTTTGAAGCCTATGCATTAACCTAAAAAGCCAACAACTACTTAGACTAAAGTATTTGAGAATTATATTGACTTTGTTTTAATTTTAGAGAAATACAAAAACGAAATGTTCTTTAATAATAGTTCATTAATATTTTACAGCAGTTATTTTTTTTTCTTTGTAATAAGATTAGCCCGCATGAGAACAATTTAACTCTTGGGTTTAAAAATAATGATAAAATATGCTAATAGAGTATGCTTTTAACGAGGATTCACAAATATCCGAAAATGTGTAAAAACTATTAAAGATTTAATAACATATTATTAAACATTATATCTTTATAGTTATGAAATTCCATGCTTAGGAACAAAAAAACCAGTTAAGGCACTTTTTAATGGCGACACTCACACACACACACACTTACTTAAACATATTACCAGCACAAACTCACACACATTTACTTCAAAAGATCACAGCACAAACACACACACACAGACATACAAAGACAAAATCACGTAAAACTGTTTGTAAAGGGAAGCTACTTTTTTTAAAATCCTGCCTTAACATTATTTAATCACATCATGATACTCTCCCTTGATTAGCCTGGAGGGCCAGAACTATTGATTCCTATATTTAGCTGGTCGTGCTGATTTGCAAGATTTCTTTGTGGTCTTAAAACAAATGTTGCCAACCCCTTGAGTTTGAATGTTATACACACACAATACACAGAACAAAAATAATTTTAAAACAATTGTTGTATTGAGTTTAACTACCAGACTGGAATGAAAAACAGAATTGAAGATGATGATAATTGTTAGTGGGAAAAAAAGAAGTACCGACTCAGTTTAGGGATTCGGGAAGACGCAGTCTAGGGATTCGGGAAGACGCAGTCTAGGGATTCGGGAAGACGCAGTCTAGGGATTCGGGAAGACGCAGTCTAGGGATTCGGGAAGACACAGTCTATGGAACTATGAAGACACAATCTGGGACTCAGGAAGACACAGTCTAAGGCTCTATAAAGACACCATCTAGGACTCTTTGAAGACAAATGAAAAGCTTATACTAAGTAAAGGGAGAACACCGTTCAGTCTCACCTATATCTTTCATTATTGCAATGTTTATCTCCCCATACTTTTTTTTTTACATAAAACAAAAATAATTAATTAAGACTAATTTATTAACTAACTTGTTAATATTTGCTATTGATTCATGTGTTATCATCAACTATGAATAATTTTTCAAAATTTTTACTTAATCCGAGAATGAGAAGTGAGGAAAAAATACTCCCATAAGATTCGATACAGACACACGGAATAGTCCACACGGAAGTCCACACGGGGTGAGTCCACACAGGAGAGTTCACACGGGAGAGTCCACACGGGGAGAGTCCACATGGGGGAGTTCACACGGGAGAGTCCACACGGGGGAGTTCACACGGGGAGAGTCCACACGGGAGAGTCCACACGGGGAGAGTCCACACGGGGGATTTCACACGGGAGAGTCCACACGGGGAGAGTCCACACGGGAGAGTCCACACGGGGAGAGTCCACACGGGGGATTTCACACGGGAGAGTCCACACGGGGAGAGTCCACGCGGGAGAGTCCACACCGGAGAGTTATATACACTTTGTAAAAAGTGTCTTCATATGAAAGAAAATTAAATTGATTCCTACTTTATGAAACGGATGTTGGTCTATGATTTCTTATGATATTACTTCTTGTAAATCTGGAGTCTTTTTTTTCCATTCAATGATTAATTAAATGATCTTCATGCAATTTAAATTTTCCATGTCATATGATAGAAAAATAATTTTGAACTATAGGTTAGTATGGGTATTAAACAAATGACATTCAGCTTATTATCACGACACTCTTTCAACTTAGCCAACCAGCCACATTTCTGTGTGCGAAACTTTAATAGTTTTAATTTTTTTTTTTCTTGACTTTTGGTTTTCTGTTTTGAATAGTGTGAGTGGTCTTCAGTTTTTTACTTGTGGTTTTCAGTTTTTTACTTGTGGTCTTCAGTTTTTTACTTGTGGTCTTCAGTTTTTTACTTGTGGTCTTCAGTTTTTTACTTGTGGTCTTCAGTTTTTTACTTGTGGTCTTCAGTTTTTTACTTGTGGTCTTCAGTTTTTTACTTGTGGTCTTCAGTTTTCGACTTTTGGTTTTGACTATAACGAAAGTGTGAGCTAATGGCTGGAATTCAATAAGTTCAGGTTATTATTGGCCAGTTTTAGTTTCTTTAAGAGCAAAACTGAAATCATTAAATGTAAAATTTATTTAAATTAATAAAAAAACGAGTTTTTGGGTTTATTTGAAGCCACAGTATCACAGAGTTCATTTCACTTAAAATTGTTCTAGATTCTATCTCTCACATCATATACCCAGCGTCTTTCAAAGTTTTCGATATTCTGGAATCTTCACTAAAAGAAAGAAGATGCAAAAAAAAAGTCAAATACAAGACCTGGATCGATACTAAGCTATTTAATTCCGATACTTCACTCTCTCCGGAAACGGTCGATTATGTAAGTGGAATTATTAACTGGGAATATGCGAGACGCGTACATTTCCATATACCAGTCTTTTAGGACTTGGCTGCAGATGACTAGCCAGTTTGGTCTTTCATGGCAATCATTTTATAATTTTGGCTTTTTGTATTTATAAATATAATTTGGCCTCATTGCTGGTATTTTGCGTTGATTTGGATTTTTTTTGTCTTTTGACTTGCTTCTTATGTTAGTGTTGAATACGTCTAGATATTTTCAAAAGTTAAATCTGATGACGCAATATCCAATCGTATGCCGGAGATTCTTGTTAAGGAGGGGGAAAAAAACAACACAGTTCCTCTTTTCAAAATAACATAAGCAAGTAGAAACCATGAAAAGATGGAACACACTCTATGTATCGAGAAATAAATATACTTTATTATTCAAATTCGATAGCAGATTTACTAAAGTAGATTATAAAGCTTGAAGTTTCCAAAATAGTAGATTTACTCAAGTAAACTAAACACAAAAAAAGGTTAAAATGTCCATATCAACCTTGACGCGTACACCACGTGACCGTCATACAATTGGAAGTTGTGTTCCACATGAATTTTAACGTAAAGAGTGACGTCAGTGTGACAAACAGCTTGTAGCATTGATCGACTCTAAAGTCTTAGTCTTATTCTGATGACAGTCAGATTCGGATTGTTGATAAGATAGTTCCGAGTTCGAATCACTTTCCGCTGTCATTCCCTGTCGTCCTCCATGTGTCATGTCCGACTACCTAAAAATCTCATTCCTGAAGGAACAACTGCGATGAATTTAATTAAATATTACTTAGTTAAATAGTATCCTCTCTCTCTCTCTCTCTCTTTCTCTCTCTCTCTCTCTCTTCATATTATATATATATATATATATGTGTGTGTGCTTGGTGTGTGTATTTATTTATTGGAAGTTTTCATATATGGCCTACAAACTATAAATAGCCAGCATGTTGGTGTATCCGGTGTAGCCAATGAAGGAAGTGGTGCTAGGCTTTGTTCTTCAAAAGTTCACTTTACACTTTTATTTCGTTGAGCGTCTTTGATGTTGTTTTAATTATTGGTGGGACACCCAAACGGCTGGAGAGATACAGAGAAGGAAAATATTGAGCATCTTAGATGAGTTCAGCCTTCGGCCTCGCTTCTAATCTGAGATATGTGTTACACGAATCATCGGAATTTAATCGGAAACATGACGTAACGAGTTGACATCTTCTTGGATCCATGCTAGAACAGTTGTTCAGACAGGTTGACTGAGATAAACCTCCAAGGGTCTCGAGTTCCAAGAGTCTTACGACAGTCACAAAGTGCTTGCTAATTCTTATTAACCGCTTAATTCACACTACTACACTATTGAAGATCTACATCTCATAAGCTTAGGTAACACAGACTTACACCAGGGGCGTAGCTGGGGTGACGGGAGTGGGTCCAAATTTGAAAATCCCCCCGTCCCCACATGAGAGGTCCCTCATATTATTGTCCGAAATTAGTTTTTACATTAAAAATTACGCCATTATCTCATGTCATGATGTAGAATGTCAAAATGCTAATACCCCTAAAGAGGTCAAGCCCCCAGGGCCTCCATATCCCTAGCTACGCCACTGAACTACACATACCTAAAATATGTCAAAGTAAAGCTTCAAGACTGGGGGGATATTGGCACTAATCTTCCTTTCATATTTAAATCCTATCTTTTGAGATAATTGCATATTCTAAAAGCTACCCAATGACCTGACTTGTCCTGACTGTTCCTGACCTCTGGTAGTCTCTTCGTTTAACACCCAATTCTCTAATAATGACCCCTTCCCTAAGTTTAACTGGTGTCTAGCACTCTCGGCTCCAAGGTACATCCCAATTACACGCTAACAAGTCATTAACTCGTCTGCCCCTGTCCCCAGAGCTGGCCATAATTGACCAGTAAGACTGGTGAGTTCCAAAAGAGGTTTGACATCGTTGACGTGGTCAACAAATTCTACTGATAGTCCTGTGTGTCACAAAGTGAGGGACTGACCCTTGCTATGCACTCGAGTCTCAAGATTATGTGATCCACTATAACTGAATGACGTTGCTACACGTAACGCTAGGTCTGTTTACCAATGTAGCAGAATAAAACACTAGAACTATTTAAATCCACCATTATCTATCCCATAGTCTGTTGGACCGGGCAGCATCACACATGTTCTGTTGACCGTCTTTCTCCATTCCTCTCTGTCTTTCGCCTTTGATTGAATCTCTTTCAATGACAGGCTCGTCCATTCTTTTATGTTGTCTTCCCTTCGCTTTTTCTCTGCCTCTTCTTCTTTTTCCTGGTACTGTTATATGAAGGATGGTTTTTACGAGCTCTGAGGACCTTGTTATATGGCCATAGAATTTTAGTTTTGCATTTTTTTTGTGTTTGTTTTTTACAGTAGTTTGAAGATCATCGTGGCGTCCGATCACTGAACTAATCATGTCTCAATCTATTCTTTTGGAATACGGTCTTTGCATGTGATACCTAGGATTTAATCCATTATACTACAATACTATTGGTAAAAGAAGTTGGCGATATATTAAATATATAATATCGTGATAAGAAAAGAAAGAAAATATAAACACGTTGATTTACACCTGTCTACAGTTCGCAAATTAAAACATCATAATTCGACTTAATATATTAATTGCGAGTCGCTGTAACATACGGAAACTTAACATTTATTAACATATTAATAATCATTCTCTGTCAATAAAAAAAGATAAAAAATACTAAACTATTTACCAAGGCATCAAGTGCATTTATTATGTTGCCTCTTTAAATATACCTCGTTGTCTTATTACTAAACATACCTCGTTGTCTTATTACTAAATATACCTCGTTGTCTTATTACTAAACATACCTCGTTGTCTTATTATTAAACATACCTCCTTGTCTTTTTACTAAACATACCTCATTGTCTTATTACTAAACATACCTCCTTGTCTTTTTACTAAACATACCTCGTTGTCTTAATATTAAACATACCTCTTTGTCTTATTACTAAACATACCTCGCTGTCTAATTAAACATACCACGTTGTCTTATTACTTAGCATACATTCTTGTCTTATTACTAAACGTGCCTCATTGTCTTATTACTAAACATACCCCCTTGTCTTTTTACTAAACATACCTCCTTGTCTTTTTACTAAACATACCTCCTTGTCTTAATTACTAAACATACCCCGCTGTCTTATTATTAAACATACTACGTTTTCTTATTAATAAACATACCTTCTTGTCTTATTACTAAACATACCTCCTTGTCTTATTACTAAACATACCTCCTTGTCTTATTACTAAACATACCTTGCTGTCTTATTATTAAACATACCTTCTTGTCTTATTACTAAACATACCTCCTTGTCTTATTACTAAACATACCTCCTTTTCTTATTACTAAACATACCTCCTTGTCTTATTACTAAACATACCTCCTTGTCTTATTACTTAACATGCCTCCTTGTCTTTTTACTAAACATGCCTCCTTGTCTTTTTACTAAACATGCCTCCTTGTCTTTTTACTAAACATGCCTCCTTGTCTTTTTACTAAACATACTTCCTTGTCTTATTATTAAACATACCTCCTTGTCTTATTACTAAACGTACCTCCTTGTCTTATTACTAAACATACCTACTTGTCTTATTACTAAACATACTTCCTTGTCTTATTACTAAACATACCTTGCTGTCTTTTTATTAAACATAACTTCTTGTCTTATTACTAAACATACTTCCTTGTCTTATAACTAAACATACCTCCTTGTCTTATTACTAAACATACCTCGTTGTCGCCTTAATGCTGATGGTAATGTCATTGGTAAAAAAAAAACTACCTTATTTGGACAACTGTTTGAGAAAACATACAATGGTTTTAGAAATTAAAAAAAAACCACCCTCTGGTTCATTGTATTGTGTGATATGACCATCACGAAGGAAATACAAGACGCCGATTACAGAGACAAGCAGAGACGCAAACACTTTGTTCCCCTGGCAATAAAATCATTAAATACAGAGACAAGCAGAGACGCAATCACTTTGTTCCCCTGGCAATAAAATCATTAAATACAGAGACAAGCAGAGACGCAAACACTTTGTTCCCCTGGCAATAAAATCATTAAATACAGAGACAAGCAGAGACGCAAACACTTTGTTCCCCTGGCAATAAAATCATTAAATACAGAGACAAGCAGAGACGCAAACACTTTGTTCCCCTGGCAATAAAATCATTAAATACAGAGACAAGCAGAGACGCAATCACTTTGTTCCCCTGGCAATAAAATCATTAAATACAGAGACAAGCAGAGACGCAAACACTTTGTTCCCCTGGCAATAAAATCATTAAATACAGAGACAAGCAGAGACGCAAACACTTTGTTCCCCTGGCAATAAAATCATTAAATACAGAGACAAGCAGAGACGCAAACACTTTGTTCCCCTGGCAATAAAATCATTAAATACAGAGACAAGCAGAGACGCAAACACTTTGTTCCCCTGGCAATAAAATCATTAAATACAGAGACAAGCAGAGACGCATACACTTTGTACCCCTGGCAATAAAATCATTAACTACAGAGACAAGCAGAGACGCAAACACTTTGTTCCCCTGGCAATAAAATCATTAAATACAATTCAACATTTCACACACAACTCTTGAGTAAATCTGGTGTAAAAGTATATTTTGTTTTCTATAGTTATAAGTTTTTGTGTCATGCACAAATTGTAAGACAATTTTCCTTTAAATAGAAAAGACTATAATTATATAAACAGACCTCGTTGTCTAAGATCCTCGTCGTCTCACTAAAGATTCTCGTTGTCTTACTAAAGATTCTCGTTGTCTTACTAAAGATTCTCGTTGTCTCACTGAAGATGCCTCGTTGTCTCAGATAAGATCCTTGTTGTCTCACTATTTATACCTCGTTGTCTCACTAAAGATCTTCGTTGTCTCATTATTCATACCTCGTTGTCTCATTATTTATACCTCGTTGTCTCACTATATAGATCTTCGTTGTCTCATTATTCATACCTCGTTGTCTCATTATTCATACCTCGTTGTCTCTCTACCTCGTTGTCTAACTAAAGATACTCGTTGTCTCACTAAAGATACCTATTTGTCTCACTAAAGATACCTATTTGTCTCATAAAGATCCTCGTTGTCTCACTATTCATGCCTTGTTTTCTTCCTGAACATTCCTCTCTCTCTATATCACGAAACATGTGTCACTATGTTTATCCTCACCAGGTACGGTGACATGACGCCAGAGACCATCACTGGAAAGATAGTCGGCGGTGTTTGCTCGCTCAGTGGTGTGCTGGTCATCGCGCTTCCTGTTCCTGTTATAGTCTCAAACTTCAGTAGGATCTACCACCAAAACCAAAGAGCGGACAAAAGAAAAGCACAGAAGGTAGGCCACATTATTTGAACTCAGCATCTAGTCCAGATCGATACACCTATCTACTAGTTGTTATGGAATGTGTGTGTGTGTGTGTTTCTCTATGATGACGGTGGGAAGAGGTTATCGAGTGGTCCTGAATTATGCAAGAAAAGCGGCACTGTCGTCAGCTGTCTTGGGGAGTAAAGCCGATTCCAGAACGCCAGAGAGAAAAGTCTACTACATTGATTTCATTTTATCTCAAGTTGACTTTGTTTATATTTTAATAAAAGTTCTATTTAGCTTGTTAACAAAAGAAGTTATTCAAGTTATTTCAAATTTTACAAGTTAACATTTAGTACGCCAACAGCGGTTTAGTTGTCTACCAGCAGTTTAGTGCTACATGTCAACGACCGTCTACAACAGTAGTGTTTATAATCTAAGCTTCAAAGTTGTTTGATACTTTACGATTCTCGTGATAATTTGGTTTGCAGTGTGGCTCTCATCACGTGACACCGTCGTTAACCGTGTTCCTCAGAAACAGATGACCTCTACATCATCTGCCCGATAGACCGCATGCTCTGAAGAGGGGAACTATCATCAAATTACGCGAATATTTTGTTTTTCTATTTTTATATTAGAAACACAGATAAAGGTACATTTCTTATTCCTTATGCTAAGACACGTTCTTACAAGTGCTCCTTCTTCCTTAGTGCCATAAGAGCATCGAACGGGTTGCCTAAATTAACTAGGAAAACCAATGCCTTTGCAGGGTTTTGTTTCTAATTAACATGTTTGAGTAGATTAACACATTGATACACCTAGAACGTAATTATTCTGTTTTGAATGAACGTCTGTAACTTATAAGATAAGATAGGATAAATAAAATATCAGGATATTTATATGCTGTCTCATGATTTTATTATTTGTAACTTCCTTGTTTGAAATAACGGTGTGTTATCAGCAAACTAGAATAATTAAAAAGTTCGTTTATTTATTTTGGCTAAATTGTGCCTGGAAACATAAAGGCTGTGCTGTCTTTTCATAACTTAATTCATGGCATAATCCATTTATAAATTAAATTTAAAAATATAAAACTACAGTTGTTTTTTTAAACCAAACAATGTGTTAACGTGAAGCTTTTCATTCGGAGAGGTGGGTAAGGGTTAATGCCCTAATGAAGCATTGAATTCCCATAACCAATCCATTTGAATCCATTTCAAACCCATCAAATCTGAGACAATACTCCCCCCCAAAAAATTGATGAATCTATCAAGCAATATAATTGCACGTTCTTCAAGCTTTCGTCAGATTGGAGAGTTTATTTTTAAAGTTTGTGAATGCTGTGTTTTTGGTTATTATTTGTTTTTATCGTAATAATTTGTTTGTGTCATTGATAACGAGTTGGAGTCTGGGTTACTTCCAATTGTTTAAATTCCGCTTTAACCGTTTTTCTGTTGTTTCAAATCTATATTGTTGAATAATTGTCTTCTTGAAAAGGCCTGGACATATATATTTATATATATATATATATATATATATATATATATATATATATATATATATATATATATATATATACTAGACATATGTTACCCGCGACCCGCGGGTCTTTATTTGCGCATTACTGTCGATAGAGTCACAATTAAACGAAATAATAATGTAATAAGTAAAGCGAATGTGTCAATGTAAAAATAGTGTGAATGAAGCTATCAAATAAAAATAGCTAATAGGCTTAAATCCATTTTTTCAAATTAAAACATTTGCTTGTAGGCCTACATATATTTAATTAAAATTTGAGATGAATAGATTTAATTTTGTATGTTCATGTGTTAAAGTATAGTAGATCTTGAGGTAGACATAGATCTAAATCTACACCTAATCTAGAGTTAAAAATTGGCTTTTATAGAGTTCATTCTGTGTTGCGCATGCGTGACCTTTTTTCCTAAATGAATATAGGCCTATCTCAACAAGGCTACGCAACTTTAGCGAACAGCGAACGAATGTATTAAAATTGCTTTAGAAAAACAAATTTCAATTAAAATATCAAATGAATGGACAATAATTAGTATGTTTATGTGTTAAAGCACAAAACTATCTTTGCGAAAAGAAGTTTTATCATCTTAGAGTTCAATAAGAGTTTTAGACCTAGACCTAGGAATACACTCAGTAGAGAGATGTGTTAATGTGTAACCAATTGGTAATGTCTAATGAAAGAATGTTCGCCAGGAAATCTGTAGTCACAGATATCAGGAACTAATTTATGTAAAAAATGCTTTTGAAACACAAAATTAAATGTTTATTTTATTATATAATGAAATCAATGGATCTTTTTTTGTATTTTCATGTGTCAAAGTAAAAAACTATCTGCGCAAAGTGTATTTCTTAAAATTAGATCTAGGCCTAAATCCTTTCGATCTTTTCTCATGTCAACATTGTTAACCATGGCCTAGATCCATAAAATAAGCTGTAATAGAGTCGGACATCTTCATTTTTTTTTTGAGGGTCTTAAGTTTGTTTTAGGGCTACAATATATACACTACGGTCTAAGTTAGTACCCAAAGAACATTTCTGCCTAGTTTTATCAAGATTGGTCAAGCGGTTTGATGTCTATAAGTAACATACATACATACATACATACACCTCACATTCTACTTTATAATATAGATATAGGTGGAAAAGACGGTATTAGTTTTGTGTGGAATGTCCCTCCGTCTGTCCGTCATTACGACATCATAATATTTTAGACCATTCAAAGTTCTGATGCAACGGCTATTTTTAGCGCCCCCGAAAGGGAAAAGACGCTATTAGTTTTGTGTGAAATTTCTGTCCGTCTGTTCGTCCGTCCCGTTTAGATCTCTAGAAAAGATAGTGAAAATCCGACATCACAATATTTTAGACCATTCAAAGTTCTGATGCAACAACTACTTTTTTCTTTCTGAAAGCGAAAAATCTCATTTTTAAAATCACTTATGCAAACAGTTTTTTAAAGAGAAAAAGCTAATTAGTATGCATTCTAAGTCAGACCTAATTTAAAACGAATAGTAATCTTGTGGATTGCATTTTCTTGAAATAATAGTTAATGCGAAATTATATATATTTTTTTTTATTTTTTTTTTTAAGATTCAAATAAGAGATTGAGCCTTTTCAAAACAACTACATTAATTATAAGACTTCAGTTAGGTCTGGAGAGGCGCGGTAGCTGAACGGTAAAGAGCTTGGCTTCGAATCCCGTTGAAGACGGGGATTTTCAACTTCGGAATCCTTGGGCGCCTCTGAGTCCACCCAGCTCTAATGGTTACCTGACATTGGTTGGGGAATAGTAAAGGCGGTTGGTCGTTGTGCTGGCTACATGACACCCTCGTTAACCGTAGGCGACAAAAAACAGATGAACTTTACATTATCCGCCCTATAGACCACAAGGTCTGAAAGGGGAACTAGTTAGGCCAGGTTCACATCTAACTTTGCATTCACTTGCTCCTATTTTTTGATCTGCTGGACCGTTGGGGCACTACACAAGATCTGTCAACCTTCTTTCTCCATTCTTATTTCTCATTTGTCTTTGATATAATTTCATTCGGATGTTCTTTCTGAAAATATTGAAGCGTGCCTGGGTGGACCACTTTTTGGGGGCCGATTTTGAGTTTGTGTTTCCACACAAACTGTCTTTGTAACCTTGTTTTCTTTTCTGAAAGCGAAGGGTTAGGGTTTTAAATCACCTATGCAAGCAGTTTTTTTCATAAAAATACACCATTTTTACAACCATTCACTATTAATAGTATCAAACACGGGAGGCTCTTTAGTGGGGGGTATAAAGTTATACCGTATTGTAAACACATTTATACCAATGGTTTTAGATTTTTTGTCAATAAAAATTTTGTTTTTACATTTGTATTGCTAAGTTAAGTAAGTTCTGTCATACTAACGACTACATTTATAAAAAAAATGTTTACTTTTTTTAAGAGAAAAGATTTATTTAGTATGCATACAAGTTGGGCATAATTTAAAAAAACACTTAGTAAGTAGTTTTTCATATTATCGCGTGAACTGCAACTTCATATCAGAATAATAGAACACCTAACTAAAGGATTTTTTTTTTTACGGAAATGTTTTTTTTTCTTGAGGATTTAAATTAGAGATTGACACTTTAAAAACAATTAGATCAATTAATTATTTATTATAAGACATCAGTTAGGCCAGGTTCACATCTAACTTCACATTCACTTTCACTAATCCTTTGGTCTGCCTGATCGCTGGAGCAATCACACAAGATCTGTCAACCTTCTTTCTCCATTCTTCTCTGTCATTTGTCTTTGATAGAATCTAATTCTGATGTTCTTTCTGAAAATATTGTAGCCTGCCTTTTACCTGCCTGGGTGGACCACTTCGGGGGCCGATTTTGAGTTTGTTCTTCCACACAAACTATCTTTGTAACCTTGTTTTTTTTCAAACTGGTTACTCTAATTATGGCTCGCCGATCCCTCGAAGCGTCTGTCTAAATGTGCATATGGAAGCCGCAGAGTATCAGTTCCGATGACATGAGAAAGAGATAGGAAAGAGATAGGGACCTGGTGACTGAGTTGTAAAACACTTGGATTCCGAACCGAGAGGTCCCAGAATTTTTTAGGACACTCGTGAGTCCACCCAACTCCAGCGTACCTGAATTTATATCGGGAAATAAAGGCTGCCCACATGACAACTGCTCGTTTACCGTCGTTCAAAGAAGCAGATGACCTTTAGATCGCAAAATCTGAAAGGGGGTACATTTTTTTATAGGCTGGATGAATCATTAGTGCGAGTTTATAAGTGTACCTTAATTTTATGACCTTTTTTTGTCTTTACCATTACATTTCCTCATGTAAAGTTTAACAAGTTTCAACCATTTTTTCCAAATTAAAGATATTAACTTCAATCCAAAACAACCTGCAGGTTAGCAGGGGATGGAAGCGATCATGGCTTCAACTAAGGACAATCTAAATCGCCTACCACACGATCAGGCAGACCTCCATTTTAAATCAGCAATACCTTTTTTAAAAAAAAGAATAAGAATTTGGAAAACAAATCAGAAAACAACTTTTTATATTAAGAAAAAAACTTTTAAATAAAAATGATTAAACTTGTTTTGTAATGTTTTAAATCGTTTTTTCCTCAATTACAGAAAGCGCGGGAAACCAGAATCAATATGGCTAAGAACGCCAGCAGTGCGGGTTTCATCAGTGCCAAGAAACGAGCCGAGGAAGCGCTGTTGGCTCGAGAGGCAGGTTTAGAGATCGAGGAGTACAGCAAGCACGACATCTTTGAAATGCAGCATCACCATCTTCTGTCATGTTTGGAAAGAACAACGGTACAGTACCAAACCTTTACTAGTGGCGTCCCTGTGCGCGTGTGTTTTGGGGTGCGGCTGGCCTCGTGTTTAATATTTTTAAATCGTTACAGACGTCTAAAACTAATCAGATGTGACGTCAATTTAAATAAAACTTAAATGATGTGGTGGGGGAGGGCAAATGTAAATCCTGACTGCCCTTCCTCCTCTTCCCCCCCCCCCCCCTCCAGGGCGGCAACATTTTTTAAGTATGGTTTTAACGTCTAATTAAAATTTTATGCAGATGAAAAAATATTTAAAATAAAAACATGGTGGCTAATTAAACACAGAAGTCATATTCCTGAACACGAGTCGCCTCATATGATAGAGAAATATCACACGAGTAATTTTATTAGCATTTATTTTACAAGAAATCAAAGACCAGAGAAGGACGAAGAACAGTTTATCCAGATAACTAAATTTTTTTTATGAGGAACTTTATTTTTTATGGGGAACTTATTTTTTAAGGGGAACTTAATTTTTGTATGGGGAACTTAAATTTTTCATGAGAAACTTATTTTATTCTATGAAGAACTTACATTTTAATGAGGAACTTATTTTTTTTATGGAGAACTTAATTTTTTATGAGGATCTTAATTTTTTAATGGGGAACTTAATTTTTATGAGGGGACTTAATTTTTTATGTGAACTTAAATTTTTATGGGAAACTTTTTTATGGGGAACTTATTTTTTATGGGAACTTAAATTTTTATGGGAAAATTTTCTTTTTTTGGGGGGGGGGGGGGAGAGGGTTTTTATGATGAAGGGGCGCTTTTGGTCAAGCAACCTGTGTTGCTGCCAAAGAATGTAGCCAAGTCGTCCATAGTTCTAGCTCTAGTCGAAATCTTGCTACCATATTTTCTTCTTTATACATTTTATTAAATACGTCTTCTCCTAATAACTATAACTTTCCAGTGCTGCTATGATTTGTTACATGTTAGGATTATAAAACCTGTAGCGATTAATTTTTTCTTTGTTTTTATCTTCAACTTCCACTAGACCAGAACATTCGCCATGTAGTAGGTAATGAGTGTACAGGTATAGTAGTGGGTGTTTTATAGGACAAAGAACACGCTTTGGTTCATTCAGCCTAATCGGCTTTCTAATTGTTGTGACAGCTATAAAACTTCGCCATTAACTCCTTAGCTGCAGAAATAATTGAACTCATTCACTGTAGGAAATAGTTTTAGACAGAAGGGAAAAGGTCCACAATTTTCCAGCTGTCCATTTTACTTAATTTTTATTTGCCTTAATTATAAATATCAGGTGGCCGAGCCTCGCTCGGTTAAATAATTTCCTAAGTCATTTTGGGAATATTTTTGTAATTACGAAAATGAACGATCAGATAAAGACTACAAATCTGAAGAGTTAATTTAGTGTTCTGTTAGTTCTAAATGTAATTGTACATGGCAATTAAATATAAAGTCTCTTAAGTCCTTCTATAGTCAAGACAAACCACAGCTCACGTCCGTCTTATAGTTTTACAATACATCTTTTGTGTAATAACTATTGTAGGCCTACTATTATTGGCTTGGAAGAAAGTCTTTGCAGTGTAACTTCTTAGGTGGTTACGTTCAAACATTTAATTCTGGAATTAGTATATTCATTATGTCTTTAGTACGAAACATCAAGTGACGCAAATCTCTATGTTATAGAGTAAATCAGGCACTTTGTGACAAATTAAAATGGCGCATTTTTTCTTAATAGACTTAAATCATTGCATTAGTTCTCTAAAGAAACGTTTCCGTGGGGCACCTCCTCTGTTACGTCAAACAATATGTTCGTCCCCCATACGGAATACTTGCCCTGTCCAGCCTGACTGTCGGACTATAAGAAGTTCATATCGGCTTTTGCCATCCATCCATCCCAGTGGTGCTACAGCCCGGGACTAATGGGGACTCTGGGGTTGAGTCCTTTACTACATACATATGGCTCGATAATCTAGGGTATGATTCCCACATGCAGACCTTAACATGTGTAAATATTACAAAGTATCACTCAACGAAGGAGTATAAAATTAGTATTTATTTACAGCCAACTGCAAGTACACATATAATATTGAATGCGTAAATCATCAATACTGAAATACTAAAATGTGCCCAACTGACATACTACAGGGCGCTTAGACTAGATTCATTGAACAAAAGGCTATCAATGCCATACAAAATATTACTCACAAATAGTCAGTTCTCATACATAACAATGAATAGAAATATAAGTTATATTATCTCCTTACGCTAGGCATAAAACTGGTAAACAAAAAACAAGCACCCTACTCAGACCAGGTCAGCTCTCCAACTGCTAGACTGACCGCTAGAAACCTAATTGTCCCCCCTTAAAAATCCCGTGATAAAACAATTCACACACCAACCAACAAAATAAACAAAACACACACACAATCTCACATCTTACACACCCCCACTCTTGACATCTCCCCCTTACTTCCCCTAGATTTTCCTTGAAAATCTAAGTATATATTATGTACACTAAAAAAAATTAATGACATTGATTGTTGAAATACAACATGGTAAAAAAAATACTACTTAAAAATACACAGTACATCTTACTATGTTTACATAAGTACTTAATTGCAATTCAACAAATTACACCCATGAGTTTAAGTATGAAATAATGAATACTCTGTTTCCATTCATCAACATTAATAATATACATGAATTATCTTTCCATTACCAAACAAAACAAGTTCATCAATAATAATGCATATGAAATAATTAAACTAATAATATAACTAAACTAATCTTCATCTGTTCCACTTGTCCAGTTCCTTCCTTTGTGACGTCAGATTACAATGTACTGTTTATTGTTTGTAAATATCAAGCTTAAGACTTGACTTCCGATGTTTCTCAATACTGGATGATACGACGCTTCTTGTGTAAAGTGCAATTAAAACACAAAGAGATGAACAGTTCAGTCCATGTCATTTAGCAATAATAATAGTAGTAATAGTAGTTATAATAGTAGTAGCTTCTCTGACGAGACGATCATAGTTGAAAAAGTTGAACGTACACACTGGATTGCTGAGACGTGCACTGTCTGAAAACGTTACAATACCAGGTATGCTTCTGACAGACAATAATGTGAGTTCAAACTGTCAGCCTAGACAATGGGTCAGCCCAAAAGTTGTCTGTACCTTTTATGTGCTGAATTTCAAAGTCAAAGTCCATAAGGTATAATATCCATCTAGCAATACGAGCATTCGTGGTTGCAGACTTGAGATACTTGAGATTCAGGTGATCAGTCCAAACAATGAACTTACGTAAATACAAGAAGTGTTCCAACTTCTTAATCCCCCATGTTAATGCTAACAACTCCCGCTCCATTATGCTGTATTTACATTCACTTGGGAGTAATTTTCTGCTGAGGAAACGGACAGGATGCAACTTGTTTCCCCACGTACTGTAGAGCAGCAACTGCAACAGCCTTGTCCGAAGCATCTCACTGTAGATAACATATATCTGGATCAGGCAACATTAAAATGGGGTGAGAAGTCAAGTATCTTTGTATACGCTCCAATGCAACCTCTCCCTCCACAGTCTTAGCAACTTTAGAAGGGTGCCCTTTTTTAAGAATTTCAGTAAAGGGAGACAACATGCTTGAAAAGTTTGGAATGAAAGAGCGATAATAATTGAGCAGACCCAATAATGATCGGGTTTCCTTCTTTGATTTAGGGTACCGTAGCTGCAGAATCGTACTGCTATTAGAATTTTCAGGCTGAAGAAAGCCTTGGCCAATCTTATGGCCTAGGAATGTAATACTTTGAAACCCAATTAGTAACTTGTTAGGCTTAACAGTAATATTGAATTCTCCTAATTTCTCAAGCACCAGTCTCAACGAGAACATGTGACTCTGCCAATCAGTGTTGTATTCACAAAGATCATCAAAATAACAAACTACTTGTTCTAAACCTTTTAGCACTCTACGCATTGTTCTGTTAAAGAAACTAGGACTGTTTTTTAAACCAAAGGGAAATATTTGAATTGATAGTGTGCATTAGGTACTTTGAACGCTGTGTACTGCTTACTACTCTCTTCTAATGGCACCTGCCAGTAACCTTTCGTTAGGTCTAATTTACTAAAATATTTGGCTTTCCTTAGTGTGATAAATAGTTCCTCTTGATCTGGTATGACTTCTGCATCAATTTTTGTTATAGAATTTAATTGCCTATAATCAACAACTGGTCTCAAAGTTTCATCTTTCTTTTTGATTAAGATCATAGGAGATGCATAAGGCGATTCACTCTCTTCAATAATATCCATGTTAATCATCGACTCAATTTCTTCTTGTAGCCTTTGTCTCATCGCCATTGGTACATTATAAGGTTTTAAATTGACAGGCTTATCCGATGTTAGAATTATTTTAAAGGGCTCCACATTCGCTTTTCCTGGTACATCAGATATTACGTGTGCAAAGTCTTCAAGGAGTTTTTCAACTTCATTTTTCTGAGTTTGGTTTAAGGCTTTATTAATGGTTATTGCCCTTTGGTTTATTTCTCCATTTCCATGGATCATTTCCGGTAATTTTAATTCTTCTATTTCATTATCAATGATTTGCCCTGTTTCATCATGGTCATATTCATCAACGACTCCAATAAATGCAGCAGACAAAATGTTACTCTTACAGCTACTGTTGGCAACATTGTTACTTGTTTCTTCAACTGGGGTATAATATTTGATTAATCTGTTTACATGAAATATCTTTGATTTGTTTCCTTTCTTTACAATGTAATTTAAGTCTGATAAACATCTTTTCTATCTTGTATGGGCCTTCCCAATATAATTTGAGCTTATCTCCCTTTTTTTAGTTTCAACACTAATACCATTTCTCCTGTAGCAAAACTTTTTTTTTACTGTGTTTCTATCATATAGTCGTTTTTGTTCTTGCCTCGCTGTGTCTTCATGATCACAAACAATTTTAGCTGTGCTTTGTAGTCTTTCTTTTAACTCCTCAAGATAATCAAATAAGTTAGTATAATTAGTGTCAACTTCTTTTTCTTTGGTCATAAGTTTCTTCAAAATTGCCATCGGCCCTCTAATTTTTCTTCCAAATACAAGTTCGTAGGTTGAAAATCCTGTTGTATCATTTGGCATTTCTCTAATAGCAAATAATGCCGAGACTAAGTATTTGTCCCAATCTTTAGATCGTTCAGAACAGTTTTCTTAATATGCTCTTAAGTGAACCATGTAGGCGTTCCACGCATCCATTTGAGGCAGGGTGGTAAAGCGAAGACTTGATTATCTTCAAATTGAAGAATTTACAGACTTCTGTGTATAAATCTGAACCATATTGAGAACCATTGTCAGAGAGAATGGCCTCTGGAAAACCCATCCTCGTACAGACCGAATACAAAGCTTCTATAACAGTAGTTGTCTCTATATTTCTCAATGGGACAGCTTCAGGCCATCTGGAGAATGTGTCTATCATAGTTAGGATGTATCTATGTTTATTTTCTGTCATAGGAAGAGGTCCAACCAGGTCTACAGCGATTTTTCTAAAGGGTACACCTTGTCTGTCCATCTTCCCCAGCACTGCTTTACCAGCTCTCCCTGGAACTTTTGCTCTCTGACATAGGTCACAGCACCTGACTAACTGTTTTACATCTTTGTCAACTCCTGGCCAATAAAATTCAGAGTAGATACGAAGTTTTGTTTTCTTTACAGACATATGCCCTGCCATTGGTGAGCTGTGTGCGTTTTCCAGTATCAACTTACGTCTGCCCTTAGGAACAACTAAAAGATCTTTCACAACTTGAGGTTCTGTAAGGGACGTAACTCTCTTGTAAAGCAAACTCTTCTTCCTGACAAACGTAATACTTGCTTCTTTAGTCACCTGTATTGTTTGCTCGGTGCATTTTCTCCAGAGTGGTGCCAGAGTTTCATCTTCTTTTTGTTCCTTCTCTAGACTCCCTTCTAGAATTGTTCGTATGATCGGAGTCTTTACTTGAGTTTCTTCCCTTTCTTTGTCCTTCATTCCTCTCGTCTCTACGGCTGACACAAACAGACCTTTCACATTTCCTATTAACACATCAGCGACCGGCTCAGGAAATAGCACAACGATGAATTCTCCTTTAAGGTATGGTGTATCAAGCAATGCCTTTGCGGTTTTGTATCTAAATACTTGCCCGTCTGCTAAGCACAAGGAGCATTTCTCCGGCAAAATATCCTCTTCATTTGACAAGTGACTCTCTTGCGGCGATAACGCTACAGCCTCTATCTTTCAGGATCGACGCCTTTCTTCCATTCAGCTTTCCTTCTTCTATGTTGAGTGATCCAATGGACTTGTCGTTCATAATGAAGTTAGCCAGGCTTTCTGGATTGTGGTAAATCAGATTGCAAGTCCCTTGTCTTTCAGGCAGTTGCACCACGGCACATTCGGCTTGATTGGAGTAGTTCCTTCTTGTCTCATTCCTATACCTTCCTTGGTTATTCTGGTACACTCCATTTCCATAGTTGTTTCTTCTGTTGTTAACTTGGTTGCTAAATGTGTAATTTGGCCTATTCCATCTCTCTCTTGCTCTGTTATACGAATTATTATATCAAGGTCTGATGAAATTTCTTCTGGGCTCATTGTATTCAATGTTTGGCCTGAAATAGTTTGCTCTTCTAGGGCTGGTTTGGTAGTGGTAATTTTGCCTATTCAAATTTCTTCTGTCACTCACTGCGCTGGCCTGATAAATTCTCGATTTCTTGAAAATGCTTTTACTCGAGAAGATTATCTTTCTGTTCTCCAACAAATCAACTAGCTTATCCAACGACTCGGGTTCTTTATCTAGGATCTCCTCTTTTACCTCTTCGTTTAGGGCACTAAGTATAGAGTCTTTCAATATTAACTCCTCCAGCTGACCAAAATTCCGTTCTATTTTCGCCGCCTCGTACCACTGTCGAAAGTTCTTTTGTAATGCCACAAAAAATTCTCTTGGGCCATCTTCAATTGGGACAGTCTCATGCCATCGTTTTCTGCAGGCTTCCTCCGTCATTCCCACATAGTCTAGGAGCTCTTTTTTTATCTTCTCGTAGTCAGTGCAGTCTCCACTAATCTTCTCTGTGTCAGGAATTGCCTTAGTTTAGGTGTTATTTTCTCCTGCAACTGTGCCACCCAGTCTTCTTCTAAAACCTTGTCTCTCCTAGCTGCCATTTCGAACATGTCAAGGTAACGGGGTAGATCTTCGGTTGTCATGGTAGGGAAACCTTTGCTCAGTCTTGGTCTCTGGGCCGTGACTCCGGTTGTCGCGCTTGATTGTGTTTTATTTTTTTCCTGGGCAATTTGTAAGTCAAGTTTCTTCATTTTTTCCTCATGTTCTCTCTGCTCCTCCTTGTCTTGTCTTTATCCCTTTCCTATCTATCTTTCTCTTTTTCCTCCAATTCCAGTTCTTTTAATCTTATCATCTGTTGTAGCTTGGACATTTCTCTTTCTTCCACCCTCTCAGATCTTTCTCTTTTTTGTTTCTCTGCCTCACTTTCTTTTTCCATGTTTTACTTTTTTAATCTTTATAATACACAGCACTCAGTACGTTTGCTACACTAAGTTTACAGAAAATTTTAAAATAACAGTCTAATATTTCTTTTACCTTAAATTACTACCTTAAGAATAATTATTGTGCTCTATTATACATACAATAAGAAAATAAAATCAAAATTTAATATTTTTTTGTTATACAATAGTTAGGCAAGTAAATGATCAAGACAGAAAAATACAAATTGAAATAATGATCAGATTATTAGATTCAGATAGGAAGTTAGAATACTTTGATTTAAAGACTCTTGCTTCTATAGCGAAAATTGGCAACGATAAAATCAGAATGAAATGATTGAAGCCTTAAATTGAGAGACTAGTATGACAGCAAAGAAAAAAAAAAGCAGGAATATATATGATTGTCAAATTGAAACATTATAATAGAGGCAAGAAAATAGAGGCTAGAAAGTAGAGGGTTCAGCTACACGAGAGGTAATACGAATCACTTAACTTCCACTCCCTGCACGTGATCCAACCTGTTCTCGTGAGGCAAATTCGGGCTGTCGCTGTCCTCTCTGTACTGGTACTTCAAACCACCGCCGTTCCTCAGGCCAAATCAAGGGGCATAACACATGAGGAAAAATGTTTTAAAATAGAATGAGTGTCAAATTACAACAATATAACATGTAGAACAATATTTGTAAGTTTAAGTACCTCAACAACAATTTATAACTGCTCTACTTATAAAATTTCTGCGAGAGGTCCTGGTTTTCTTTCACACGAGCCCCCAACTGTAAGGGGACTGGGGTTGAGTCCTTTACTACATACATATGGCTCGATAATCTAGGGTATGATTCCCACATGCAGACCTTAACATGTGTAAATATTACAAAGTATCACTCAACGAAGGAGTATAAAATTAGTATTTATTTACAGCCAACTGCAAGTACACATATAATATTGAATGCGTAAATCATCAATACTGAAATACTAAAATGTGCCCAACTGACATACTACAGGGCGCTTAGACTAGATTCATTGAACAAAAGGCTATCAATGCCATACAAAATATTACTCACAAATAGTCAGTTCTCATACATAACAATGAATAGAAATATAAGTTATATTATCTCCTTACGCTAGGCATAAAACTGGTAAACAAAAAACAAGCACCCTACTCAGACCAGGTCAGCTCTCCAACTGCTAGACTGACCGCTAGAAACCTAATTGTCCCCCTTGAAAATCCCGTGATAAAACAATTCACATACCAACCAACAAAATAAACAAAACACACACACAATCTCACATCTTACACACCCCACTCTTGAAAAGGGATATGGCCTGCTTATACACATCCCTCCGTTCAGATCTCACCTGGGCCTTCCATCTCCAAACCCTAACCCCAAGCTTTTTACCGAGGTTTATAGTTAAATAAAAAAGAGGCTGCAGCGTACGCTAACTCCTTGGCCGCTGGCTAGATATCATGTTCAGTGTGAGCAAGTAAGGAGTAGAGAAGCTTTGTTATGACCATTTCCTTTGTTTTGGTATGGGACAGTAGGACACACAGCACCAACACATGGTAATAATTCAACAGCAAAAAAAAAATAATAATAGGACTTGTCTTCGATTCCGAAGATTAATGAGGATTGCAGTATTTCCCGTGGCTACACAGCCCCATCTGTGACCTACATATTTTGCCGCATCCAGGGCAAGCATAACCATTGTCAACCGGTGGTCGATTAAGATTTTCTTATCGCGTCTGGCTCTGTTCTCGGCAGCAGATTTTCTTTGGTCTCAAATGTGTACCCGGGGCCTTTAAATAGAGGTAATTCTTTAAGTCCGTCAGTTACGCTGGACAGAGCGGTATCCTGTATGAAGACGAATCTCAGATGAACGCATGCCAAAGGCAGTCTTTTTATTGTGAGCTAAAAAAGTGGATGACGTAATACAGAAACGCTTAAAAGACCAGCTTAGGCGCCAACTTGCTTTAACTGAAATAGAACAGCTGAAGGTCACCAGCAAAACAAACAACAAAGTACAAGGTATCTGCACCGCTCTAGGCAATTCAAGTGTTATCAATTTATAAAGCCTTCAAAACACAATAACTAATCATACATCGGCACATTTAATTTCATTACTTCTCTTTCATAGTTCAAATAATAAATAAATCTACAGTAAGATGGTGCGCAAATGTTTAATTAGGTCTATTGATTCTTTAAAACTCGTTCATGTTTGCAATGAAATAGTTGAGTGTAGGCCTACTGCTGGGAGCCGAGTGACGTAAGCAGCGTTTTCCCCGTTCACGTCACAGAAAATTTTCATTCATAAAACATTTTAGCCAAAATTAATTTTTCGATAATGAGCCATTTTCAAACCGATATAACGGTCGACCTCGAGTTTTCCCGATGTGGCCAATGAGTTGAGAATTTTTTCCTCACTATTATGCACATACCGTGAAATTTTAAAGAAAATCGTTAGAGCCGTTTTCGAAATAAAATTTATATATAGATATATATACATACATACATACAAGAATTGCTCGCTTAAGATTATTGCTAAAGTGTCACTTTAGGATGTGGTTTTGACCATCACAAAAGTTTCCTAAGCTTCCCATCTTCCCCAAATTAATTTCTTTCATTGTTTTCTAAATTGATTTTATGTAGCGCATCATTCACCCATACATCTTCTATGTTGAATGATTTCTTTACTTTATGCAAACTTAATGGAGTCTTTACTGTAACAGACATCAGGGATTCTTTACTTTTTACAAACATAGGCACTCATTACTATCTTTAAACAGCCATCAGGGATTCTTTAATTTGTACAAACTTTGGGGATTCTTTTCGTTTTACAAACATCAGGGATCCATTACTTTTTCTTTATACAGACATCAGAGAATCTATTAATTTTAACCATTATCAGGGATAATTTTTTTTACTGTCATTAAGTATTCTTTTAATATTTACTGTATCTAATTAATGAAAGATTTGCAATTTTTAAAGCTACTCTAATTAACTACATGACTTTATTTACTTGACTATGTGACTTTATTTACCTGACTACGTGTTTTTATTTACACTTTCAGGACAGAGAGTTCGTTGAGATGGACATGACATTCAACACCTTGGGCAACAAACCATCTTCCACACCACCGCCCTCACCTGACCCATCCATCGTGTCAAAGAAAGAGAAAAAGTCCAGGTGTTGTGTCAATCGATTTTCTAAATCTTCCAAACATAAAATCAGAAACAGAAATAAAAAGGTGAGTACACAGATAGAATCGATTTTCTAAATCTTCCAACATAAAATCAGAAACAGAAATAAAAAGGTGAGTACACAGATAGAACTGGTACATGTAATTAAACGATAGAGTCTTATTGAGTAGGTCGCAGCTGGGCCTGCGTAGACACGGGAAATACTGCACTCCTCATTAATCTATGGACTCCAAGACAAGCCTTATATATTGAATGTCAGGTATCTAGACGATGATTGGTGCAAATAACAGGGAAGTTGCTCCTTTAGATGACTGTGTTTGGTCGATAAAAATGTTGGTTACATAAAGTAGGTAATGACCAGCTAAAGTCTCGATCTGGCGTCGCTTATCACCCAATATGGTGAGTAATGAAGAAATTGCTTATCTTGGTAGATCAAAAGCTGGTAACCTTTTTTCTACTGTGCATATCAGTCGAGATGGCCGAAAGTGTAGGATTGTTCATTAGGTGTTGGGGAAAGTACAGGGGGCTAAGGCAAGAAAAGGGGGACGCACAATTACTAGACATTACTCGTCTGAACAGCATAGCAAGATTTGGACCCTCGACTCAAGTCTCTCGTGTTCAATGTCAATGCATGCGCAGAAGCGAAGACTGGAGCCCTAAGATGTGCATCACCGAAATCCTGTTACAGTAACAGCATCACCAGCAGAAGTCTTCATTGAAGCTGTTGAACAAAGAAAGCCCAGTCAGAGGATTCCAGTTTGTTGGGCTGTTTCAAAATTGGTGACTCAAGAAGAAGCTAGTCACTGTCAAGGTGGGTTTACAGGTCTATCCAGGGTATGACATGCTCCACCGGGTTCCCCCACCTCAACGCTGATTATTTCCTGTGGGACATGTAATTTGGCGTGGCTCGTCTGCCCGGACACCCTTGACAGTCAATTAGTTAATATGTTAGATAAATATGCAAAATAAGTAATAATGATAAGTTAACCTTTATCAGTTAAAAACCTGAGTTACAGTACAACAGTTTAATGAATAGATGATGTAATATGACATGAATGATGAATAAGTACACAATAGTATTTACAAGGTCAAGTACAAGTAATGTAAATTATTCAAAATAAATATAGCACACCTTAAGCTCAGTGCCACACTTCAAACAGGGCTCGTGAAGTCCACAATCCAATGATATGGATGCTAGCTAAGTAGAGTCCAAACCATAACAAAGCGTACAGATCAGACTTGACTCCAGCAGAGTCCCAAGCCTGCGTCTCCAACGCTGGGAAAGAAAACAACAACAGAACTCCATCTAAAGGACTGCTATCCAACAAAAACAAACAGAGCAATGACACCAACATAGCGCGTCATTAAGAACTAGCGCACAAACCATTATGGTGCACAAAAGAAAAACATCAAACAAAGGAGCAACTCCGAAAGCGCACGACAGTCACCAGCGGTCTATAGAGCACAAAACCAACAAGATATGATAAAATGATCAGTCAAAATACCTGAGTGAACCCTTGATTCAGCGAAAGGACGATCCGGTTTTATGGTGGAAGGCCGTAGACAACAGATTCCCTGGATTAGCCCAGGTTGCTCAAATCTACCTTTCGCCACCTCCAACCTGTTTGGCATCAAAAAGATTGGTCAGCGTCACTGTACCTATACCGGGAAGTACCGGACTATGCCGAAACAATGTTCTTAATTATAATGAACTCTGCTGAAACTTGAGGCGCGGTGGCTGAGCTGTAAAGCGCTTGGCTTCCGTACCGGGGTCCTGGTGAAGACTGGGATTTTTAATTTCGGGATCTTCGGGTGCCTCTGAGTTCACCCAGCTCTAACGGGTACCCGTCATTAGTTGGGGAAAAGTAAATGTCGTTGTTGCTGGCCACATGACACCCATGTTAACCGTAGGCCACAGAAACAGATGACCTTTACATCATCTGCCCTATAGACCACAAGGTCTGAAAGGGTAACCTTACTCTTTTTTTTACTACTGAAACTTAAACTTGACACTTCGCCACGCGGGTAATCTCGGCATTTATATTTATTTTACTTTGCAATCTTTAGTTTCAAATGATGTGATTGTGATTTGATAAGTTGGCATCAGTATTTTTTTAAAATTAAATTGTAACATATTTTAGTTTTACAATTTCCGTTCAGACTGCGGTAGTCCTAGCACTTTCAGATTAGTATTTGCTATCTTTAAATAAATTCAGATTTACTTTAATTCGTCACATTTAGTTATATAGTTGAAAACAAAAAGGGAAAAATAGTTTTAAAAATATTAACATAGGTATCTGAATTAGAAGTTATGCGAAACGTTCAGTAACACGAGCTATTTAATAAACACGGTATCCGGATCCGCCGGATTTCAAAAAGTACTATCACTATCTTATAGTATTCTTTTTAAGCATATTTCAATGAAGTAACCTAGAGTAAAATCTGAAAATAAATATTTTGAAGATAAAAAAATAATGGAGATTTTGATCTAAGGCGGAGTATCCGGTGTACAGAATACAAAACTGTGGAATGCACTTGATGACTGCTTCTTACACAAATACACATAACAAAATAAACCGATGAAAACGTATCTAGCTAGTAACAGCTAGATTCGCGTGCAAGTGCCTAGTGTTTGTCTTCTTCTTGACAATCAAATTCTGTTTTATCCTTGACTTGCGCAGATCTTGGTAGAGAACACGTGACATCAAAAGCAAAACTTGTGCACTCTTATTTGAAATGGCAATTACGTGTTGGAGAACCGAGTCTGGTCAGCGATCGATTGGTTCAAACGTTTCCTTTTCTTTTGAGAGTATCTCTCGACGTGTTTAAAAACAGTTTGGCTTACATTAGCACTACAGATGTAATAGAAGATCATGAATTCTCCTCGTCAAGGTTTGTAGTTGTTAAATTTCGGACATTGTCTCGGCGCTAGGCCAAATGCATTATGAAGTGGTAGACAACAACACAAAAAAAAAAGACGATATCGATTCCGAAGCCGAATCGATATCATTCTTATAACTGCGAGATCGATGCCAAGAAAACGATTCCTATGGGGAAGAAATCCTTTTCAATATTATTATTTGGTCCTAAATTAATTAGTCACGAGAAACATTTACAACTAAAAGCTACTTAAATGAACAAATAATTTTCCTTTTTGTGGAACTCTTTTTCACTTCACCCACTTCACCACGGAATTGAATTAGTAATTTGAATTAGAATACCTATAGCTAGGGAACATATTTCCAAGGTAAAATCATATTACGTTCCAACAGAATATAATTTACTATTATTTAACTTTTCCATAAAGGCGGAAATAGAGGATGGCTGCCTGGTCGTGCGGTTTGCGCTCGGGACTGACCAGACTTCGTTGTTTGTTGTTTTTAATTTCCAACAGCTCGATATTTTATTTTTATTTATTTTAGTCACTTTACTTTAGTTGATTAGTGCTAACTGGGACAATATTGAGAGGGTTGTGTGAGATAGACTAGAGAGCTTTCAAGAATTCTTTTCCGAATGATTGCTTCCTTGTGGTTCGTATCTGTCTATTATTATGATCATCGGTTTCATTGAAATAGAAGCTGACATGTTTCTGGTTTAGGTAAAAAAAAAAAGGTTTATCTAATTACCCTATATATTTTTTTTTTACAAAATAATTCTTGTTCTGACATATTTCATGGTTATGTGAAATCCTGTTTAAATATTTATGCCTTTCAGAAACATTCTCACACCATTGACCATGAAGAAATGAATGACGTGAGAGTTCGCTTATCACCTGCTTCCAAACAAGAGTCCAGATCTAGCGACGTCAACGTCCTGGCTGTCCAAGGCTTTCCCAACACGAATCACAGCAGCCAAGGCGGCAGCGGACAACGGGGCAATGGGCTGGAGAATAAGTCCAACAGTAGTCAGGACATTTATGGCAACTTTCAGCCCAATTTCTTGGGCGGCCTGAGGAACGCTTGCCCCGTGTCCGGCAGTGAGCCGAACATGGGATCCAGGCTATCCTCCTCCAGCCACCAGAACATCACGACAGCGTTGGTGTCCAGCCCGAACTCCACCGGAAGTTCACAGTCCGTGCCGGACGTATTGACTGCTCACAGCTCACTCTTGCCTTCCACGTCCAACAAGGGAGACATAGTCAGGATATCTACCTTATAACCATGGCCAGAGAATTAAACTTCTGTTCAACTGAAAACATTTTTTAAAAAAAACAACAACAAATCAACGGACTTTTATTTAAATTTCAAGGATTAGTTGTAGTGCACTTAAACCATGAGCGGCACTTCCCTATTTGTTAACACTTCCAACGCCTACCCACCCACCCCCACATATGTTTAGTGAGTCTATTCCCTTATCAGTATTCCCTATTACATTTTATGACTCACACAAAGAAAGAACAATGTTTTGACTTTTATTCCAATATATAGTGTGTCTCTTCAAAAAATAAAGTAGTAGGAATAAAAAAAACTTCTAACAACGCAAAAAGCAAGTTGATAAAACAAAAATGTAATGTGGAATGATTCTTAAGAAAATACTTATGTTATTTTTTTCTTAACTATAGACCAATATTTTTTAATCTAAGTTAAAGCAGCTAAACTTTGTACAAAGTTGGCAACAAAAGTCTCTGAACTACAACGCTATAGCATTATCTACCAGGAACTGGAGTTCTTGTTTGTGATCCTCTGGTCCTGTTGAACACTTATACTCTATGTTGATGTTTCCATGAACAAGCAACATTGGAAAGTGAAACGGAATGATTCAAAGTTCAAGATCTGCTCATTCTCTTTGTAAATAGCCTCCATTTTCTTTCTCTCTTTGTTCCAATTTTGCATAAAACTTTTCAACAAATCTTCCAATTTTTTAATTCACCATGTAGTTTAAAATGCAGAAAAAAAAATTCCTTTTTTTTAAAAAAGTTTTCAACTGTCACGCCGCCGCTGATTGTCTCTGGTGAATGGGCTAGTTAAGAAATAAGTGTAAATAAGTCATAGTAGTTCATACGCAATTTTGCAAAAATTGAAGTTTTTTTTATATTCTCTGACAATTAGAAACATGAACGGTAACCTAGTCTTTGGTTCAAAACGATATTTTTCACATTTAATGTGGTAGGTTGAAAAATTATTTGAATTTGTTTTACATCCTAATAAAAGGAGAAAATTATTTTTAATTAAAACCTAAATTTTGAAAACAAAATTTTTATTATTATATAGTTGTTTTCAAATGTTTATGCCCAGTTCTGAATAATAGACAAAATAGTGTCTTGCTAGAAAACTAACTAGTCAAATCATAACACGCCGTTTGAAGAGTCGTTAGCGAAGTAAAAATTGTGGGTTTTGAAAGAACTAACAGAAGGGGAAGTAAGTATCAGATATAATAAGGATTACTCTTTACCGACATGGAGAAGATAAATCTAAATCTAAAATGTCAAGTCTAAACGCGTGGGTAATAACTATGTTTTTGATGTTTTGAATGTTTCTGTTGACTTGAAATCTAAGAAACTCTTGAAATTAATGCAAAAACATCTATACTGGACCGTCCACTTATAACGTCTACTGAAATGGAGGGCATGAGAATCTTTTGAAAGGATAACTACTTGTGCACCATAATGCGGATGTCCAGACGTGTTGCACTTTTATAGAAGAATATAGAATCAACTATTATAGAATTTCAGTCATTGACCTTTTCGCGTTTCCTAGATCCACTCCTTAAGATTTATATACATATATAAATACCTTTTTTAAAAAAAATAACCTTTGAACTAATAAAGGAAGAAAGAATCTAGAAGTTATTTGTGTGAACGTCATATATGGAGAGGTCTATCAGTTTGGACGACGTGAACTCTATGTGAACTTTATGCTGCTTCTGTACATAGAATGATATAGATTATAGACTGAAGCATTTTGTGTTAGGACGTGATGTGAAATGATTAACTTGACAGAGGGATTGGTTGTTTGTAACTGGCGAGTCGTGTATAGAAAAACAACAACAAAGTCAATATATAATTCGTGTGAACAACAGATGTTATATTTGTATCCTTTTAATTTTTTTTTTTAATTTGTATTCCACTACTAAGTTTATATTTCGGTGAAGTTCACTATTACCAACAACTAAGTTGAAATCGGCATTTAACGTAACAACTATACCTCATTTGCGTTCATTGTCATTGTCATTGTGTGGCATTATTCATAGTGCATATGTATTTATTATTGTTCATACGAAATATTTTGTTGTACTGAGTAAAACTATACCAAATTGTAACCACACGATTTACGAGCTAATTAGACGTCATCTGTATGTGAGAGTATTTCTTTTTTTGGTTAATCAATTAAAAGTAATTTCTAAATTGTAAAACAGTTTTGGTTTTTATAATCTGATTGATTTAGGTGCAAAGTCTATTTTTATTTTCTTTTTTCATATTAATAAGTAAATAAACAGTATCAGATATCTTAGAATGGTTTGTTTACCATTGACTTCTTAAACAAAAATCTACACATTACAACAATCTGTTATTACTATAAGAATCACAAAACGTGAAACAGCAAATATACTGTATACGTTTTGAGTGTTATAAGTAGAACGAGTTTTCTAGTATCCACTTTCTTTCCATGTCTCTTTCTTTAGGATCATAATTTCTACTAGACCTAACATTAAAACTCGGTTCAACTTTCCTGTCGAAGCTAACAAAAATACAACAACAGCATACTATTAAAACTGCAGTGATACTTTTAGAACAATGAGGTTCTTTACATCAGCTAAATATTTCACACTTTACACACTATCAGTCATTTCTTTTAGAACTCTAAGGCTCTTTACATCTGATGCGCCATACCTTGCACACTATCAATCATTTCTTTTAAAACCCTGAGGCTCTTGACATCAGCTAAACATTTCATACTTTACACACAATCAATCATTTCTTTTAAAACCCTGAGGCTCTTGACATCAGCTAAACATTTCCCACTTTACACACAATCAATCATTTCTTTTAGAACCCTGAGGCTCTTTACATCTGATGTGTCATACTTTACACACAATCAATCATTTCTTTTAGAACCCAGAGGCTTTTTACATCAGCTAAATATTTCACACTTTACACACAATCAATCATTTCTTTTAGAACCCTGAGGCTCTTGACATCAGCTAAATATTTCCCACTTTACACACAATCAATCATTTCTTTTAGAACCCTGAGACTCTTTACATCTGATGTGTCATACTTTACACACAATCAATCATTTCTTTTAGAACCCTGAGGCTCTTGACATCAGCTAAATATTTCACACTTTACACACAATCAATCATTTCTTTTAGAACCCTGAGACTCTTTACATCTGATGTGTCACACTTTACACACAATCAATCCTTTCTTTTAGAACCCTGAGGCTCTTGACAACAGATTGTCACACTTTATACACTTTTAATTATTTTTTTCTATTTATCACCAATGACAAAAGTGCAACGATATTGACACCATCCTTATCCTATGTCCCCATCTATATTGTGATATTTGACTGCAAATATGTAAATAGTTATTAACCATTTTTTTTAACTGTCACGTAAACTGTTGGTGAAGGTAATGATGTTGCAATGATGATTCAGGTGACGATTTTATGTAAAAGAATTGCAATGGCCTGTTTTAACATTCTTAATTCCTCGTATGTATTCTTGTTATGACGTAAGTAACTTCAATACCACTGCATTTATTTGTTTTTCTTCTCTCCCTTTTGTTGCATTTGTCTCTATTTATTGTACATATGTAATAACATGCATAATAAAAATTGTAATGTCATTAGGATTATCTTTTTGTTAGCCCAACTGGAGCTTGCTGTGTACCACACGATAGATGATAGTCTACTGTGGAACTTACCATTTCTTATTATCTATTGTTTTTCTTTCTTTAAGTAACTTTCTTTTATAATCCTTCCTCTTTGCACATAATATGATTATATGATTAACTGTCAATGATTATTTAGAACAGAGCTTTGTAGCCACGAGAAGAAACGCTTTACAAGATGAGCCCTAGACAATCTACGACTGAAGGCTGCCTACATAAACTCGTATGGTGTAGTTTTAAACAATGGATGAATAACTTATACCATTGGTATTGATTGACACATGAAATGCGTAGGACGTAGTTATCTTCTGTTAACGCCTGTATTATATAAGATGAGTCTAGCTAGAGCTGTCCTACACAAAAAAAAACACACTCAGTACGTTTTGGTTCGTTTCTTTTTTTGTCTTACGAGTTCACACACACACACACACACACACACACACACACACACACACACACACACACGCACGCACGCACACACACACACACACACACACACACACACACACACGCACGCACGCACGCACGCACACACACGCACGCACGCACACGCACGCACGCACACACACACACACACACGCACGCACGCACACACGCACGCACGCACGCACACACACGCACACACACACACACACACACACACACACACACACACACACACACACATATATATATATATATATATATATATACATATATAGTTTGTCTCTTGGTTTGGTTTTTTAAACTCCATGTTCATTTTTTAATGGGATGGCTCACATTGGGTGTGTGTGTGTGTTTGTGTTTAGGAAAACGATACTTCGTTAAGTAGGAAAGAGTAAGACAACCATAGACACAGATATACATATACTGGCCAACGAGAACATTGTATTTCTGCATTTTAATACGTTCAATCAATAAGTAAAACACTATGAACTTTTATAAAGATTCTGTGAATTCGCTCTCCAACAACAAAATTTAAAAAAAAATCTTGTGATCTTCAGTTTTTAGAAACTAAATAGACCTATATCACAATGGACCTCATTCACCAATCGTAA
This sequence comes from Biomphalaria pfeifferi, assembly GCA_030265305.1. Lineage (NCBI taxonomy): Eukaryota > Metazoa > Mollusca > Gastropoda > Planorbidae > Biomphalaria > Biomphalaria pfeifferi. Next base: position 258,514 of record JASAOG010000331.1, on the reverse strand, counting down.
ACTAACAACATTTGACATCTATCTCTTCTATACAAATTACGTAATACACAATGGCTATCACGTGACAGTTTTTTTCCCGTTGTTTTGTCAATATTATCACGTGGCTAAATGTTGTTTGTTTACGATTGGTGAATGAGGTCCATTCCATATTCCTAATCCTTGCGTCAAAAAGAAAAAACTATATAGTTCTTGCAAATCATGAAATAATATGGCTAATATCTCGACATCAATCCTAATTGTTAAATCTGCATTGAAATCCTATTGGCTAGACAACGTCCAGCGCGCTAAATTAGACTTCAATAGTGCCAACTAAATGAAAAAGAGTGAAGCTTTAAATGTAACAATATCTCAATTTGTGCCAGCTGACCTTTATATCAAATCTACTTTATTACCGCTAGATAGTAGCCCATTTATTTTTAAATAGGTTGTAAGTCATTAAGTCCAGTGCTTCTTCCATACTGATTTTTGTGTGTGTGCAACAAACCGAAGAGCTTAGAAAATTTGTTTCTGCTGTGCTAAAAAGTATTTCAAAAATGATCACGTGACTTTGAAAAAATAGCTTATCAGCACGTCCTTAGTATGTACACCGGATACACCAAAAAAAAAGCTATTTTTAGCTTTCAGCCATATAAAAAAAAAAATCTCAAATAGAAAAATGATCAAAGTGTGCGCTCACGTTCATTGGTTTCGAATCAAATGCTACAAAGATCAAGGGATATATATATATTTTTTATGTTAGTACTTTTTTAACACTAGAATAGAGTAGATATCGATCTTGACGTGTAATTATTGTAACAGCTTAATTTATTTATGTAGTCTATATCGGAAACATATTTTTTCAAAGTGTCGAAGATGTTCCAGTGCTAGCATTAGACTTTACCAATCTATATTTTGGTCTGTGCGTATAGTGTCTGGTTATGCCTTAAGCACAATAGTAGTATAAAGCGTTAGATCCAATTACTTTGAGAAGGCATAAGTTTGTCAATTGCTCACCAAACTCGTATAAGATCAAGACTTGCCAAACAAGATGTGTGTGCTTTTATTTTTCTTTTGTTTTACAGTTATATCAGTGCATTAGGCTTTTGGAGATTTTTAAACAAATTATTCCTTGATCATAAATGATGTATTTGTTCGCCTTTTATTTGATATGCTACCATTTTTTGTTTTGTTGTATTTAAAAAGATTAAAAAGCATAATATTTATAAACATTTCAAGAATGCACTGGATTAAATTATGTTAACATCTTTTTTATATAAATTTTAATGTTTTGTTAATTACATTTTATTTTTATATATTTTTAATGTTTATGAATTAACAAATTTAATTGGATTTAGGGCTTACTATTTGTTAAAGTCAAAGCATCTCGCAGATCTTATTTTATTTGAAGAACTAGAATGACTCTCAGTGTACAATATGGCTTCATCAAGGCCATTGTCAATAATTTGCTCAGATCTAGTTTTTCAAACTAATAAAAATGGCTGGTCTTTGGGTATGCTTTAGCTTAGTTTAGATAGTTTGTGAGATGATCCGAAGTCACACAATCATATATTGTACCACTGCATAGGTGTACACAGATATACGTAGCACCTCATAAGATTAGATGTAAAATCTTAAATGTTAAAAAAAAGCTTTTCCTTAAATGCATAAATGATATAAAAGAAACGATTAAATATTTGTTGTTTTTTTTTATCCTTATATTTTGAAATATATCAACACACTCTCTGTTCTAACGTTTACTATATGTATATATTGTTCACTTTATTTTTTTTTCAAGTGTATCACCATTTGACTTTTATAACTATTTGCATTTTTTATTGGTTTCTGGGTTAAGAAAATCACTGTAGGAGATAAACTTCATTCATTCATATGTGAGCTCAGAGAATTCCTGATACAAAAAGCGACTGAGTGAGCGACTTGATTGCAGTCTTTATTTACACCATCCATTAGTATTCTCATTATTATCACTTTCATGTTTTTTTTAAACTATTTTAATACTAATTTTAAGATTTATTTAGCATTTACTAATATTACAAGTTGTGTTAAGGAATGTGGATGCATTTTTAATGAGACTTTTCAAATAACTATTGGTGAGTTTTATTACTTTTTATTTTTGTTACATGAGTTGTTTTTTTGTTGTTGTTGTTGTTGTTTTTTTTTTGGGGTTTCTCCCCTAATCCCACTTCCCCCGGACACCTGAATTCCCCGACGACCCTGGTCCATGTTTGTAGAGTCCAACGTTTCTGGTATGAGGCGGTCCTTTGTGTTCCAACAGCTGAGAATTCTGTGACAAAGTTACCATTGAAATAAACATCTTTTTACACAATCATTGGAGTGGGGTTTTTTCTTCTTAATTCACGTGCTGAAGAGTGTATTTCTAATCAGTGCGTCAGTGGCGTAGCAAGGGATATGGGGTCCCGAGGGGGTTAACTTTTTTTTTAGGGTCCCCTGCATTTTGGCTTTCGTCATTATGACATGAGATAATTTACTTATAACAATAGGTACAGTATATAAGTAAAATTAACATAAAAATAACCATTAAAACTCTTTTATTGAATAGTACGGTTGTTTATTGACGAGAAAAAGGCAGAAGTGACAAATCTCAATTCATATAGCCTGATCTCGTGTTTTCTGTGCAGCAATACTGTTTATCATTTTTGACTCCAAGTGGATAGCAAGATTACATGGCAGTGGCGTAATATTTAATTTACAAAAAAGTAGGAAATTCATTTGGGGTCCCCTCAAGTGGGGGCCCGGAGGGGACTTTCGAATTTGGATCCCCTCCCCACCCTAGCTACGTCACTTCAGTGTGTGTGTGTTATATGAAGATCTGTATTTAGCCTTGTTATAAAATGGAATGGAATGAAATCAATGATCTGCACTAGTTTTAAAATTATAATAAGTATATACTGATAATAAAGACCTGTCCATGACTCCAGAGATTAAGGAAAACTGCAGCATTTCACTAAACTAACCTGACCCAACTTTGAACTCATATTTTACCAGACGTCTTACTGACAAAGCTTTAGTATATAGATCTATATAAATTGATCTCAGATCAGTTTTAGTTAAATGTAAGTCGAAGTTGTCTATGTACACAACCGCGTCATTTCCGTTCAGCTAAATATTTGCTTATGAAATCGAAAGGTAAGTATGTACACGGCGTTTGGGCCTAGCTTCACAAAACGACATGCGTTTAGTTTTAGAATATAGCCAACAGCTTTACACTGTTTCTGGTCTGTAAGGGCACATTAAATCATATTACATTATTTTTTTGCTAAACATAGCTTCGGTGTACAAACAACTCGACTGGAACGTATTATAGTCGAGAAGCGAGACACCACTGCACATTCTGACAACAGGACATTTGCATGGTTTTAAGCATCTTTGAAAGACACTAAAGACTTTATTAGCTGCATTCTCTGAAGCCAAGAAGGTCAAAGGGCTGCGGCTTCGAATTCATTTTTAGTGCAAATCAACGTTTGTTAAAAAAAAAAACGTCAGAAGCTCAGCAAACTCTAGGTCTATATTATCTTCTTATCTTATATATTGCAGACGTTACTTCAAAAAAGAAGATAAGTACGTCCTACGCATTTCATGTGTCTATCTAGTCATGCATGTAAATCAATGACTTAAACTCTGCTAAGTCGTTGGTTTTCGTGGCTGATTTAGGCAACCCATTTTCCATTCTCTAATGGCACAGTGAGTTAACTATCTAAAATGAAGTAAGAATGAGAGAGTGTACAAATTAAAGGTGCAGAAGAAGCTGAATTATGAAATGGTAATAGGCAGAGAAGACTTTCAAAAACAAATGTTATTGAACCAAGGAAGTAACTTGTTATCAATTATCTGAAAGAAAATGAGAGTTACTTATTTAACTAGGAGAAACTCCTATAGATCTAAGCATGTAAAAAAAAAAAAACACTTTTAAAAAAAAATATTTGGAATCTTTTTGTAATGATTGACTTATCTCTCATTGTTCTCTGTCACGATGTTTTGAGAATATAAAAGCTTCACAGTATAATGTGATTGTTAGTCAGAGAGAGAGACGTAACAAAATGAGAGGATTAGAGTCTTTTAGACAGAAAAAGCCAAAAGGAGAAAAAAATGAGAGAAAGAAAGAGACAGCAAAAGATAGGAGTAGTAACAAACGTCTTTACTAAATAGTTGAAACAGTTGGGTGGTCGTGTTGACTACCTAAAATAGAATAATTTAACTGTTAGCCACTGACTACGGACATAAATGTGAACATTGCATCATCTATCTCTTGTTATTGTATTCAAAACCAACTTGATCTAGTTTATGTGCGAAAGGAACAGAAAGAAAGGTATTGAAAAGAGAAACAGGTTTGAGATGGTGGCCTGCTTAGAGATTTTGAACCTACAGAAACAGCTTCCTATAGTATAGATTTTGTGGATGCTCATATTTTTAAGCTTTACTTTTGTTTTCAAATCTAGTTTTATTTACCCCATTTTGCATAGACCTGATTAAAACAATAAATGATATATAGATCTAGATCTAAATTTGTCATTCATTAGACACCATACTTCGAAATTCAATTGGTCCTAACTAACTATTACTCTACAACTGCATGTGTAATCACTGGCACCTGTTAAATTTTAGCAAACTGTTCTATCTAGAATAGTATCACTTTCACTAGTAGTTAGTAGACATGGGAGATAACATTCTTGAGCAGGTGACAACATTCACATTCTTAAGTTGATCTGTGTCCAAGTCCTTGACCTGGTTCATTGTTGACTTCTTTTGTGGATAACTGATTTGATAACGAAAAATGACCTAGGGTCTACTCTGACCAAAACATTGTCACAGTGATTTTCAAACGTGTGTAGCGTTATTTAGTCTTCTTGTGTAAAGGTAAGACCCTGGGATTTAGTCATATTATTTCAACATTACTTTAATGTACTGATTATATTTGTCACAATTAGGGCCTTCTAAATTATTGATCAGGACTTAAGACTAGAACTGCTTTATTGATCCTTATTGGAAATTTATTGTGATTGCAAGGACTTTTTAAAAATCAAATTAACAACAACAAAAACATTTACATAGATAGAACAATAAAGACAGCACACAGGGAATAACTTAATGGTCTATAGTTCTAAATAGAACCTAATAAAATGTACTTAATCCTATCTTCATACAAGTGTAATATTTGACATTGTTGTACCAGTAGCTTACCTGGGTAGGCTACTAACTGTAAAGTAATGGTGATAACACAATTTCAAGGAGGCGTATTTCTGTCGGATAAGTTTTCAGCAAGATTATTGTTCAGTAGCGTTTCAGTCAGTACGATATTCAACAGAAATGTCACTTTATCCTTAACATATAGGGTGGAGTAAGAAATGTCAATATGTGCTAACAATGACATACGTCAGCATGTACCTACAGGAGTAGGCCTATATGTACTTTATTTTGTCTCCACTTGACGAGTTAAACAAGTAAATCCACACATTATTTGTCTTGGTTGACCAAAAATATTTATTTGGGTTTTATTAACAAAATTCTCGTTTAAAAATCACAAATCATGGTGAATCAAGCTTATTGGGTAACATGGACGTTAGCTACCATTAGATACAGTTGAATCCGTTGATGGTTTATGATGAAATATAGTTTCACAGTTTCTCCAAGGATGCAAATACTATGTGTTTAACAAACCACATTGAATTAAAAATCGTAATATGACCGCATCACAAACAATGAGATTAGAGACAGAGTTACTGCAGCGATTGGACTCCATGATGACCTGCTAGCTATCGTAAAAAAACGCAAGCTAAAAATATATGGCCATATTACAAGGTCTTCGGGGCTCGCAAAGATCTTTCTTCAGGAAACAGTACCAGGAAAAAAAAAAGAAGAGGCAGACAGAGAAAGCGATGGGAAGACAACATAAAAGAAGGGATGGGCCTGCCATTGAAAGAGGTTCTAAGGCAAAAGACATAGAGGAATGGAGAAAGACGATTGACAAATCTTGTATGATGTCCCAACGGTCCAACAGACTAAGGGATAGTTAAAGGTAAAAAAAAAGGTAAAAATATGCTAAATACCTTAATGTTTTTTTATTAGCAAAATAAAAATAAACTTTTATATTTGCCGTTTATCTGGTTATATTATTGGAGGCTTTGATTGTTCAAAAACGCGGAACGCTTTTCCAAAATCGGTCGAAATTTTTACCAGAATTAGGCCTAAATCGCTTCACAAATCGGTGTTAGATATAAGTAATTACATTCACCAAGGTCAATATATTCTTAGCCAGAACTTGTGTTTTATGCAGTGAGGCAGGAAACATTAGAAATTATATACGTAATGCTGACATTAAAAGAATTGTGTGGGGGTCTTCCCCTGGATCCTTTGCCAGAGCTTCAGCCCAGGGATCCTAAAGTTCCACATGCACCAATCAGAGTTCAGGAGCTTACACATGAAGAGGAAAAGGTAATTTGATTTGATTCCAATCATCTAGCTTTGAAATGTTACTTTAGCCTTTTCATATACATGCTGTTTTTAATTAAGGAAACGTAATATCAAATATGAGAAGACTTTCAAAAACAAATGTTATCGAATCAAGAAAGTAACTTTTTATATTACTACTATGTAAACTAATACATTATCACCTGTTCGTCTGCTCTGACAGCTAGCAGTCCAGAATGCATTGCGATATTTCCCGGCTCGGTTCCACGAGCTGCTGGCTCAAGAGTTTGCTATTGAGCTCCGAACTTACGGCCACATCTACATGTACAGATTCCGGCCGGATATTGATATGAGGTGACACTAACAAAAGAAATTCAATTTGTAGCTTAATAGGATTACATATAGATATTGGGGAAAGGAAATCGATGTATATCATTTTATCAAATCCTGTAGTCAATCGTAATGGCATAAGAGCTTAAAATTGTTTTCTCTCATTCACAAACGTCCTCAAAATGAGATCTATGTCGATACGTGCGACATGAAGGCCAAAGATACAAGCCTAATATAACAACACTCGTTTACGGGGTATAATTATTATTGGGAAAATAAAATACGGCGAAATATTATGCACCCCCTACTTGGGGCAACATCACAGCGACACAGCTACCATCTGACTGACATAACGATCTTGGTTACCATCAAGAGCCCCTCAATACAAGTTGGCTTTTATCCTTTATCGTCATAAGCCGTGCACAAACAACTTCAGTCGAACTTCATTATTTTAGGACTAGCTAAGGCAGCAGGGGGAATAACTTATGCGGATGTGTCTGTTCCCGACATCAGTTTTGATAGTTGTACTTTTTGACTGTGTTGTAGCAGATTTTACATTTGATTTTTTTTGTTTCTTTTTAATAGGGCTTACCCCATAACAGACTATCCAGCCAAATGCACTTCTGCTGCTGCTATCATGCATATGATTATGAACAACCTTGACCCCAAGGTGGCCCAGTTTCCTCACGAGCTTGTTACTTATGGTGGCAATGGACAAGTGTTTTCCAACTGGGCTCAAGTAGGACAGAAATATGTTGATGTTGTTTCTTTTTGTCTTAATATGCACTGACTACTAAAATAACTAACAAAATAATTATTTAACCGCATTTTTTTTTTGCTTATTAAACTTATGTTTCATTTTTTTCAGTTCTGGCTGACAATGCACTATTTATCCGAAATGTCCGAAACACAGACATTGGTCATGTACTCTGGTCATCCAATGGGGCTATTTCCAAGCTTGACCACATCACCAAGACTAGTCATTACTAATGGAATGGTTGGTAGGCTTATATGAATTAATTATTTGAACAAGGTTAAAGAAGAACTATCTATTTATTTTAATGTTTTTGACATAATAGTATCATTATTTTAACATAATTTCTCTCACAAATTATAAATACATGCCAAAAAAAAAAAAAAGCTAACCATACCAGTACCACACTTTTTCGCAATGTTGTTAATGCCAGAAGTGCTAATAGTTTTAACCTATAAAATGCTTCCAATAGCATGAGTCTCAAATAGCCTCTGACAACCAGTCCAACTCCTGGCCTTCACGTGTGGATCAGATATTGAGCCTGGCCCACTTTTACCACCAAAATTGAGAAGAGCAAAGGCAAGCAACTGGCAGTCAGTCAGCTTTGAGCAGGTGGGGCTTCTATTAGCCTTGGTTGGCTACCTCATTCTGACCATAAATAATGCCCAGGCCTTCAACTCACTTTCACAACATGAAGAATAGTGGTTAGGACTGAAAGAGACAAACAAAAAAAAGTTTAATTTAATTTTTTAATAAAAGAAAAAGAACAAAGAAATAATTATTTTGAGTCACAGAAAATGGAATTCGAATAAATTTTGTATTTAGAAATTCTTAAATAATCATGCAAGGATTTTTTTTTATTGCACTATTGAAGGACTATAAAAAATATTTAATGTAGTTTTAAAAATATTTTATTAGTTTAGTTCAATGAAACATTAATGCTGATATAACAAGATTATATTTAATGTATTATTGTGGTAAACATATGGCTGGATTGTATTTAAAGTATTCTTGTACTAGCATATGGTTGTGTATACTTTTAGATGATACCGAACTATTCCAGTAGAGAAATGTATGATAAGCTATTCTCCCTTGGTGTGACCATGTACGGTCAGATGACTGCTGGCAGTTACTGTTACATTGGTCCACAAGGCATTGTCCATGGTACTACAGTAGGTTTATGCTTTTTATTCTTGTATGTCTTAGACATTTATTATCCCTCTAGATGGAATATAAATCTACTAGTTTTGCTCTCTTAGACAAGGACTTACTCTTCATTTCTGAAGGAACATTCAAAATTTATAATAAACAAAACATAATGAACAAAGTAAGAAAACCTCCTGCAGGAATATTAGTTATCCAAATTTCTGCTCATAAAATATCCATGGTTTCCAGCATTTATTGATGATTGGTTTTAAATAAGTAGGGAAGTGGAAGAAGTCTGTATAATTTTGTGCACATCTTTTATTAAAGGAAGGTAGAAAAAAAGATCATTCTTAGTAATGGCCTACTTATCCTTTTATTTGATTATTTTAACCTCAGCATACATTGTTTCTGTAGTTAGGTCTATAGTCTATTGATTAATAGTTTTTGTATTTATATATTTATTAACTTTAAAATTGGTTCGAGAAAGTTCTTAATTCATTTGTTTTTCAGTTAACAATTTTAAATGCAGCAAGGAAAAACTTGAAAACAAATGATTTGGCAGGAAAGGTATGTACCTTCAATGTACTATTCTTGCATGCATGCCATAGGCACAAAATTGGGATTCAATTGGGCCCAAATCTCTCATCATACCCATACGGATAAGAACAACCTTCAGTAGCACCACTACCATTGAGTGGAAAAGTAAATATCAGTTAACAAAAGTTAGATATGATATTGTAAACAACATTAAAATTACAAGTTTTCTCACTGCTGTTTCATCTATCACCAACATTCAATGTTATAATATCATACAAAATATGAAGAATAGTGTACTGATAAAATGATGCAGTTTGTAGAGAGGTGCATGAGATATATAATCAATCTTAAAGATGCAATTCCTGTGCAGCAACATTTTGTTCTTTATTCTGAGTTCATTGCTGATTCTTCTTTCTCTCATCTATGTTCTCAAGATTCTTAATTGTCATTTATTTTCCAATAGGTCTTTTCTTTGTACCATATTCAGAAGTATTCTTTAATGGACATGACTCATCCAATTTATTAATATAGGTGAATGTAACAAAAACATTATCTGCAGTTCTAGAACCATGTAACTAATGTAGCTGTAACATTCTTCAGGTTTTTGTGAGTGCAGGACTTGGTGGTATGAGCGGAGCACAGGCCAAGGCTGCTGTTATTTGTGGTTGTGTTGGTGTTGTTGCTGAGGTTGGTTCATATAGCATATTCAAAGCTTTGATTTAGTCAACTGGTAAAAGTGCTTGAGTTATTATTCTTGTGCTCTTTGACACCCCAATAGTAGCTTATTTACATTGGCTAAATGTAGCTAACTTACTTACATTGGCTAAATGTAGCTAACTTATTTACATTTGCTGTTTCTTTATGCAATTGTGTAATAGTTTGTTGTTTTCAGGTTAGTGAGGATGCACTCTTAAAAAGATACAATCAAGGTTGGGTTATGGAACTTGTGAATGATTTAGATAATCTAGTTGCATTGTTGAAAAATGCAAGGAGAAGAAAAAAGCCTTTGAGCATTGGCTACCATGGAAACATAGTTGATGTTTGGTATGTCTATTAATTAAGTGTTATGAAATAAGCAACCTAAATCTTTTAGTTATTAATATAACTTTTATAAATGCTCTAAGCTGTGTGTAGGAATGAGCTTGAGCCAAAAAGACTTGGTTGCTTCCTAGTTCTTTGTGTCTGATACTTATTAGAATTGATTGTACATGTTATTTGCAGTAAGATCAAAAAATTGTTGATATTTCCTTTAAGCTTCTTTTTCTTGTTTACTAATTGATTCAAACAACAAATACATCATTCATTTTTCATGTCTAAAAATAAGCAACATTACTTTGGACTGTTGTGTAAATTATTTTTAATTGTTTTTAGGGAACGCCTGGTTATGGAATATGAAGCTACAGGTGAAGTTTTAGTGGACTTAGGCTCAGATCAGACTTCTTGCCACAACCCATTTCAAGGAGGCTATTATCCTGTTCAAATCAGCTATCAGGAAGCTAGGGAAATGATGCACCAGGATCCTGTCAATTTCAAGGTTCTTGTGCAAGAAAGGTTAAAAAAAAAACTTAAATACTTAAAATACTTGTTCATCATATTTCAATAAGATAGACTTGATCTTAAAATATTCTCATATATTTAAAAGTTAAAAAGCACCTTAAAAAATATTTTGATTACATTAATCTGCAATATTTGTGCTATTTTTTTTTTCATTCTTGTTGATAGAGAAATTCATGCCCATATAATATCAAAAAATGACATTTCTTTTGTGAATTGTTCTATACAATACCTTTTCTACAATTGGTATTATTGTTTAATTAATAAAATAAAATTACACCCTTTATTTCAGTCACTACACGGTTGATAACAAATGAGATGATATATGTGCTTTTAAAATCAATCTTTTTTTTTTTTTTGTTTAAACTTTAATACAGACAAAAAATGCATTACTTAGAAAATCAATTTGTAGTTTAAAGCCTTTTTTTAAATTAGCTAATCATATCATTGCTGAAGTAAAAAAAACTAAAGCTCTCTTATTTTTTTAGCTTGCTTGAATTACAAAATTGCTTTTAAAATTATTTTGACATTTATATCATTACTTGAAGAAAAGGATTTTAGTATATAAATAGCATATATAGCTTTTCAGACCTTGCTATGTATGAGGCAGATGATGTAAAGGTGATCTGCTTCTGTGGCTTACGAGGGTGTCATCACCAATTTAGAGCCTTTACTTTTACCCAACTAATGTAAGGTGCTCATTAAAGCTAAAGTTCCCCTTTCAGACCTCGTCATCTAAAGAGCAGATAATGTAAAGGTCATCTGTTTCTGTGGCCCACATTTAATGAGGGTGTCATGTGGCCAGCACAACAACTAACTACCTTTACTTTTCCCCCAACTGTCAGGTACACATTAGAACTGGATGGACCCTGAAGATCACAAAATAAAAAAAAAATCTCTGTCTTCACCAGGATTCAAACCCAGGACCCCTTGGTTTGGAAGCCAAGCACTTTACCACTCAATCACCATTTGAGTTGGGTGGACCCAAAATATTGAAATTTAAAATCCCAGTCTTCTCAGAGATTCGAACCCGATTGTTAATTAAATAAATGATGAATTGTTTCTTGAACATTTTTGTTATTTGGTTATTTCCAACATTTTGGGTAAATAAATCTAATCTACATGAGTCAGCTAAAAAAATAATGTTATTTGACAGTCTTTGCAGGCAAGTGGCAGCTATCAACAAGCTTTCAGCAGGAGGCATGTACTTTTTTGACTATGGGAATGCCTTCCTACTTGAAGCAAGTCGAGCAGGTAAAACATTTAATATTTATAACTTAATTAATTTGACTATGTTAAATTAATGAAATAACTATTAAATGCTATTTATTAATGTCAGCAGTATTACTTTAACTTTTTTTATAGCATATCTTTTTAAAAAATAGTATTGTGTATTTATTCAACATCTATTCTTTTGACTGTTGAGCCTATTTTAGTAATTTTGTTTTTGCTCCCTTGTGAAAGTAGTGCCTGTCTAGGTTTTGTATTGTATGACTTTGTTGACTGTAATAGTGCATTACTTTAAACGTTCAATAGTATAAGCCTATTACTTTGTTTATTGATATAATCTATTTACTTTACTTTTTTGGCACTGATCTAAAAGGTATAGCTAATTGGCTATTTACGAATATAAATATATTCTCAAATTAGATTGTAAAAATTAAGATTTTAAAATTGTGGTTTAGAAGTTGTAAGCTTTATACTAAATCCATAATTGTATCATAAATGATAGAATTTCAAAGATATTTGTTTTAATGCCATCATTTCTGAAGAAATCCTAAGTCATTAAGCACTAAATTTCTATATTATTATTATTGTTATAGTAGTAATGCTGAAGTTAACAGTTATAGTCACACTTGTACTAAAAATGGCTGCACCAATAAAATTATCATATCTTTTCTGTAAATCAAATCTTGCTAAATGAACTTAGTTTTTGTTTTGAAGAGAATTCTCATTAGTTTATAAATGTGATTTAAAAAAATCAAACTGAATCACATTTTGTTTTCAGGCGCTGATGTTGGACGCAAAGATGGACTTCATGGTACCACTTTTAAATATCCATCCTATGTACAGGACATTATGGGAGATATATTTTCATTAGGCTTTGGACCTTTCAGGTGATATTATATTAATGTGACAATAGTTAGATTTTAAATCTCTCTAGTTTCAGGCTTAAAGCAAGATATATTTTCAAATTAAAAAAAAAAAATACTTCATAAATATTGTAAGAAAACAAAAACTATCTATATTCTGATTGAGATTTTGGAAACAAATAGCCAGAGTGTGATGTTAAAGTAATGCCAACAAAAAAAAATAATTACTGAAATAATGTAAAAACAATGTATAGATATTTTAAAAACATGCATTTCTATAAATATGATAGCCAATAATCATTACAAATATCAGGAAAACTGTTAACAATATAGATTGAAATGCTTTTTGTTTTCTATCAGTTTAAATAATCTTTTATGTTAATGATCAAACGTATAAAAATATGCAACTGATTTAAAAGTTGTGACACTTTTACACTAGGATGTACTGTACTCATTGTTTCATAGTACACAACTTATTCTATGAAAATAAACTCATTCCTAGACGACATTTAATTAGCACAATTTGTCAAATTAGACCACAATATGCTTTATCTAATCACTATGCATTCAACCTTTTTTAAAGTAAAAATGTGTGTTTAATTTCATAAATCTTTAAATTTGATTCCTCAGATGGGTGTGTACCTCAGCCGACCCAGAGGACTTGAAGAAAACAGATACTCTGGCACTGTCTGTAATTGAACAGCTTTCAAAGAATTCCAGTAAGAACAACAGATTTTTTTTTTTTAAAGATATGAATTTAGAAACCATGACAGCATGAGGAAGTTAAACCAATATTTATCATCATTCATTCATTGGTTTATAAAATTTTGATCAAAGTGTTGTTTTAAATATAAAAGAAAGTTACAAAAACTAAAAAAATTTTAACCCAAAAAATTTCACCTTTAATAACTTTGAAAGTAACATTTTTTAAAATTGATATTTCTTAGTTCCCTGTTCGGTAAAACAGCAGTATGAAGACAATGCCAAGTGGATCAAAGAGGCTGGAGAGCACAATTTGGCTAGTATACACTTCCTTGTTGTTTTAAATCTCATTGATTTTTAAAATAGTAGTGGAATGATGAATGATGTCTGCTTTTTGAGTAGAAAAAAAATAGGGATTTAAGCCAGGGGGAGGGGAGCAGCACTGAAAAAAAGGTAGCCCATATTTATCATTCAAAAAATAAACATTGATGATGTCTAAATGGCTCAGAAAAAATATATGACTGGAATATAACATTCAATTTGTTTAAAAAAATATCTATAATGTAAGGGAAGAATATAAAACAAAGAACAAAAAATAATGTTTGAATTAAGAATGTAATCATTTTATTCCAGTACATACTAGAATATACAACATTTAAAAAGAATGCAATATTTGACCTTGAAATTAATGGCTTTAATCAAATGTACAACTCTTTTTTTAAAACACATAAATCACTATAGACTATATAATAGTAATCAAGTTCCAAATGTTAATTTGCATATTTTAATTTCACTTTACAGGTATTTTGTTAAATTGATATGATATTTAATATATTAATAAAATACAATTATTTAACTCTTAGGTTGTGGGTTCTCAAGCAAGAATACTTTATTCTGATCAGGAAGGTCGCATTAATGTGGCTTTTGCTTTCAATAAAGCAGTTTCAGAAGGATATCTGAAGTTAAGTAGCAACTATTGTTAAAAGTTTGTATCTTTCGATCGATTGATTTTTATTACCACAATATTAAAACACACCACTACTGTGTCTACTAAGTTCAATAATCTGAGTGATGTGAGTTTTAATTAATAATGTAATTTGTGTATTGACTTTTAAATGGGCAGGGCACGTATCCCGTATGGGAGACAAACGTATGCCAAAGAAAGTCTTTTTTGGTGAGCTAAAAGGTGGTCAATGTAACAGAGGCGCCCCACGGAAACGCTTCAATGACCAGCTTAGGCATCAACTTTCCTTAGCTGACAGAGGTGAGCACCTGGTTGCATGCGGCCTCAGAGCGAGACAGCTGGAGGTCACTCAGGAAGGCAGCGAGATACACATTTGAGACCAAAAGAAAATCCACTGCCGAGGAAAAATGCAGTGAAAAGAAAATCAAAATCAAAATGTTAAAATAATTAATAATATTTGAAAAACATAAAAAACTCCATAAATAAATGCTGGATAGTAAACGAAAAAAGAGAAAGAGATAATTAACAAAATAAAAAGCTTTCTTCATGCATATTGAAAAATAACAAGAAAAAAACATACTCCAGGATTTAGTGAAACTAAAGCATTGGTAAAGCACATACACCATTTCACTGCTCTTATCAAAGAATGAGCCACTACACTTTTTTTCTAATATTTGATGCATTTTCATGCAAAGTTAATATTTCTTCATTCGGCATAATGTTAATAAGCAAAAATATATATTGTTCCCAAATCATTAGTGAAATCTCATTTGGAACAAATATGGAGAAATTTCATCAAAAGAGCAAAATAAAATAAGAATAATAAGACACACCAGATATTAAAATTCAGCTTACCAATATCATGACTGATAATCAAGAAGTTACATTCTTCAAGCAAACAGCACCATTAAAGTCTATAAAAAAATTTATTTATTTTTTTTTTTTTTTCATTTGTTTATGCCTGTATTTTTTAGCTCTTTTACATGGAAGAATGTAAATATTTTGGGACATGCAAATTAATAAGCAACAAAGAAACTTCCCATTCATAAATATAACCAGGACAATATATATGTGTTTATAAAATGAATGTTCTCCTTGTGTTTCCAGGGTCCTGTTGTGATAAGCAGAGATCACCATGATGTTAGTGGCACAGATAGTCTGTACAGAGAAACATCAAATATTTATGATGGCTCTGCATTTTGTGCTGGTACTGTGACATGGATGATACACTTTATAGATCAAATTTAGTGTTCAATGTTAAATTAGGTTCTTGAAATCAATAGGTTCTTGAAATCAATAGGTTCAAAGCAACTGAACATGACATGGTCTGAATAATAATAATAATCTTTATTATCGTTAAGGAAATTTGTCAATCATGTATTTCACATTTAAAAATTATAAGATAACAAACCAATTATATGATATACATTCATACCACAGTTTCATTAACTATTAATCGTGAAGTTTAATAAGAGAAAGTTAGATTTTCTTCTATGATTTAATTGCTAAGGGAACAAAAGAGTTCTTGTGTCTGTTTTTGTGTTGTGAATGGTGCCTGTGCACACCAAACTTAAATTTTTTTTTTACCTTTAACAACATTTAACAAGAGTCCTATGTCTGTTTTGTGAAAATACTAGCCATGTGATATAAGATTTGGAATGTCATTACTTCAGATATATCACTAGGTAACATTTATGTGGTTTAAGCATAAGACACAAATTGATCCATTGAAAACTCAAAAGTTTTCTTATTCTAAAAAAAATAAATCTTTACAATCATAAAGAATATAAAATAATTTTTTTTCTTGATAGATATGTCAGTGCAGAATGTGCTAGGAGATAGCTTCAGAGGTGCCACATGGGTTGCTCTCCATAATGGTGGTGGTGTTGGATGGTAAGCAAAGCATAGCCCAGGTAGTTATTTACTTCCCCCACAGTTCAGACAAGTTTGTTTTAACCAACTCATGTTTTCTATGTTTTCACAAAACCAGGGGTGAAGTCATGAATGGAGGATTTGGTCTAGTGTTAGATGGCTCTGAGGTAAGTTTAGATTTAGACTATTTTAGGAACATTCTTTTAGACTTCCCATAATTAGTATGATGAGCTAAATAAATACAATATATTAAGCTTTTCTATGTACTTAATGAGATCTTGGGCAGCTTTAATGTTTCAACAAATTATTACTTAAATTAAGAACCTGAACTAGTCATTGAAATATCAAGAACTAATATAAAATATGTGTTAAGTTTTTTTGTTTCATAATCAAGGGAATTTTTTACATTAAAAAAAAAACTCAGCTTACACCTAACATACATTCCATTATGAAGACAAGACAAGAATATTTATGTATTATAAATTCAACAAAAGTCAGTATATAATTAAGCACCTAATGCATCGATTCACTTCTATAATGTTTACAATGTTAATTAAACAATGATATCTTAGAATATGATGCATCAAAAAGAAAGACTATGACAAAGAAGGCCTATTTAGAAGAAAAGTAAAATTGTGCAACCAATTTATATCAAAAAATTTTTTTATTCCAACCAGGAAGCCAAAACTAGAGCAGAAAATATGCTAGCATGGGATGTCAGCAATGGGGTAATATTTAATGATTTGTCATTACAATAGTACTTTACAAACAACTTAATGATTCACATTATATACATAGATAATAGACAAAGCCTGATGCTTGCTATATAAAAAGACAAAAGAAAAAAAAATGAAAGAAAATAGAGCCCTACAGCAAATGATCACTTATCCAAAAATTATTGGATTGAGAAAATTAAAATGACACAGCAAAGACCTATAAAAGCTTGTATAGAAAAACAAAACAATGTATCAGTTTAACCTTCTTCACACAAACTTTTACCAGACATAGAAAAAAATAAGACTATTACATGCAGTAGAGTTTAAATGTATGCCTATTTTATCTACATATGTACAGGTTTCAAGACGTTGCTGGGCAGGAAACCAAAATGCCAAAGAGACAATTCAGCGCACTATGATGACGGAGCCTAGACTCAGAGTCACTCTTCCTCATGGCATAGAGGATGACAGTCTGTTAGAGCGTGCTCTAAACCCTTGCTTCTAATAAGGACAATGACCTTGTCGAGTTCAATGTTATTTTGCTATGTCTGCCTATCCAATCATTTGTTCTGTTTACATCAGTAAGATGTGTCAAAGCAATTACAAAATTTCAAAGCCATCACCTTTTGAGTTTATTGATTGCTTACACTCTGATCATCACAATGATTTCTACAATACAACTAGATTAATTTCTGTCAGATACAAAGTGATGACCAAAAAAAATGTTACTTTTATTCTTAAAGTAAATAATAATTTATTAAGTGACTAAAAGTTAGAAAGAACTGAAAATTACCCCCCCCCCCCCAAAAAAAAACAACAACCCATTTTGGAACAATTGAACACTTTATAAAAGGGAGTAATTATTGTTATATTATGTTGTGACAATTAGAATCTCCAGCAATTGACAGTGATACTATTGTAAGTCTCAAACCTCTTCAATTATTGGCAGACTAAAGAATGAAATCACTGGAGGTAGTGTCCTCATGTCACCTAGGTGGCTGACTGACTGCAGCTGCTTTACGGAAATTGTTGAAATGCTCCAAGTATTGTAACATCGTCATGGCTGGGGTGTAGATTTCATCCATTTTCATTTTAAGGCTGGGCGGAGGTGACTCGGCAATGTTTCCAATGAGACTCTGTAGCAATTCTTTCATCAAGTTCCAACATTCTGAAGCTATTACTGATGGACAGTACTCAACCTGAGCCATGAAAGGAAAGTTAACTTTTCATAAAGCATAACAAATTTGCATTTGTTGGTACTGACATAATTAAAAATTTTAACCTGCTTTAATATGGACATGGGAAACTACAGCAACAATTCTAAGTGATTATAACACAACAGATCCAAATATATTTTGTTACAAGTGGTGATATTGTGTAACATTACAAGGTAAACTTTCATAATACATTTGAACATTTTAATTTACCTAAAAAAAAATATTTGTTTAAAAATATATTCATATGTAAGTCAGTTTTCCTTAAAAATCATCAAACAAATGTAAAAAAAAAATATTGCAACCATACCATAAGTTGCCTTAATAAGTGTTTATATGCAGGAACCTAGTTTTAATTTAACACCATGGTTCTCAGCCAAGTATCAAAATTATTTTATCTTGGAATGTTAGCTACACTTTAACTAGCAATATAAGCGATGCAGTAGACATAAAAATATCAAAGTATGAGACAATTATCTTCATGAATTAAGGTACTATTTATGTGTCATGTTTTCTCTTATTCCATTGAACCACTTCATGTCTTTACTATTGTATTTTCAGAAATATCTTAATCCTTATAGTTAACTGCTTTTTTAAAAAAAAAAAAAAAAAAAGAGGCTACACTACCTCCACAAGAATGCCTTTAAAACTTCCAGATAAAGTGACAGATCCAATCTTGATTACAAAGTCAGCCAGCTGATACCTGTTGCCTTTAGACTCAATTTTAGAACCCTTTCGAGCTTGATAATAAGCTTTGAGATGAGACAGGAGTCCATTAAAAAGGGTGTCTGCTACAAGTGTGGCTCCAGAATCTAACACAGCAAAACAAGAAGCTGGATACTCAGTATTGTGTAAAATTTGCAATGTTTTAGAAACTGAAAAATAAAAAGTGAAATTAATTACAGATACAATCAACAGATTCTTATTGAATTTCAAGTGTTTACTCAAGTTACTAATATGGGATGTGTGGAAGAGTGGAAAAAAAACTCCCTGGCTACCTATCTAAGGGGCTCCAGTTTGAATCCTATCTCTAGCTGATTTGTAATTGCTGAGCACCTAAAGGCAGCATGGAAACCTTCTCCCAGATACCCCCTACCACACTGGTCCAAAAAAGAGATGCTGTTTATGCATAAAAGTTGCACCATACTGTACCGGTACTATACAAAACAATTTAAAAGTCAATTTTGCTAAATAATTAGATGCAGTGACTAAATTATAATAAAGGTAAATTTTCCTTATGTTCTCTATATTCTACATGCACAACTTTTGGTAATCATGTACCACATTTCAATCACTTGTTCATGAGCATAATGACAAATAAAGGATGTGCCAGAGAATGAGCATCAATTTTTTAAAAGTGATAAACTTCTTATTACACTGTTGTCTAATTTCTTTGAATTTAGATCAATTATTATATAATATCAATTATCGCAAAGCTCATGTAATTAACCCAATAGCACCTGTAAAAAGTCTGAAAAAATAATCTATCGTTTAAAAGATAAATAGCTCAGATTTTTAAAAAATAAAAAAATAAATAAATAAACATCTTTAAAAATAAAAAATTAAGACTAGTGGAAAAAAACAACTTTTAATACATTTGAAATAAAAATAGCTTCAAAAATATTCAAAAATGAATAAAATAGCTATATGTTTTTCACTTAAAAAAAAAAAAAGAGTCACCAAGTTTTGATTTTCATTTTGAACAAGACATAAGAAGCTCTCCTTACATGAAAGTTTTAAAATCTGCTGCTATCCCATCCTAGGCTTTAGAATGCCTTAAACAATGTATCCTAACTGAGTAGGAGATATTGGGTTAATAGTTAAAAACAAAATCTGATATTAATTGGATTGTTAAACACCCACCTGATAACATAATGGAGAGATAGGACTCACAATCTACAACGAAACTTCCCATCTTCACTCCACCAATTGTCTCCACTTGCTTTTGTAAGACTTCAACCACATGGGCACCACTGCGACCCTCAGGCACAGGATACATGTAGACGCTAAAATAAAAACAAGTAGTGTCCCAAAAATAGTAAATTTTATTTTAAATTAGATAAAGAGACATTCTTTCTAAAAATGAAACTTATGTCATATCTTTAAATCCATGTGTTAATCTAGTAATTCCAGTTGTTCCTGTTAATTAGTGGTTTACTCTATTCTAGGCCAGAATCATTATCCAAAAGAGTCAATGTTAAAGGATTGAAATTTATCTTAGTTTAAATTAAATTAAATGTTGAAACATTAATTAAAACTTAATTTTGTACTTATATAAATATAGTATTTATTTTAAAAATAAAAAGTTAAATAATGTATTATATAAGTCATCCCTAAAAAAAGTAAAGAAAGTAGATCTAGCCTAGGGTAAATCAGGTTTGTATTTGTTGCTGTTTTGTAAAATGTTTTACATGTTTCGGATGTTCCTTCAGAGTTGAAGGACGACGGGGGACGGGAGCGGGCAAGGTTTGAACCCTCGACCGTCGATAAATTCGAACGACAGTCCAGCGCGCAAACCGCACGACCAGGTGTTTATAAGTTAATGCATGATGATTATGGTTATTTAACATGCATGTAAAAAGTGACACTTCAGACATCAGTGCTTCACTCAGACATCTCACATAACAGACGTGTTACTACTACTACTATATATCTTGACTTCTAACTTCTAGTAAACTTCATCGAGTTAAACTTTACCCAAGCCGCAGTTTTAAAAGTTAAATAATACAATTACCATGAAACGCCCATGTTGCTTTAATTAAATAAATCTAGATAGACTATAGATTTAAATTTGTAATTATTGTTCGATGTAGATTAAATCTAGATCTGTATAGACTCATAGAGATCTAGATCTAAAAACATCAGGACTCTATTAACTCGATTAGAAAATTTTATTTTTGTTTTCACGGGGGGCCGCCATTAAGAACACTATAAATAGCACAAAATATACTTCCGGTTTTGTTTGTTTAAAATTCGATTTTATATTTTTTAATCTTTTATATAATACAGACGTTACTTCAAAAAAGAAGATGATTACGTCCTACGCGTCATGCATTTAGTCATGCATATTAACCAATGACTTAAATTCTGCCAAGTCACTGGTTTTTCTGGCTAGCTCAGGCAACCCATTCCATGCTCTAATAGCACTAGGGAAGAAGGAGTATTTGTACAAATTTGTCCTAGCATATGGGACGAGGAATGTGCCTTTATTTTTGTGTCTTTCAGATTATTTTATTAAGTTTTGTTTTTTGTATTTGAAGATTATGGTTCAGTGTTTTATGTACAATTGCTACTTTACTTTTGAGTCTTCTGTCCTGAAGGCTTTCTAAATTTAGTGATTTTACTAATGGTGTTACTCTAGTCAAAACTAGATCTTGACTTAGACTCTATATAGATCTAAATCAGTCAACCACTAAAAATACTTAGAATTTTTCGTTTCATAATTATATATATTCTATATCTATAGTTCTATCTATCTTGTAAAAAAAAAAAATGCCTGCTGAAAGAAAGTTTAACCACATACCTATATATATTCTATATGATTTATATAGGTCTGTGAGGTCAACATTCATCAGGATCAAGATTTTGTAAGATCTAGACTACATAGCGACATTTTCCTTAAACATCATATAGTCACATAGAAATAGTCTATATGCTTATAAAATAAAAAAAATTTAATAATAATATAATTCAAATAACCTTAGAATGTATTACCTAAAATATCTACAATATTTTTTTTTGGCGCCTCTCTGCTTGTGGCGCTCCCTACCCCTCTCCCCGAGGGTGCATGGCGCGACCAGGGCATCGTGCCCCCCCCCCCTTGCACCCATCACTACATTTCTGTAAGTCGGCCCATTAGCTCTAGGCCTATGCAGTGAGGTCTTTAGGGTGGGTGTCACCCGGTGCGGTCAACTAATGCCCCCACCCCTTTTTTTTCAAAAATATAGGCTGTAATAATGTCTTTGAGGGTTTTTTTGTTTTGTTTTCTTTTGTAGAACCGTTTTTAAATGGAGCTAATTCCCTGCGTTCATTGGTGGTTATAAACTGTCAAATGTTGTTTGTTGTTTATAACAATTAATCAAAAGTTAGTACATTTGAGTGAGTTTTCTATATTAGAACAAAAAGGAGTTTCCAACTATTCCACACTATTCTGTTAGGTTTATAGCAACGAATGAAAAAAAAAATGCAAATTTTAAAATTCTTTAAAATACATCTAAAG
Source organism: Biomphalaria pfeifferi (assembly GCA_030265305.1). Taxonomy (NCBI): domain Eukaryota; kingdom Metazoa; phylum Mollusca; class Gastropoda; family Planorbidae; genus Biomphalaria; species Biomphalaria pfeifferi. The sequence goes on along the minus strand of JASAOG010000331.1, from coordinate 235,990 downwards.
GGTACAAATACTTTCAAATACGTTAACTTGATAATAATCTTTAAAAGTGTAGGCTATATAAAGAACTAACACAAATAACACATACAAGTTTCTTTATTAATAACCACATGAAAGCTAATATCTTTAAGGATTTCGTTTTCAATAATCAAAATTGGTACCATATATGAAAGTCTTGTATGTCCCTTAGTCAAACTCAAATATATATAGTTCTTATGTTCAATTTTGAAAATCACCCCGATCTTTTACATGACCTCACAGATTGTTGGCCTTCAGTCGTAGAGCGACAATGATTCATCTCGAACACTTTTTCACATGGCTGTGGAGCCCTATTTTGGAAAGACACTTCCGTCCACATATACCGCAGTCTAAGGTGGCTTGCGCTTTGGTGGTAGAGGAGCTGGCCATTTTTCGCATGGCACGCTCTTCTTCCAGAGCTGAGGCCCATGTTTTTTTCGCTGCCCATAGCTGTCTTGGTCACTGCCCGTAGAGAATGACTTTTGGGATGCGATTGTCCTCCACCCAGCGCAGGCGGCGTTGTCTGAGGACGGAAAAGATACTGGGATCTTAAGAGCAAGGATCTCATTATTGCGCGATCACCTCAATGGTACGCAGAGGATATGAACAGCAAGGGAGGTGGAAATTCTTTAACTCCCAATGGTAAGGGAGTTTTAAAAAAGAAAACCTCGGCTCAGTTTTTAGCTTCTTCACTATTAAATTGTCTATATGTAGATGTCTTCTTACTTATGACATTTCTGTTCAGATGTCTTTCGGTAGATCATTGTATCTTGAAAAGAACACCAACAATAGTTCACTGGCTGCTGAAATAAGATTTTTTTGGTTGAATTCATTTAAATATATTTTCTATCTCAATGATATCTTCTTGTTTTTGAGTGGAAGCTCAGCATGATTAAAAAGCGATCAATGCACCCAAACATTGACCTCCTCTAGAATATTTAGTCCAGGATTAAAATTGTTCAGCATTCTTTTTTATTTGAGAAGAACCTTCCCACTAACATTTTTTTTTGTGTACTTTTAGTAAAGACAAAGTTTAAGCGCCTTACTTGCGGCCACCATTTTGAGTTTCAAGGTAGGCGGGGTAAGGCCTACTCTTGTGTATTTTTTTTTAGCACGTTTATTTGACACAAAGCAAAGCTAAATAAGCAAAGGTAGATCAAATCAAAGACATCTAGACCTAGTTCTGGAGTTTTATTTCTATGGGCTATATTTTGAGAGCGAAACATTCTTTCAATAGTACCAAAAATGTTACTCTATCTAGAAGCACACATAGATTAGGTAAATGTTCTACACATACATCAAAAAAAGCTTTTCTGTTGTTTTTTTTTAATTTGCCTGTCTGTGAATTCCAGACAATTATAGCTGCTGCATTCTCATGTTCATGAGCTCGACACATAATAAAGTAAAGCTCGAAACTTTCCAGACTTTGTTACATATCTAGTCAACTCCCCCCCCCCCCCTTTTTTTTTTAAATCTTAAAACTTTTGACAGCTGATTAGTGTGTGCTTTCAGGTGTGCTGTTGAACAAGATACTATAGATCCCTGTTGTATCATTTACGTAGTTTGAACACAAAATGTATGAACTCTTTTGAGTTGTTTTTGTGTGTGTGTGTGTCACTGCTTTTCAAACATAAATTTTCTTTCATAACTGGGTCATATTTGGATAACATTTCAACTACCCATAACTGGGTCATGTTTGGATAACATTTCAACTATCCATAACTGGGTCATGTTTGGATAACATTTCTACTATCTCAAGGAAATGCCATTTATTTAATAAAGACACATTGTAAATCCATGCAGCTAGTGCATAGCTGAACATACGGTTTATCATTTCGCTGGTGATATTAAATACTGGCTTGATATAACGTTTTTAACACAATGATTCTCATCCAAAATTAGGACAACAAAATAGGTTTTTTATTCATTGTGAATAAACATGTTCAGGTATCTACCCACTGAGACTTGTTCAACTTGTCTACTTTTGAAAAAAAGTGCATTATATCCCACTTCAGTGTCAACTGGTGCCGCCCTGACAAAGCTCATAATTTGATCACACCTAATGATGCATGTTAAATAACACATATTCTAACAACAAGAAGAATTCTTTATACAAAAAAATGAATTTGAAATACTGTCAAAATTTAAAATAACAAAAAAAAACAACATGTGAGTGAGAATCAATTATTGTTATATTTTCTTTAAACAAAATTACAACAATAAAGTTCATTTCAAGATTGAGTGCGAAGATATATTTGTTAAAACAACTGCTGACTAGAGATGTTGGTAGAAGGGCAGAGACATTTCTATGGGTCTGAACTATCAGTCTAAAGAAAAAGCTAATGAAGATTATTTTCAAACGTGAAATCAACAAAAACAAGCTTCAACTGTACTGTATCCAACATGGTACTTTGTATACAATTTATAACATTTAGTTTTCCTATAATGGAGGTGTGGCAGGAATTACAAGTTTAATTTTGTGTCCCAAATGTCCTTTTTCATTGACAGTTTTCTAGATTACCATATATAAGTCGCTATGATACCAAATAATTGACCAAAAAAATGTTTCCAATTTATATCAACTTATTTGATTTTAATGTATAGTTTATATTTAAGTATTAGAATATAATTATTTCATTTACTAATCAATTGAGTAATATCATTATTAAAGGAACATATGCAAGAAAAAGATTACAGAATAATATAAATCATTTATCATGCATAGTAAATGTAATTTAAGTTACTATTATCATTTTTGAATATCGTATAATAATAATGCCTGAGATTGCAATTTATAAAAATAAATCTAAAACATTAAAAAAAAAAATTATCTGTCTAACTCTTGTCCACTAATTCAATTATCATTTCTTTTGGCCCATTTGAATTACATCCCAGAACATTTAACAACATTAAGCTGAGAACAAAAATTGTTAAAAAGAAAGTAGACTTTAAAACAAAATGAACCAGTTGATTTTAAAGTATTTCAAATATTTTTTGACGAATGCAAGATTCAGGGCTATTAAAATTTAAAATTTGAAAAATGATGACCTCCTGAAATACTACTGTTTTAGCCAAATTTTCAATGTTTTAAAAACACATAAAAAAGGGGCAAAAACGTAATTTTTGAAAAGAAGTTGGGTCATTTTAAAAAGTAAACAAAATAAAAGCCCTTAAGTATATGATGACTAAAACTTTTTGGATCAAGTATATATTCTTGTTTACATACATCCAAATTTCTTTGCTCTAGCACTTGATTTTGTTTTGGTTTCTTTGCTAAGCTGCACAACAATTATCTTTACAACAATGTGTGATAAAGAATACACACATGACATCTTTTGAGTAAGAAGTAAAATGACAGACAACAGCGGATTAAAAAGTATTGCCTAAAATTTCTAACGACTTGAAAACTTTACAAATATATTTCCAGTTCAGGTATTAAAAAATTGTGTGATCTAGCCAAATGTTGAGCCTTCATAAGAATTTGACTTACTTTGACATTTATATGAAATGTGAAAATATCACTTTAAAAGATCCATGTATAAGAAAAAAAAATCAAAATGAACAGGTGTATTTAAATTTGAATAATACTTTTTGGCAGAAACATGAAGATTACCACTCACATGGAGGTCTAGTTACCTATCATTATCTAACATAAAATAACTGATATATCAAGATTGTCATTAGTTAAGCTGATGAATTTCTAATCCAAATTAATTTTTAAAAAATGCAATCAGAGATACGTCAAGATCGATAAAAAAGTTTTTGCATAAATGCTTTTTAACTGGTTTTTGTTTTAAAATCTATAATTAGAATCTCTAAAAATCTTGAATCTTAGTGTAAAAGTTTCATTGAAATTTTACAAACATATCTACCATAATGCTCTGATAATGTATAACCGTTGATCAAAATATCTTCTAATGCCAACCTTAGAGCCTTATATTCAAAACATTAACCTTTACCTCTGATGATACCAGAAAACAAGCCAATGATCCAAAAGAAATGGCTATTCACACAGGCACCAGATTTAATGGTACAGTTTGTAGCTAAACATAAAGAAATAGGCCTCATAACATACATGCGAAAGCACAGAAATGCAGTCTCTGGTTTCTTAGGTCGACAGAAGTGGTCCTCATCAATTACAAATGACAAGCAACAGTTTATTATCTAAAACTTTATCTCCAAGCAGATATTAACATCCAGTTTTCATTTCTTTTCATAAAACTGTGCAAGAGCCTACCGATCAGCTAAAAAAAACAACTGGTTGTTACTAAGTCATAATCATATGAATCATCTGAATCACTATCTGTATCTGACAGGATAAGATTTTCCCTCAATGCGAAACGGATGCTATTGTTATCATCATCATCATCATCGTCCTGAAAGGTCTCTGATAAGAACATATATAAATCATCTTCTAGAGAATAATCACTTTCCCCGTCCCTCTCTCTCCTTGAAATGTAATCCCACAACAGATTCTCATCATCTACTAATCTATCGCCTTCTGCATTTTCCCTGCGACGACGCTTGACAATATTGTTAGTCACCACTTTGCCATCAGGAAGAGCATGGCGGTAGAAGCATTTTGAGTCAAAAGGACATTCTCCTTTACCAAACTTGAAATAATGACATGGCTTTTTGCTGTTAAAATCAAAGGAATAAAAAATAAAAAAACACATTACATTAAAAAAAAAACTAGTTAAAAAATTCATCAAAATTTCATAAGATGATTACGATACTCAAAAAAACATATGGATCTCATATGTACTGTTAGCAAAATGTGTTCATGCATATTCAAATAATGTTAGGCCTCCCCTTATATAAAAATAGAATGTAAGTTTTGAAACAAATTTGAAAAAATAAAACAAAGCTCAAATTTTAGCTTTAAAATCAATAACATCAATTAATTAAAAGAAAAAGTTTGGGCTTTTCAATGTAATAAATAGAAGTTTTACACAGAGTTCAATACACCTACCTTAATGCATCTTTGTAATCACTAATCAGTTTCTTCTTCTCTTCTGGACATTCAACCCAAAATTTACTAGGCGTCACAAAGTCTGAATGTGTGCGGCAAGAAGGGCAAGCTCTGGTGAAAGAGAGAATTTGTGTGCCAATAAACTAGACAATATCAATCTAAAGGAAAAAATATATTTTCACCAGTAGGAGATCTAAAGATGCACTAAAAAATATACATTATGCTAAAAACAAAAACAAATAAACTTTTCTTCTTTAGTGGCAACTAAAACAATAGATAGAGATAAAAATCAATATCTGGGACAAATTTTTGAATGAATTTACAGGGCAGACAATGCCTTGAAAAGTTTTGCTTTGAAAGCAAGCCAAAGTCTTGAAAGAGTATGCTAACATGTGGAAACGTCTAGTTTATATTTACTTGCGAAGTGATCTTCTCAAATGTTTTGCTAATTTCAACTGCAACCGGCATGGAATATTAAAGTTGAGGGGTAAGCTTATAATGCACTTTGTGTGTTTGATTTGAACTAGCTGGATCAAGCCTTGTAAGTTAGGATAAGAGTTAGTCTATGTTTTGTTTTCTGTCTCTTTCAACCAGTTCCTTCACCTCTTTAAGATAAAAGGATGAAAACTAAAAGACATTTTTTCCCCTCAATCAGAAGGGCTTGTTCACTTTAGCTAAAGAAATATATTCATTTTTCTTCCTTTCACGACAGAGTTCAGCAGTTCCCTACTAAACTGTTTTATTAACCACCCTAATGCTCCTCACACGACAGAGGTCAGATGTCCCCATCAAAAACCTATAATTCGTGATATTACTCCTCCGGTGTCTTCAAAATGTGCTACGCCTCTGGTAACTATATTCTCCAGTCTGCTTAAAATAATGCACCTAAACGCCCAGTCATGCAGTAACAAAGCTCTAGAGCTTGCAGACACCATCACTGATAATAGCTACGACATCGTTTTCCTTAGTGAGACATGGTTTAAAGAAGTTGGTGATGAGCCAAGAACCACTGAGCTAACGCCACCAGGCTTTATTTTAAAGAGTCTCCCTCGAACAACAGGCAGCAGAGGGGGTCTAGCAATACTGTACAGAGATAGTTTAGCCAAGTATGTAACAATAAGACCTGACAGCTCAACGTACACCACCTTTGAGATGTGCGAGTTTCGCCTTTCCCACCACAGTAGAACACTGACTTTTATTTTCCTTTACCGTCCACCACCAAGCAAGAGAAATAAATTGACAACAAAAGTTTTCATCGAAGAATTTCAAGACCTCCTTGACAGTCACATATTAACAAAAGATCTATTTGTCATAGGCGATGTGAACTTGCATTTTGACAGTGAAAATGAGACATACGCGATGTCGCTGAAAAATGTGCTAAAGGATCGCAACTTAGACCAACTGATATATGTTCCGACACACATCAAAGGCCATACTCTTGACTGGATTGTTACAAATGCAAGTGAGCTTATAGCCAAACTCAATGTCTCAGACCGTGGCTTGTCAGATCATTTTCTTGTACACTTTGAAATGCGCCTATTTAAAGCAAAAAAGCCAAAGAAAAATGTGACTCCCCGTAAACTTAAAGCCATAGATATTGCCTCCTTCAAAATGGACTTGACCTCTTTGCTGTTGCAACAGAGCAACACAGACGTTCTCAGCAATTACAATTCTTGCTTGAAAAAGTTGCTGGACAGCCATGCCTCTCTTGTCACTCGTACAGTCTCAGATAGGCCATCTGCACCCTGGTTGACGGAAGACATAAAGACTGCCAAACGTATTCGCCGACGTGCCGAACGTACATTTCAAAAGACAGGTCTGACAATACATCGACAAATATACATACTAGAAAAAAACAAGGTTAACCGTATGATTAGAGACGCAAAAGCTAGTCATATTCGACAAAAAATCGAAACTTCTGATTCTTCAAAGGAGCTATTTAGGATCACTGCTGAAATGTTAGGGGGAGCAAATAACGAACGTTTGCCATCATCTATCCCAGTATCTGAACTTCCTGATTCCTTCAATAGATTCTTCATTGGGAAGATTGAGCAGATTAGAAATGACATGCCATCCCTCTCATCACAGCTTGACCACTCTCCAATTTTTCAAAATACTCCTTTTTGCGAGTTTCAGCGTGTATCTGAAGATTATGTCAAAAGTACTATTTTAAAGATGCCAAATAAGTCATGTGACCTTGATCCCATTCCAACTTCCTTGCTCCTTGAATGTTTAGATGAGCTTGTACCTACAATTACTAACATCGTGAACTCTTCACTGACTTCAGGCATTGTACCACAGCAATTTAAGCATGCACTTGTCAGGCCCTTATTAAAGAAATCCAGTCTTGACCCGGAATGTCTAAAAAAACTATCGCCCGGTATCAAATCTTCCCTTCCTGTCAAAGCTTCTGGAGCGCATCGTGTTAGCGCTAATTCTTTCTCATCTTGAACAGTACTGTCTCTTGGAAGAATTTCAATCTGCATATAGGAAGTGCCGTAGCACAGAGACAGCAGTGGTCAGGGTACTAAACGACTTACTTCACAATTCCGACAAAGGCCAATTCTTTCTATGCTGGACTTGTCCGCAGCCTTTGATACGCTAGACCATGAAATTATGATGGCCAGATTCTCTGCAACTTTTGGTTTAGCAGGAGTCGTCCTAAAGTGGCTTGGATCCTACCTGACGGAACGCACCCTAAGTGTCGTTGTTAGCGGGACGGAATCAACAAGCTTACTTTTGAAGTACGGAGTACCTCAAGGATCAGTTCTAGGCCCAGTACTGTTCACTATGTACACATATCCACTCAGCGGTGTCATACGGCCAACCTGCATCTTATACCATTTCTTTGCCGATGACTCACAGTTATACGATTCATCAGTACCCTCAGAGGTGTCGCATCTGGCAGAGAAAATCAGTAGTACCGTTGCAAGGGTGAGCAATTGGATGGTTGAAAATAAACTCAAGATGAACGAAGACAAGACAGAAATAATTAAGATTGGCACTAGGAACAATGTCTCAAAAGTTGAAAGCACAGATTCTCTCTTTATCACGAACTGCCATGTTCCTTTTGTCCATGTAGTGCGGAATCTTGGAGTTTTCTTCAACTCAACACTATCTTTCAACCCACACATAAGTCAGCTCTGCAAAGGTCTTTATCTGCAGCTGCGCAGATTAGGCCAGATCCGACCATATTTAACAACGGAGTCAACAAAAACGCTAGCTGTGGCACTCATACTCTCCCGCCTTGACTACTGCAATGCCGTGCTAGCAGGTATACCTGATGACAAAATAGCCAAGCTGCAATGTATACAGAACAACGCCGCTCGAAGAGTCCTTAAAAAAACTAGACAAGATTCTGCTACTACGCTCTTGCGCATGCTCCATTGGCTTCCCGTGAAAGCGAGAATCGATTACAAGGTCGCCAGACTTTGTCATCATTGTATATATAACAACGAGATGCCCTTGTACCTTAGCGAACTGATTACTCCATATGTCCCCCAGAGAACCCTGCGCTCAATGGACTCAACACTTTTAGTAGTGCCACGTTTCTCCCTCAAAAGCTACGGTCTGCGGGCTTTTTCAGTTCACGGACCAAAGGTTTGGAACTCACTCCCCATTGATCTCAGACAGACAACATGCTACACCACTTTTAAGAAGAACATTAAGACCTATCTGTTTAAAACTTTTTTAGATTAACTGACATTTTAGCTCTCGTGTTTTTGTTTGTAATGTTGTTACAGCGCCTTGAGCCTACATTTTGTTTGTTAACAGCGCTTTATAAAGATAATTATTATTAATATGTTAGTTGGTTTCTTCTATTAATCACTTGATTTAGTTGATGAAAGGCAGTGATGCTTAGAATACATAATAACAATTTCTTTTGTGTTGTCTATAAAAAGTAGCTTGTTGTAGGAAGAGTTGTTTTTTTTTACAGTGGTGGGGGGTTAATATATAATTTTGCAGTTCTAATGTTGTTGTATAAGCTACCAAGGCCAAGGATTTTATCCATGAAATTTTCTCAATGGTGTGTGTCCCAACAGTGCTGACATCTGAAGTGACTTAATATGTCTTAACATCATTTCAACACACTAATTGAAATCTTATATTCATTATCAATTATTAAATGTAACATTCACTTAAAATAAAGATTTAAATCTCTTTTTGCTATATGGCTTCTTTCTCCACCCCCCCCCCCCTAAAAAAAAAAAAAAAAAAAGAATACTGTAAGAGTACCTATGAGTCTCTATCAGTGAATTTTTGTTAATGCGCCACTGACGAATACAGCTTAGACAAAAGCAATGATTGCAATTTTCTAGGATACCAAATCTTTTGGAATCCTTTCCTTCCTTCATCATAACATTCTCAAGGCAGATGCCACACTCCTTGTCTTTACTCTGCTTGACAGAGAATGCTAACTCCATTTGTCTTTCATGCTCTGCTATACAGTCCTGCAGAACAATTGTGTAAAATATCACCTTTAATTGAGGCAAGCTAAATAAATTACACATTTTCTGAATTTAAAGTTTAAAGCCTATTATTTGTATTTCCCTAATATTCTGTGAGAATACTTGCATATGAAATTAAAAATTCATGACAACTCTCAGGCCCGCTGCCGGAAATATTTGGGCTCCAGACAATTGGGTACGTTCGGGTACCTCTTTCTTCCAACCACAATGCTAAAAACCTTTAAAATACATTTACAAAATGCATATTAAAACAAAAATTTAGAGACCACCCCCTTTGTTAGGGCTCCATAGTAGAGTCCCATTTGTCCCCACTTGGCACTGAGCCTGCTCCGATAATGAGTCATCCAAAAGGATGATTCAGAGTTCGTGCAACCCTTGATTTAAAAAATTAATACAATTTAAAATAATGCAACAATCAGGTTTAGGCTCTGAGGGATGTAGGCATTTCTCTAAATTTTTATATTGACAATAAAAAAGAATGGACTAATAGAACTTACACATGACATAAAATAATGTGGCTTGCCACTGTTTAAAAAAATATTTTTTTAAAACTGAGTTTCAATTTTCAGGTTTTATTTTTTGCAGGAATACAGCAAATAATGTAGCTTATCAGATCTGAAAAAGGTAATTGTGTGTACATGGAGTATTGGGTCAGTCAACTGTAAAATTGTTTAGCACAGGAAATCAGAATGGAATAACTTTAAGCATATCATTGTACAAAAAAAAAAGTGCTAAGAAGTAAAATTTCACTTTGACATTTTCACAAATTTATTTTCAGTTGCCTCAAAGGCAAGAATAAGTTTTAAGTGAGTGTTTTTATTTCATTCACTTCAACTTACCAACTATGTTTCTTTTTTTTTTTTTTAATCTATTATTCATTAGTTAATAAGAATAATGTAATCACTCTTACAAAAGTAGTGTACTTGTCAAGAAATGCAAACAGTAAGGTTTTTTTTTACATTTTGGCAACTTTGAGTTTCTACACAAAGAAAAACTATTATTAAATTTGAATTACAAAGTGTATTACTAGTTGATGTATAATATTTATAGAGTTTAGTGTTCATGATTTTTTAGTCTAGAGATTCAAATATTTTATTTTGTAAAGAGGAATTTTGTTATTGCTTCAGTTCAATGAGGATATCTGGCATACAACTGGAACATCTGAAATATACTAACCACCCAATTTTATTGTAGCAATTAAAGAAAAAAAATGTTAACAAAAGGATTTACCCTTTACAATGCATTTCATATTTATATTATTTACCGATGGTTAATCTCAAGAAAGATGCGTAAACTTCTTACCCTAACATGTTGTTCTCGTTGTTCTATATCTGTAGGATGCAGCCGGGGCATGCAACAAAGATCACAGATCTCACCATGAAGATAGGCGCAGTTTTCCTCATAGGGGCACTCACCTAAAGCATAGTAAGGACACAGGCCTTTCTCATACTCTCTTGGCTCAAATGATGAGCTGTCGTGGGCCATCGCAGGGTGCACAGCATCAGCATAGCTAACTGGTAGACAACAACAAATATTTGCTTCATATTAAGAATACTGGAATAAGATAAAAACAACACATTACATAATCGGAGAATCAGATTTTGGGAAAAGTTTAGGGTAATCAACCAGAGTGAAGATAAACAGTAACCAGCAACACCCAACTGATATACAGGTAAAAATACATTTGTGACATAGACATCTTCAGAAAAGATTGGAATTGTTATTAGCATGAACAGGAGAGTAGATAATAAGACTGATTTGTTTTTAGTAACCTTTCTGTCAGTTTACTAATATGGATTGGAATCTTTAATAATATTATGCTATTGGTCCCAACAAATGGAAATTAAGTTTGACTACAATAGTCTACTAAGTATTACTACTATAACAATAGCAATATAGATGCAAATAAAAAAAAATACTACAAAGACCAAGACAACATATATCAACAATCTTTACATGATTAGAGCTGCCAACATGACTTGGCGGGCATGGAGGTTATCATTTTATTCAGCACACTGAAAGTTGAGGTTAAGTGGTATAGAATGTTTTATGAATGTTCTAAAAAAATGTAAAAACAAGGCTAATTCAAGTGTTTGAAGAAAGAAGTTTGAAACACATTATTTCAACAAAACAAGAAGAGGATTTTGTGCTGTTCATTTATTTTAATAACTAGTACTTATCTTGTATTAACTCTCTAAAAGAGAATGGTGTTTTGATAATAAATTGCATGTCTTCAAGGACATGTTGTCATGGTCATGGTAAATTATAGGGATTAAAATTGATTTGGTGTTAGCTTTTCCTTTTTGTAGTTTTTAATCTTAGTTGCAGTCTTGCCTGGACAACAATGTTTTCAGCACAAATTTTAAACAAACACACCTGCTCCATAATATTTCTGTCCTGGTACGAAATCTCTGGCCATGGCCCACTTCTTTCTGTGATCATTTCTGCTTGAGTCACTAGAGTGTGCTCTGCTTTTGTCTAAGCCGCCTTTTTTAAGTGTCACCATGTTGGAAGCTAATGCATTTTGTTGTTTCTGTGTTCTTCTAATCTCTGTATTCTGAACTGATGGGCTTGATGATGCCTGGCTGTCTCTCTGTACATCTTTCTTAACATGGTCATACCTTCGAAATCAGATGAGGGGTGTCTATTATTAATTTCTTGAAAGTCTCAACATTAACTGTTAAAATTTATCTTCTTTTGAACAATAAAAAAAACTTTTTTTGAATCATTAAAAAATATAAAAAAAATGAAATAATTTTAGCACACCTGCATCTATCTCCATAATTACATCGTCCATATAAGTAATATCTACATACAGTATCCATGGGAACTGCTCTTGACTTATCATGACTGAACTGACATTCCCTCCCCTTATTACAAGTACCATGCAGAAAGTATCTGAAATTTAAAAAAATGTATAGTAATCTGAAAAACATATAAACTTATAAATAAAATGGGTTGTCCTTGTTATCCAGTCTCCTTTGCTATCTCAGTTTGCATTGCATTAGACTGAAGGTTAGATGAAATTTTCCACAAACTAGTATCACAAAGGCATAGAAGTGGAAGCCACAAGGAAAGAGAAACAGAAGTTGTCCTAGAAGCACCTGGTGACAGGAACTAGAGGCAGACACTGGTGTTGGAGGCCCATACTCCAATAGAGTTGATGGGCTGTAAGTAAGTAAAGACAAGTCTCTTTTCACTGATAATTTGCTAATCTTCCCATAATTTAAATAATGGTAGAGAGGCAAAAGTATCATGGTCTACTTACCGGCATAGTTGATTATATTTTGGGCGACTGTCATAATTTCTCCGATAATTTGGTTCATACCCTCCTTCTGCCATGCTGAGTGTTAATTTAAGTTTAAGCTGGGGGTGATTAGATCTAGATATTTCTTTAAATCTGGATCTACTTTACGACTTTAGTATGCATTGACCCTGTAAAATACAATAGAATTTAAATAGATCTAATCATATTCATATAAAAAAGTTTATTTTTGAATGAATACTTTGACCCAGACTGTCAGTATAAAATTTTTGCCTAAAATATTTAATGATTATTTCTTTTAAAGTTTAAATCTCATCTAGAATATTAACACATTTTAAATTTTATGGGGACAAAAATTAAATTGTTTTGAGACATTGGGCAAATTCTAAATCTCGATCTCATTCTAACTACATTTAGAATCTAGAATTATTCTATCTATAAATTAGAGTATGATAGAAGTGTGTATATATATACATGTTACCCACAAAGTGTGAAATGCAGGCATTCTATAAAATACAAGGCCTTTTCCTACTTTGCCTGGGCATTCTATATACTGACTAGATCTTTACACAAAGTAAAAAATGTCTTATTTAGTAAGATATTTATAATTAAAATGTAAATAGATGATAAAACAAAATCAAATTTAACAACAGGATTTCTTATGACTAAAAATGCATTTTTAGACCCATATGCCTACATAGCCTATAAGTGCTATTTCAGTAATTTGTGTTATAAAATAGTAATACACATTAGTAAATATAGTTTTTGTCCGTTTCTTCTAAATGGTCTACAATGAGAAATCAAAAGATGTATAGAAATATTTTGCATTGTGAGTGGGTAAAACTGTCTAGAGGCAACAGCAATAGAGGATCAAAAGTAACTCATGATATTCCTGAAGGATGCTCATTATTTTATTGTAGTTTATTCTTAATACAAATATTAGAAATAAATATAATAATATTCCTATCAGTTGTCTTTATTTATATAATGAAAGGATAATTTTTAAAAATGTTGATAAAGGAAAGAAATAAATCTACCACATGTTCTGCTTGTAAGCATTTTTATTGCATCTCCCAACTATTTCTTAGTCTTTACTTCTTATAAATTATTTTATATTTAGAAAAAAAAACAAGACTGAGACCTTCTGATACTTTCAAACCCATAGGAAGAGAAAAGACAATCTAACAAGGAGAGAATGGAAAATAAAAAAAGACAAAGTGAACATTAAAAGGCTTACAAAATATTTCATGAAAAATATTAGTAGATCATAGACTGTAAAATTACCTAGCATGTTTATCTTACATTTCTCATATGAAGTGACATTTACACCAGTTTATCAATCACATACACACACACACAAAGAGTGTACAGATTTCCTTGTCTATTTTCTTCCAATAGTACTTGGTGAAAAAAAAAAAAAACACTTTTCGCTGGGTAATGTTATTCTATCTTCTTTTTATTTTTATGTGGATGGGGCTTAAAGTCAACCTGATAGCAAGAATTTATATGAAAAAAAAACAACCTTATTATAAGTTATTTGAAAAACAAAAATCTTTTTTCGGTAATCCTGTAAATCAGCGTCCCGCGTTCATAAAATGCCAATAATTAGCCAGGATAAAATTTAATTAATTTAATACATGTAATTAGTGTTTTAAATAAATTTGTATTAAAAAAAAGAACCTTTACATTTTGAATGACATGAATAAAGTACGTTAGCGACTTTTAATATGATCTACATGCCGCCATTTTGTTTGTTGGTAATGTACAGTGGTGTTGCCAACTGGTAGTATTTTAAGGATCCTTTTTTTTTTTCACATTTTGTTTACTAAAGGCTGTTGCAAGCGTACTAAAGATAAATAAAGTAATTAATTATAGAAACTAAGGTAAATTTTGATGATGGATAGATGGGTGGATGGATGTTTGTGGTTTGCTTGGATTGATGGTTGGTTGCATGGTTGTGTTAGGGTGTTTGATGGTTGGATATTGTTGGTTTGCTGTGGTTGGTTGGATGGATTGTTGTGTTAGGATGTTTGATGGTTGGATGGATTGTTGTGTTAGGATGTTTGATGGTTGGATGTTGTTATTTTGCTGTGGTTTTTTGGTTGGCAGTGGTTGGATGGTGTTGGTAGGTTGATTGGATGGATAGTTTGTTGGTTGATTTGATTGATGGTTGGTTGTGATTTTTTTGTTGGTTGGCAGTGTTTTTTTGGTTGTGGTTGAATGGATAGATGGTTGGCTGGAAGGTTGTGTTAAGGTGTCTGATGGTTGGATGTTGATTTTATGTGGTTTTGGTTGGTTGGATGGATGGTTTAATGGTTGTTAGTGGTTTGTTGTTTTTTGGTTGACTGGCAGTGGTTGGATGGTTTGATGGTGTTGCTAGGTTGGTTGTGGTTGGTTTGATGGTATTGGTATGTTAGTTGGATATTGTTGGTTTGCTGTGGATGGTTGGTTGGATGGTTTGATGGGGTTGGTAGGTTGGTTGGTTGGATGGTGTTTGTTGGTTGGTTGTGGTTGGTTTGATGGTGTTCTTACATTTGTTGGTTGGTTGGATATTGTAGGTTTGCTGTGGATGGTTGGTTCGTTGGATGGTTTGATGGTGTTGGTTGTTTGGTTGGATGGTTTTGGTTGGTTTGATGGTGTTGGTAGGTTGGTTGGTATGATATTGTTGGTTTGCTGTGGATGGCTGGTTGACAATGGTTGGTTTGATGATGTTAGGTTTGTAGGTTGGATATGGTTGTTTTGCTGTGTATACTTGGTTGATAATGGTTGGTTGGATGGTTTGATGGTGTTGTTAGGTATGTTGGTTGGTTGGTTTTGGTAGGTTTGTTGGTCGTATGGATGGTTTGTTGGTTGATTTGATTGATGTTTGGTTGTGGTTTGTTGTTTTGGTTGGTTAGCAATGGTTGGTTGGTTGTGGTTGGCTGGATGGTTCTGTTACAGTATTTGATGGTTGGATATTGTTTGTTTGCTGTGGATGGTTGGTTGACAGTGGTTGGTTATGGTTTGTTGGATGGTTGTGTTAGGGTGTTTGATGGTTGGATGTTGTTGGTTTGCTGTGGTTGGTTCATTGGATGGTTCCGTTAGGCTATTTGATGGTTGGATATTGTTGGTTTACTGTGGATGGTTGGTTGTCAGTGGCTGGTTGTTTTTGGTTGGTTTGATGGTTATGTTAGAAAGGGTGTTTGATGGTTGGTTGTTTGATGTTTGGATGTTATTGATTTGATGTGGATAGTTGGTTAGGGTTGATTGGATGTGCCAATTTAAAATTTCTAGATCTAATATAGTACGTGACACTTTAAAAAAATTGGGCCATTGCCTAGCTCCAAGATTTTTCATGTTATGGTAAAATAAATATTAACATTGCATATGGTTTACATTGTGTTTTAAGTGTTCGATTTTGTTTTTGTTGAATTTTTCTTGATTTAATTTAATCTAATAATAGAACGAGATTCCAATTCTAGGTCTACCTGTCTTCAAAATCATTAGGTTAAGTTTGATAATGTATCGGTAACTGTACGCATGCAAATATTGGACTCCTTATAATAAATATAGGCCTTATCTTAATCGCTCAGTGTGTAGGTCCTAAAAGGATTAAGCCTATACTAGTAGCACTGTCTACGCATGTAGGCTATTTCATTATTTTGAAAAATGTGTTAGAGCCTACATTAAATTAGTATTACACTGTAGAATTAGGGGCGTCCCTTTTATAAGAGCATATATATCATAATACATTTTAACAATTTGATACATAAGTGGCATCAATTTGCTCCTTCCTGTGGCCCCACCAGTCCATTTTGGTGCCGGCCCACCGGGCATTTGCCAGAATGCCCATATAGCCAATGCGCCCCTGCATTTACAGCACCAAGGTTCATAGTGCTCCTAAAAATGAAAAGTCTCATAAAATCCTCCTAAAAATTGCCCTCACCTAAAATCTAGGCCTACTTGTAGCAGTGGACAGTCCGTAGATCTACCTAGTGACAGTGTCTACCTTAAGATCTAAGATGTAGTGAAGATAATTCACACCTTACCTGAAAACTCTTTGAATTTTAGTCAATTTAATGTTCTCGATATATTTAATGTCTTGATTTATGCTAAATCACTAGAATCTAGTGAATATAATTCGCACAAATGCACACCATGACCATATATAAGATACATATAGGTACTAAAAATATACATTTTCACCACAGAGAATATTATGAAGGCATCTCTAAAAGAATGTTTCTTATTTAAAAAATATGGAATAGCGACATATTTGAGATGTTTAAAATAAATCTTTGGAAAAAAAAGATAATATTGTTCTCTGTTCTGGCTGGGATGTTGGCAAGATATTTATTATTTCCACAATCAAGTACCAATAATTTATTTGAAAAATGCATAGTTTTGTGTATGTTTTACAATGCATCAAACAGGGCAGGACAAACTGAATATATAAATGTGTATATGTAAATATATGTTAATATATATGTAAATATATGTTAATATATATGTATATATATGTTAATATATATGTATATATATCACACATAGGCCTACATATAGATCATACATTCCATCCTTAAAGTCTCCTAAAAATCTTGTCATGGTAAAGTTCTACTAACATTGAAATCTCTATTTCTTATATTTGTCAATGGCTGTAATTTGATCACAGTATTTTACTATTTTAAGTTTTTTAATTTCTGAAAAAAAAAAATTCTGGAAAAAATGAGTAACAGAGCCTAAAGAAAAACATAAGACATAATAATTATTTATACTGGTGAGGTATCTAATAAATCTGGACATGGATCTAAAATAATCACAGCATAAGAGCATATTATATATATATATATATATAAATATTGGCCTATAAATATATGTATTTTTGACATAGATCTAGATCAAAACTCTAAACAAACAATTTGCACTTGAAATAAAAATACAAAAATATATGTTTACATTATTTATCAAATTGTTTTTTTTTTTGTTGTTTTTTTTAGATCTGCTTAAAATAAAATCGTTTTCTTATATAAAAAAAATAGTAGTAAGATTTGTAAAAGAAATGTTTATTTGTAGTTGGCAGCTTTCAAAATGACACGCCCCCCCCCCCCCCGGCCAAAAAAAATCTAGCTAAGTTGCCGATCAAGCCTTGACAACAAAGAATGTCGTGAAAATGACGCGGGGCGCTGATCTACAGGATTACCCTTTTTTCTAACATAGCACACAGTTGATTATAAAGTTCAAAGTCAAGACTAGTAAAACATATTTCAGAAAAAAAAAAATTGCAATGAGGCTTTGTTTAACATGATACATTAAGTTTTATTTTCCAAAGTCACTTCAGTTGGTAAAATTGAATTATAATAAGAGTTCATAAATGACTAGAACAATATTTGCATTTACAATAAATCTCAAATTTCTAAAGACAAGTGCTTATGCTTGATTTAATATACAGATCAGCTTATAATGTTTACTTTTAAACACAGAGTAGGGCATAGTCAGAGGGTTACCAGATGTTCAGCTAAAGGACATGTTCTCTTTTTTTTTTTTAGGTAGCATTCTTCATGCAGCAAGCATTAGTCTAATATTACAGACTCTACTTTAACCCTTTTGTATTTGGACTTCTTTATCTTCTGATTAAAATGCTGATAAGTGCACAGAGCATTTACTTCATACAAAAGAGAAACTAAGACCTAACATTGTTTTTGTAATAGTGCAGTATTTGTATTTTTCTGAAGAAAATAACTCTTCCTATGAGAAATTTAAAATATGAATTATTTCTATGATACTATACTATATAGTTTTACTGATATGTATCTAGTTTGTATATTGGTCCAAATCTGACAAATGTGTCAAATGCCAAACACAAGGCGAGCCTCTCAATGCAAATAAACCAACCTTAATTGGCACATAGGGACCATGAAACAATGAGGTAAGCTGGCCCAGCTTCTGAAAAAAATTGACACCTACCAGCCCTTGGAATCTTTGAGATGCAATGGACATCAAGAGGAGAAATAGTTAATGGGGCCAAGACTATAATATATTCAGGACATGATTCAGAACATCCTGGTGGAGTAGGTAATGTAATGTCAAAAATAGCAGCCTCTGCATAATCTGCTAGGAAGCCTGTCGGTGAACTCATTACACCTTGACTCCAAACCAACCAAATTAAAATCTCTATCATCCAAGCAAATATGCTCTGACCAAAGATGCAGAAGATGCCATAAGGATAACACTTTTACGACCAGCTCCAAATGATACATTATGAGACATGCAGACACAACATTATTCTACTAATGGGAGACTTCAATGTCTAAATCAGTCGCAAGTGAACTGGCTTCCAACATGTATTGAGAACATATGGCTCTGCAGAAAAAAATCAAAGATAATGGTAAGTACTTGCTTTCTTTCTGCACTTTCAACACTGTCAGTTGGTAACATGTATTTCAATAATCAAAAAAGAAACACAGAAAAACATTGTGTTCACCAAATGAAGACATTTTCAATGAGATTAATATACTTGCATCTCCAAGTGAAGGAGGTAATCACAGTTGGATAAGCAGACCCACAAAGGATTGGACATGGTAAATGCATGCTCATACTGAAACACCAAACAAAACAAGTCAAATGCCTCAACCGTTTCACGAGGACAGGCTCAAACATCACAATATTGCTGAATAATTCCAACTGAAACTGAAGAGCTGCTTTGAGGCTCTAGCAAATACAATGCAGCTTGAAGAAAAATGGCTCAACTTTAGAAATGTAACAACTGAATATGCATAAAAGGATGTCACGTATTACAAATTGAATTCTACTTTTAAATGGCTTGTCTAGGGGAACGTGACAATAGAAAAAGGTAGTTGTGTCACTTATCTTAAGTCTGAATTTAATCAAAGACTTACAATGAATAACAAAAAAAATGACACAAGAAATCGGAAGGTAAAATATCAACTTAATGTTTAATCATAATATAACTCAATACAAAATGGAAGGGTTGACCAAAACCCTTTTACAAAAATGGCATGTAAAAATATTACATTACAATAGTTTGAAAATATAATTACAAATACAAGCAAGGCCTTGAAAAAAAGAAAAATCTTAACTTACACGATCAATTGGTATACCACGCACGGGTCGCGCAATGTCTCCGCTATTCTGTCCCACGGCTGTCTCCGTATGTCTGTCTGTCAACGTCACGCGGGCGGTCTTTATATAATCTACCGCGCGTCGATCTCAAGACAAATCTAGGAATTTCTCGAACCAAATACGTCATCAATTTCCCAGATCTAGAACGCTCTTCAAAGAGACAGAAAAAAAAACACCCTCCTTTCAACCAGAGGTACACACACAGGTCAAGGACCGGTCACTGTCTGTGTGGCTTGACGAATAAAAAAGAAAAAAAAAACTTATTACACAAGGGGGCAGACAACCTACAGGTCAAGAAAAAAAAATAGTATCTAGGCATTGTTACCTAGATACGTAACACCTCCCTCCTAAAAATAAAAAGTTTACATTTCCACGAAATGGAAATCTTTTTAGAATAATTTAAAAAAAGGATATTTACATTACAGAATGTATTTATCATGATATATATAAAAAAAATATATACATCAAAATACTTTTTACAATCTAGATAAGGCATCGGCGATAACATTTTCGCTGCCTTTTATGTGTTTAAGATCTAGGTTGTACTCTTGTAAAAATAAACTCCACCTGAGAAGTCGTTGATTCTTGCCAGACATTTTGTGGATAAATGTAAGGGGATTGTGGTCAGTAAATACAACTAGTGGCCATCTGGACCCACTGATATAAAAATCAAAGTGTTGTATAGAAAGAATCAACCCAAGACATTCTTTTTCCACAGTAGAATAATTTCTTTGATGTCTATTAAATTTCTTGGAAAAGAAACAAATAGGGTGCTCTACTTGGAAATTATCTTCTTGGTAAAGGACTGACCCAACACCTGTGTCACTGGCGTCAATAGCTAACCTAAAAGGTTTTCCGAAGTCAGGAGCCATCAAAATAGGGGAGCTAGATAATATCTGCTTAATTTGGTTAAAGGCTTTCTGACATTCATCCGTCCAAGTAAATCGGACGTTCTTTCTCAGGAGGTTTGTTAAAGGACTGGCAATGACAGAAAAATTTTCGCAAAACTTTCTATAATATCCAGACATTCCCAAAAATCTTCGGAGTTGTTTCCGATCAGCAGGAATAGGGAAAGCTTGGATAGCTTCTACTTTGGCCATTACAGGTTTCACCTGGCCTTGTCCTACAATATGGCCTAAGTATTGGATGGAAGCCTGGCAAAAATCACTCTTACTCAGGTTTACAGTAATTTTTGCATGTAAAAGTTTAGTAAAAAGACAATGCAGTTGTTTACAATGGCTAGAAAAATCTTGGCTAAAAATTACTACATCGTCTATGTATGCGTGGCAATTCTCCATGTCAGCAAGCAGGGCATTTATCATTCTCTGGAAAGTGGCAGGAGCATTCTTCATGCCAAATGGCATCACTTTGTATTGGTACAGACCATCAGGGGTGACAAAGGCGGAGATTTCCTTTGCCCTATCAGTCAGGGGAACCTGCCAATAACCTGAAAGTAGGTCTATTTTGGTGATGTACTTAGCGTCACCAATACGATCTATGAGATCGTCTATCCTAGGGATAGGAAACGAATCGGTCTTTGTTACAGCATTTACCTTACGGTAGTCTGTACAAAAACGATAAGTCTTGTCCTGTTTAGGTATCAAGACACATGGGGAGCTCCAGCTACTGGAACTTGGTTCAATGAGGTCATTTTCAAGCATATACTTGATTTCTGACCTAAGTATGGCAAGTTTTTCAGGGTTGACCCTGTAAGGATGCTGCTTGACTGGATTAGCCTCGCCAACATCTACATCATGCATTATAACATTAGTCTGTTTTGGTACATCAGAAAAAAATGTCATTAAATTCATTAATGAGTTTCATGATAACTGGCCTTTCTGTCGAAGACAGATGAGACAGTTTTACATCCAAATTCTGTAATACAAAAGAATTAGGTATTTTGTATTGTCCAAATTTCTCCTTTACAATATCATCATCAATAGGAGAAACATGGCTATTTGAACAACTTTTGACTGTATTTAAAACACAATTACTCTTCTCTGAGTGATCTGGCCTAGATACATAAGGCTTCAGCATGTTTATGTGACATAGCTGAGTCTTTTTCCTACGGTCAGGGGTTTTGATTGTGTAATTGAGGTCACTAATTTTGGTCTCAATTTCATAGGGACCAAAATATCTGGCTTGCAAGGGTTGACCTGGTATGGGCAAAAATACAAGCACCTTATCCCCGGGAGAAAATTCTCTAACACGGGCCTTTCTATCATACCAGCGTTTCATGCTGGATTGGGTGTTTTGTAAGTTATTTTTGGCCAGAACACAAGCATCATAAAGTCTAGTTTTAAACTTACTTACATAGTCTAAAAGTCCTTCAGTGGCTGTTGGTGACAACAAAGTCTCTTTTATACATTTCAAGGGACCGCGCACCGAATGGCCAAAGACTAAGTCAAAAGGGCTGAATCCCAATGATTCCTGGACGGATTCACGGGTTGCAAACAGCAGCATGTGGATTCCTTCGTCCCAGTCTTTTTCGTGCTCAAAGCAATAGGTTCGGATCATGTTCTTGAGAGTCTGATGGAATCGCTCAAGAGCGCCTTGCGACTCGGCATGATACGCACTCGACATGCAGTGTTTGATGCCCAACTGAGTCATGACTTGCTTGAAAAGATTGGCCGTGAAATTCGTTCCTTGGTCCGATTGGATGGACTTTGGTAGACCAAATAGAGTAAAGAACTTGATTAAGGCCTTTACAATGTTCGATGCTTTTATGTTCCTTAGAGGAATAGCCTCAGGAAAACGAGTTGAAGCACACATAATGGTCAACAGGTATTGGTTGCCAGCTTTTGTCCTTGGGAGAGGACCAACACAGTCAATAAGTACTCTGCTGAAAGGTTCTTCAAAGGCTGGAATCGGCTTCAGAGGAGCAACAGGGATCTTTTGATTTGGCTTGCCAACCATCTGACAGGCATGACACGATCGGCAGTACTGGATGACATCTTTCTTCAAACGTGGCCAGAAGAAGTGTGACATAATCTTGTGGTATGTCTTGTGGATGCCGAGATGACCTGACATTGGTGTGTCATGAGCCAGATTCATGATGTACGCTCGGTATCTTTCTGGTAACACGATTTGATGGCATATTCTCCATTCTTCTTCGTTGGATGCGTCTGGAGGTTTCCATTTCCTGAAGAGCATATCATCTTGGATGTAGTAGCACGTTGATGCTAGCTCTGCCTCTTGTGATGTCATTGCGGTTTCTCGGAGTTTGGCGAGCTCTGGATCCTTCTTTTGGTCCTCAATCAACTGTTTTCGAGTTGATGCCGGCTTTTCAGAATTTGGCGTTGGTTCTTCTTCAAGAGAAGCAAAGAATGTGGTGCTCAAGTCCACATCATCTTGGTTACTGTTGGCTTTGATGACGTTCTCTTCTTGAGATGCTTTCAACCTCATTGCCCTTGTTACTGCACACGCTGGATATAACTCTAGGTCTTCCTCGGGTGTGGCAGATAAGTCGGGTGTTTGAGTGACGATGGGTTCGGCTATCACCTTTCCACCTGCTAAGTCATTGCCTAACAGCAACGAGATGCCTTCCAATGGTAATGTTGGTCGGACACCTACAACAACCGGTCCAGTAATGAGATTTGACTTTATGTCGATTAGATGTAGAGGCACATCTATACATCCAAGCTCTACGCCTCGTAACAGGATGCTCTTCCCAGTCGATGATGATTTTGACAAGGGCAAGATACCCTCTAAAAGTAGCGATTGTGAGGCACCTGTGTCTCTCAAAATGGTGATAGGTCGTAGACTTGTAGAATCACCGGGTAGTGATACGAATCCTTCCGAAATGAAAGGCTTAAAATCCTCTAATAAAACATCAATTTTGGTTGATGCAGACTGGACTTGGGTCGAACTCTCGCCGGAGTCATTGACATCTCTAGGAGACGCAGTGGAGAAACTCTTTCTTGAGTCAGTAGAACATCTTTTGGATGTATTTGGAGAACTCTTGATGGAGTCATTAGAACATCGGGGTGATGTCTTATGGGAACTCTTGATAGAATCATGGGAACATCGGGATGATGTATTATGGGAACTCTGGATAGAGTCATTGAAACATCGGGATGATGTATTATGGGAACTCTGGATAGAGTCATTGGAACATCGGGGTGATGTATTATGGGAACTCTGGATAGAGTCATTGGAACATCGGTGTGATGTACTAGGTAAACTCTTGTTTGAGTCATTGGAACATCGGCTTGATGTATTTGAAAAACTCTTGTTTGAGTCATTGGAACATCGGCTTGATGTACTTGAAAAACTCTTGTTTGAGTCATTGGAACATCGGCTTGATGTACTTGAAAAACTCTTGTTTGAGTCATTGGAACATCGGCTTGATGTATTTGAAAAACTCTTGTTTGAGTCATTAGAACATCGTAAAGATGAATTTGAAGAACTCACTGTTGAGTCATTTGAACATCGTGGAGACATTTTCGGAGAGTCTTGTACAGTCAATACATTTGAAACAGGTGGTGTCGAGGTATTCTTGATATGACTTGATGATGAGGGAGTAAACCTCGCCGACCACTGTACTGTGCAAGCGCTGACTTTTGAAGGAGCTTTTTCGTTTCTCTTCCTCAATTTCCAGCAATCGTCAATTTTATGGCCTTCTCGTTTGCAGTAGGAACAAGTAGCTTTACTTGTAGTAGGTTTTCTGTCATTTGTACTGCTGTTCTTGATGGAGTTGCTAGCAATGGACTCAGGCTGTTTGACTTGTTTTGGCTTGACATCCGTCGTATACTTGGCAAAATGATGTGATATTATATAATCGTCTGCCAACACTGCAGCCTTGTGCACATCTTCCTCGCCACGATCAGCTATATGCGTACGGACGTCCAGCCGCACACAACTCTTGAACTCTTCCATCAGCATTAGGTTCTTGAATTTTTCAAAGTCGGTGCCGATTTCCCTGGAAGTGAGCCATTTCTCAAAGCGTCGCTCCTTTTCCCGCAGGAATTCTACATGGGTTTGGCCATCCGATTTGCGACAATCCCTGAACTGCTTTCGGTAAGCTTCCGGAACAAGTTCATATGCCTTAAGAATTAAGGCCTTAACAACATTATAATCTTTTTGTTGTTCAATGGTCAAAGAACAAAATACCTCTGCAGCTCTACCAGTCAAAACTGTTTGCAGCAAAGTGGGCCACAAAGTTTCAGGTACATTAAAATTTTTCACAGCAAGTTCAAATTGTGGAAAATAATTGTCAATTGTGGCTTCATTAAAGCGTGGAATTATTTTCAAAAATTTTGTTGCTTCAGCAGTATGACTGGCAGGGGAAGAATCTGGTCTTACATTAGCAGCTAACTCTAATTTTTTTAACTCTATTTGTAATTTCATTTCCATTTCTTTCTGCTCTCTAGCCATTTCCTTCTGGGCTTCTATTTCCATTTGTTTTAATTTTATCTGAAGTTCTAAATCTGATTTACCCTCATCGGGTCTAAGGGTTTCTAAAAGGTCTTCAGAAAATACTTCCTCGTCTACATAATGGATTACAATGTTATCTCTTATTTCTTGTTTAAGGGCATTTGATTTTATTTTTAACCCTAAATGTTTTGAAATAAGGACCAGTTCCTTCCTAGTAAAAGCATCAAGTTCTTTCACAGAGGGATTTGCAAGAAAAACCTGAATATCCATGACTAACTAACAACTATTACAAGCAAAAAAAAAAAAATGTAATATACTATGTAAATATACAGTACAAAATCAGTACAACAAAAAAACCTTAAGAGAGTTTGGTCAATACTATTGATACTTTACTTCCGACTCTTTGACACAAAAAAAAAAATTTTTGTTAAAGTCAACTTCGCCTTTACAAAATTACTCAAGTAAGACGAAAATAGGTTCAGAAAAATATCCGGGACGAAAGCCCTCAAACTTCTTTTGTCACGTATTACAAATTGAATTCTACTTTTAAATGGCTTGTCTAGGGGAACGTGACAATAGAAAAAGGTAGTTGTGTCACTTATCTTAAGTCTGAATTTAATCAAAGACTTACAATGAATAACAAAAAAAATGACACAAGAAATCGGAAGGTAAAATATCAACTTAATGTTTAATCATAATATAACTCAATACAAAATGGAAGGGTTGACCAAAACCCTTTTACAAAAATGGCATGTAAAAATATTACATTACAATAGTTTGAAAATATAATTACAAATACAAGCAAGGCCTTGAAAAAAAGAAAAATCTTAACTTACACGATCAATTGGTATACCACGCACGGGTCGCGCAATGTCTCCGCTATTCTGTCCCACGGCTGTCTCCGTATGTCTGTCTGTCAACGTCACGCGGGCGGTCTTTATATAATCTACCGCGCGTCGATCTCAAGACAAATCTAGGAATTTCTCGAACCAAATACGTCATCAATTTCCCAGATCTAGAACGCTCTTCAAAGAGACAGAAAAAAAAACACCCTCCTTTCAACCAGAGGTACACACACAGGTCAAGGACCGGTCACTGTCTGTGTGGCTTGACGAATAAAAAAGAAAAAAAAAACTTATTACACAAGGGGGCAGACAACCTACAGGTCAAGAAAAAAAAATAGTATCTAGGCATTGTTACCTAGATACGTAACAAGGAAAAGAGGTTCATACAAGGAGCAGTGGATTAAAGAACATGGAAAATACAATACAAGATGAAAGAAAAGAAGAAGCCAACAGGGAAGAAGATCTGAAAGTGAAAGAACGTGAAGAGAAGTAGCTGGTGAGATAAACAAGATTGGCTTGAGCACTAGGCCAAAGAAGCATAGGCGGGTGCATACTAAAATGAATTGAGGACTCGCTATCACATTGTTCATTGGAACAAAGAGTGGACACTGTGCACACATCAAAGACACAAACATAATTAACCACTACTAAAAAAAGAATAACAGGCCAAACAATGACCTTAATGTCGAACAAGACCAATAACTATGTTTGTAAAAATATTTTACATGTTTCAGAAGTTCCTTCAGAGTTGAAGATAATTACTTCCTAGTCCCAACCTCCCGCATGGAAGAGATTTCTGGGACTACAGCACTACTAAAAAATAACAAACACCAGGTCTAGACACAGTGTCAGCAGAAATGCTAAACTATGGATAAAAATACACCATTCATAGAATGAATGATCTAAACCTGTGCTTGTCAAACGTCTGATGCCCCTAAAGACTAGTAAAAAGGAGTTATAAAAAAAAGCAAACTGGCAGACATAAACTATTGTTAAAAGTTATACACAATTAGGGCACCAAGGAGAGACAGAATGAGAGAGAGGGAGAGCAGGGTTGTGCCTATCACTGTGTTAGTTTGTTAATTGTTTTAGCATATTTTTTGCCTTAGTAGCCTATCACTTTAGATTGCCTTTGTCTTTTTACATTTGTAGCAAATAAGTGATATGTGGCAAAATTGTTTGGTTTTAGGCACATCGGCACAATTTAGACCATGTCGTGCCTGGGGCAAAATAGTAATAAAAGTAAAAGTGTAATTAAATGGTAATTAAAATAGTGTTCGTAATGTCATTGATAATAATAATAATAAACAAATATTACACAAAGGCTATGACGTGTGTGTTTCAAGGCCTTTTTAGAAGCATTTTAGGTAAGTCATGTTTATACTTAAATTTTCTAAAATCTCCTTAACCCCAGACCTACCCTCCTTCTGTCCTAGAGAAGAAAAAAGTGACATCGTCATACCAGTGCTCTTTGAACCCCAGTTAACCCTAGGTTTTCAGAGTAAATGAAACCAAATGTGTGTCTGAATCACGAACAAAAACAAAAGAAGGCCTATTGAAAGAGATAATGAATTTAGATTCTCAAAAATGCATTTTCAATGAGAAATATCTGTTTTCTGCCATCGTCCTACCAGTGCTCTTTGAACTCATGTAAAACCCTTGTTTTTCAGAGTAAACGAAACTAAATGTGCCTGAACTATAAAGCAAATGAGTATAAATAAAAACAATATAGTTATAGACTGGTTTTGTCAAAAAAAGGCTCATTTTAACAAAGATTGTGGGGTGTTCGCTAATGTCAGAAAATAAGGGGTGTTCAGAAGATGAAAATACTATAATACTGGACTATGGTAGATTATATTTATATTATTATATATTAATATAAATTATTAAATATCTAATAGACTCTCTCTAGTAATATTGTAATAATAGTCTATATATCTACTTCTAGTATATATAATTATATATAGATCTAGATTCTATTATGATAATGATTATTACCTAGAGTCTACATCAACATCAATACAAGACTACTAGTTAGTAGAAGGCTAAGACTAAGTAAGTAAGTTGATCTAGTACCAGTAAGTCTAAGTCATGGGCGTAGCCGGGGGGGGGGGGGGGTGGGGGGTGGGGGTGGGGGTGTTTGGGTTCAACCCCCCCCCCTCCTGAAATGAAATGCGAAAGGGGGGGGGGGGGTCTGAATTTAGTGACTGATTTTTGCTTTGATTTTGTTTATATCATTTTAATACTTTACAATCACTTTCTGAGTTTAGAACCCCTTACCAGGGTTTTTTTAGTTTAAAACCCCTACCAGGGGGTTTTGAGTTTAAACCCCCTGCCACGGGTTTTGAGTATAACCCCCCCCCCCCCCCCCACCAGGGGGTTTTTAGTTTAAAACCCCATACCAGGGATTTTAACAGTTAAATCCCCCTCTGCTATAAAACAAAAACAAAAAAAAATGCAAACGACAATCCCCAAATTCCAAGAGCACAGTTAAGGAAGATTTTGATTTTAAAACCCCCTCCAAAATTTAAGATAAACCCCCTCTTCAATATAAAAAAGCAATTTACACACTCCAAATTTTGAAGGGGTTTTGAGTTTACCCCCCCCCCCCCCTCTTCAGTAGTGTTTGAAGCTAAAAAATACCTCTTCAATATATATAAAAAAAAAATTATGCACTCAAAATGTTATGAGCGTAGCTAAAAGGGTTTTTACTCAGTTTTGAGTTTACCCCCCCCCCCCCTTTTCAGCGGGGTTTGAAGGTAAAAAATACCTCTTTAATATCAAAAACAAAGTTAATTATACACTAAAAATTCTATAAATGTAGTCAAATTGTTTTTGAGTATAAACTCCCCTCCAGTGGATTTTGAATCTAAAAAAACCTTTTCAATATAAAAAAAAGCATATTACACACTCTTAAATCTATGAGCATAGCTCAACGGGTTTTGAGTGTAAACCCCCCGCCAGCGGGGTTTGAAGTTAAAAAATACATCTTCAATGTAAAAAAAAAGCAAATTTCGTACTCAAAATGCTATGAGCATTGCCAAAAAGGGGTTTGAGTTTGAACCCCCTTCAGAGGGGTTTGATGCTAAAAAAATACCTCTTCAATATAAAAAAAAAAATCAAATTACACACTGAATTTATTTGAGCGTAGCCAAGCCAATTGGGGGTTTCGAGTTAAAACCCCTCTCCTCCTGATGGTTTTGAATTTAAAACCCCCTTACAGAGCGTCTTGAGGTGGAAAAACCTCTATCTTCAATATTATTCTAAAGCAAACTAGAATTACCAAATTCTATGATCGTAGCTAAATGGGGTTTTGAATTTAAAAAAAGCAAATCGAGAGATTTTTAGTTTAAAACCCCCAACAGATGATTTTGACGATAAAACTTCCCTTTTCGATATAAAAGCAAAGCAGTCACCTAATTCCAAGAGATTATTCAAGAGAGGTTACACATTTCCACCAGTCATCTGCCGAAATTGTAAAAACACTAAATGTGGATTAACAAAGAAGGCCAAGACAGATTTTAGGAGTTAGTTATAGAGATCGGGTCTAAATCAAGGAAATCCTATGCCAAACTGGGAGTCGACCCCTTAGTAAGGTTGTGACAGAGGGTCGCATGAGGTTTGAGAGACGTCTTGGACAAAATGAATTACACATAATAAGAGCTGCAATGACAACCTAGTACAACTTGGTGCCACACATTCATGGAGGTCCTCGGAGCAGGTGGGAAGAGGCTTCAGACATTACCAGTGACAGATTTTTGTGGAATCAGCTTGACGGCAAATGTGCTGAACAGCGCGGGAGGGTCTAAGTCAGTAAGAATAGCACATTAGATTTTTGAAATAAAATTTTTAATAGCAGGAAAATGCAGTGTAGATACCCCAGAATATGCATTTTGTTGGCTTTCAATACCAGAAATAGTGCTTGGCGGCAGGGCTCTGCCCCGCGCTGGGGGAGCTTATGGTGCTCCCCCAGACCCCCTTGCTGGCCATGGCGAGGAGTCTACAATTTTTCCACTAACTCCAGGAAGAAATTCAAGGGCACAATAAACATCTTCCGAAAGAATGAAGGGTCAGAATGTAATAAAGATTATGTACACACACACACACACATACAAATATTTATTTTTTGCGGGATCACGGTAATGAGTAGAGACAGTAAAGTAAGACTAAGAGTCTAGAGACTTCTAGACTAGAGTCTAGAGACACTACTAGTGTCACTAGTAACTAGAAGTAGAGTAACTTGTCTTTATCATACTTTATCTGTCTTTAACCAGTAAGTAAGAGTCAGGAGAATTAAGAGTCTTAAATCTAGTATTTTAGATCTATATACTATAGATATCTAGATATTCACTAGAAGACTAACACTAAAGTAGATCTATATTTATTATATCTAGATTCTAGTACTCAGTAGTAGAAAGTACTGCCATAATCATGGCGTAATGTCACATATGTGCAATCAATCAGACCTACCATCAGAATTACACTACTTTATGGAGAAAACAAAAAATTAGACTTGCAACATAAAAGAGTTGGATTTTTGTTACATACCTATATATAAATATATATTATTAGTATAATCCAAAGAGGTTATATTTAGATGGAGATGGCGGTTGCTATCAAATGTTCATTATCGGTGGAAGCCAGTGGGCGGAGCCTATTCGCCATATTGGTTTACTCAAAACATTCCATCCATTTTCATTGCGATACCAGTTTTCTAATTCTCGTAACAACTCAAATTAGCCTGGTATTTTGTCATCATGTTTTTTTCTGAACTCCTATAAGGCCCAAGTTCATATCTGGTGGTCTAGATATTCTAACGGATAGCTAGGCGAAAAAAAACGGAAGTGTGAAAGTAAAAAATGACCGATAAACTTGAGATTGCGTTTTTGACTTTTTTTCACATAAGCCACACTTGCAAATTTATTACACTTTTGAATGAAATGTAAGAAGTTTTAAACTTGTGTTATCGATTACTTTAGACAATGGCCTATATAAAGCTTAATTAAAGTTTTTTTTAAAAGTTATTTTTACATTTATTATAAAAAAATACTCATTTTTTGTTTTTAGCAATATAGGGTCCAGGAAAATGATCAAACATTCATTTTTTTTTCACGGTAGATATCATGCCTGGCTATAATTCTACCAAGTTTTATCGCGATATCTCCGTCGCATCGCTCAAAAACTTGAAAATACGGTTATCATTGTGGGCTATGGGATTTTTACAGTTTTTGTGAATTTTGATAAGGAAATTTCGTCATCAACTTATAACCACTTGAGGACATGTAAGGCCTAATATTCTGGATATATTCAAATAGTTTTTGTGTATTAATCGTCGTCGCATTAATTTTTAAGCGCATTTGAAAAATAATTGTTTTAGACGATTTTGATTCCACTTTTTAAATATTTTGTTATTTTCTGCCATCACAACGCCGCCTATTTGTCCCCGCCTCTCTGACTTTTCTTGTAGATCTAGACCCGATAATTTGTTTATTTCATCAATATTTACATTTTAAACAAGTAAAGTTCATAAATATAAATGAAATCAGATTTGTGAGCTAGAAATTCCCTATGAATATTAAATCTACTATTAAATTTCTTATTCAATAAGTAGATTTATCCTCTACGAAACTCAATTCCAACTTTTTGAGCGGGAGGTGTGTCTTGCTGGCTTAGCGCGCGAGACGCTCTCATCTCACTTGTTCCATGTCAACCAATGTTAAGCCAAAACGACACAAAAAAAAATCATAACTTTCTAACTATTAAACATAATATAAACACCATTGGAAAGTTCTTTCAAAGTATTTTAATGATGTACTAAAGAAAAATTGTTTTTTCAAATATTAATTTTTTATTTCACCTCCCTACAATGGATTAATTACAAAGCGCTGTAGAGCATGTAAAGTGATTTATACGACCACCTGATCGAGGCCTACAAAACCGAAATATAATGATTACATCGAAATTAAGCACTACTGTGGGCTGAAAAAAAGCACAACAATGATTTGCAAGAGGTTTGTCATATTTTTGATACTTTTTACCGCACTGAAATCACCACAAAATTGAAGTGAAAAGAGTACTACTACCTACTACTACTAATAATGTTACAGTAATACTAACTAATCTTTCCCTAATTTAACTCTGGCCTACATCTAAAATGTTTAGTATGTAAAATGTGGGAAGATACATTTTTATACAAACATGAAGACATTATATAAGAACACACTGATAAACTGATATTAGTTAATTTAATATAAATATTTACATGCCCTTATTTTATTTTATGACTTATGTTTATGTGCTACTAAAACAACAGCGTGCAGATAGGTAAATACACACAAAAAATATGCCTAAAACAAAATTAGGTAAAAGTGCATTTTAGCGGCGTCTATTAATTTCGTAATGTAAAGATTGCAGATGTCATACACAACAGAAGCAGAAAGAAGGGTGAAAATGCAACGGCGCCTGGTGATTATATATGCCCAACCTGCGATCGCAGCTGTGTATCAAGGATTGGCCTCTTTAGTGTCACGTATTACAAATTGAATTCTACTTTTAAATGGCTTGCCTAGGGGAACGTGACAATAGAAAAAGGTAGTTGTGTCACTTATCTTAAGTCTGAATTTAATCAAAGACTTACAATGAATAACAAACAAAAAAATGACACAAGAAATCGGAAGGTAAAATATCAACTTAATGTTTAATAAAATATAACTCGAATAGTACTTTTAACTGAATCACATAAAGCAGGGAAAAAAACAAAACATTTACTCAATACAAAATGGAAGGGTTGACCAAAACCCTTTTACAATAATGGCATGTAAAACTATTACAATACCAGAGTTTGAAAATATAATTACAAATACAAGCAAGGCCTTGAAAAAAAGAAAAATCTTAACTTACCCGATCAATTGGTATACCACGCACGGGTCACGCAATGTCTCCGCTATTCTGTCTCACGGCTGTCTCCGTCCGTCAACGTTACGCGAGCGGTCTTTATATAATCTACCGCGCGTCGATATCTAGTAATTTCTAGAACAGAAAGTCATCAACACCCAGATCTAGAACGCTCTTCAAAGAGACAGAAGAAAAGAAAAAAAAAAACCACCCTCCTTTCAACCAGAGGTACACACATAGGTCAAGGACCGGTCACTGTCTGTGTGGCTTGACTCTTGAAGAATAAAATAAAAAAAAAACTTATTACACAAAGGGGCAGACAACCTACAGGTCAAGAAAAAAAAACAATAGTATCTAGGCATTGTTACCTAGATACGTAACACCTCCCTCCTAAAAATAAAAAGTTTACATTTCCACGAAATGGAAATCTTTTTAAAATAATTACAAAAATGATATTTACATTACAGAATGTATTTATCATGATATATATAAAAAAAATATATACATCAAAATACTTTTTACAATCTAGATAAGGCATCGGCGATAACATTTTCGCTGCCTTTTATGTGTTTAATATCTAGGTTGTACTCTTGTAAAAATAAACTCCACCTGAGAAGTCGTTGATTCTTGCCAGACATTTTGTGGATAAATGTAAGGGGATTGTGGTCAGTAAATACAACCAGTGGCCATCTGGACCCACTGATATAAAAATCAAAGTGTTGTATAGAAAGAATCAACCCAAGACATTCTTTTTCCACAGTAGAATAATTTCTTTGATGTCTATTAAATTTCTTGGAAAAGAAACAAATAGGATGCTCTACTTGGAAATTATCTTCTTGGTAAAGGACTGACCCAACACCTGTGTCACTGGCGTCAATAGCTAACCTAAAAGGTTTTCCGAAATCAGGAGCCATCAAAATGGGGGAGCTAGATAATATCTGCTTAATTTGGTTAAAGGCTTTCTGACATTCATCCGTCCAAGTAAATCGGACGTTCTTTCTCAGGAGGTTTGTTAAAGGACTGGCAATGACAGAAAAATTTTCGCAAAATTTTCTATAATATCCAGACATTCCCAAAAATCTTCGGAGTTGTTTCCGATCAGCAGGAATAGGGAAAGCTTGGATAGCTTCTACTTTGGCCATTACAGGTTTCACCTGGCCTTGTCCTACAATATGGCCTAAGTATTGGATGGAAGCCTGGCAAAAATCACTCTTACTCAGGTTTACAGTAATTTTTGCATGTAAAAGTTTAGTAAAAAGACAATGCAGTTGTTTACAATGGCTAGAAAAATCTTGGCTAAAAATTACTACATCGTCTATGTATGCGTGGCGATTCTCCATGTCAGCAAGCAGGGCATTTATCATTCTCTGGAAAGTGGCAGGAGCATTCTTCATGCCAAATGGCATCACTTTGTATTGGTACAGACCATCAGGGGTGACAAAGGCGGAGATTTCCTTTGCCCTATCAGTCAGGGGAACCTGCCAATAACCTGAAAGTAGGTCTATTTTGGTGATGTACTTAGCGTCACCAATACGATCTATGAGATCGTCTATCCTAGGGATAGGAAACGAATCGGTCTTTGTTACAGCATTTACCTTACGGTAGTCTGTACAAAAACGATAAGTCTTGTCCTGTTTAGGTATCAAGACACATGGGGAGCTCCAGCTACTGGAACTTGGTTCAATGAGGTCATTTTCAAGCATATACTTGATTTCTGACCTAAGTATGGCAAGTTTTTCAGGGTTGACCCTGTAAGGATGCTGCTTGACTGGAGTAGCCTCGCCAACATCTACATCATGCATTATAACATTAGTCTGTTTTGGTACATCAGAAAAAAATGTCATTAAATTCATTAATGAGTTTCATGATAACTGGCCTTTCTGTCGAAGACAGATGAGACAGTTTTACATCCAAATTCTGTAATACAAAAGAATTAGGTATTTTGTATTGTCCAAATTTCTCCTTTACAATATCATCATCAATAGGAGAAACATGGCTATTTGAACAACTTTTGACTGTATTTAAAACACAATTACTCTTCTCTGAGTGATCTGGCCGAGATACATAAGGCTTCAGCATGTTTATATGACATAGCTGAGTCTTTTTCCTACGGTCAGGAGTTTTGATTGTGTAATTGAGGTCACTAATTTTGGTCTCAATTTCATAGGGACCAAAATATCTGGCTTGCAAGGGTTGACCTGGTATGGGCAAAAATACAAGCACCTTATCCCCGGGAGAAAATTCTCTAACACGGGCCTTTCTATCATACCAGCGTTTCATGCTGGATTGGGTGTTTTGTAAGTTATTTTTGGCCAGAACACAAGCATCATAAAGTCTAGTTTTAAACTTAATTACATATTCTAAAAGTCCTTCAGTGGCTGTTGGTGACAACAAAGTCTCTTTTATACATTTCAAGGGACCGCGCACCGAATGGCCAAAGACTAAGTCAAAAGGGCTGAATCCCAACGATTCCTGGACGGATTCACGGGTTGCAAACAGCAGCATGTGGATTCCTTCGTCCCAGTCTTTTTCGTGCTCAAAGCAATAGGTTCGGATCATGTTCTTGAGAGTCTGATGGAATCGCTCAAGAGCGCCTTGCGACTCGGCATGATACGCACTCGACATGCAGTGTTTGATGCCCAACTGAGTCATGACTTGCTTGAAAAGATTGGCCGTGAAATTCGTTCCTTGGTCCGATTGGATGGACTTTGGAAGACCAAATAGAGTAAAGAACTTGATTAAGGCCTTTACAATGTTTGATGCTTTTATGTTCCTTAGAGGAATAGCCTCAGGAAAACGAGTTGAAGCACACATAATGGTCAACAGGTATTGGTTGCCAGCTTTTGTCCTTGGGAGAGGACCAACACAGTCAATAAGTACTCTGCTGAAAGGTTCTTCAAAGGCTGGAATCGGCTTCAGAGGAGCAACAGGGATCTTTTGATTTGGCTTGCCAACCATCTGACAGGCATGACAGGATCGGCAGTACTGGATGACATCTTTCTTCAAACGTGGCCAGAAGAAGTGTGACATAATCTTGTGGTATGTCTTGTGGATGCCGAGATGACCTGACATTGGTGTGTCATGAGCCAGATTCATGATGTACGCTCGGTATCTTTCTGGTAACACGATTTGATGGCATATTCTCCATTCTTCTTCGTTGGATGCGTCTGGAGGTTTCCATTTCCTGAAGAGCATATCATCTTGGATGTAGTAGCACGTTGATGCTAGCTCTGCCTCTTGTGATGTCATTGCGGTTTCTCGGAGTTTGGCGAGCTCTGGATCCTTCTTTTGGTCCTCAATCAACTGTTTTCGAGTTGATGCCGGCTTTTCAGAATTTGGCGTTGGTTCTTCTTCAAGAGAAGCAAAGAATGTGGTGCTCAAGTCCACATCATCTTGGTTACTGTTGGCTTTGATGACGTTCTCTTCTTGAGATGCTTTCAACCTCATTGCCCTTGTTACTGCACACGCTGGATATAACTCTAGGTCTTCCTCGGGTGTGGCAGATAAGTCGGGTGTTTGAGTGACGATGGGTTCGGCTATCACCTTTCCACCTGCTAAGTCATTGCCTAACAGCAACGAGATGCCTTCCAATGGTAATGTTGGTCGGACACCTACAACAACCGGTCCAGTAATGAGATTTGACTTTATGTCGATTAGATGTAGAGGCACATCTATACATCCAAGCTCTACGCCTCGTAACAGGATGCTCTTCCCAGTCGATGATGATTTTGACAAGGGCAAGATACCCTCTAAAAGTAGCGATTGTGAGGCACCTGTGTCTCTCAAAATGGTGATAGGTCGTAGACTTGTAGAATCACCGGGTAGTGATACGAATCCTTCCGAAATGAAAGGCTTAAAATCCTCTAATAAAACATCAATTTTGGTTGATGCAGACTGGACTTGGGTCGAACTCTCGCTGGAGTCATTGACATCTCTAGGAGACGCAGTGGAGAAACTCTTTCTTGAGTCAGTAGAACATCTTTTGGATGTATTTGGAGAACTCTTGATGGAGTCATTGGAACATCGGGGTGATGTCTTATGGGAACTCTTGATGGAGTCATGGGAACATCGGGGTGATGTATTATGGGAACTCTGGATAGAGTCATTGGAACATCGGCTTGATGTATTTGAAAAACTCTTGTTTGAGTCATTGGAACATCGGCTTGATGTATTTGAAAAACTCTTGTTTGAGTCATTGGAACATCGTAAAGATGAATTTGAAGAACTCACTGTTGAGTCATTTGAACATCGTGGAGACATTTTCGGAGAGTCTTGTACAGTCAATACATTTGAAACAGGTGGTGTCGAGTTATTCTTGATATGACTTGATGATGAGGGAGTAAACCTCGACGACCACTGTACTGTGCAAGCGCTGACTTTTGAAGGAGCTTTTTAGTTTCTCTTCCTCAATTTCCAGCAATCGTCAATTTTATGGCCTTCTCGTTTGCAGTAGGAACAAGTAGCTTTACTTGTAGTAGGTTTTCTGTCATTTGTATTGCTGTTCTTGATGGAGTTGTTAGCAATGGACTCAGGCTGTTTGACTTGTTTTGGCTTGACATCCGTCGTATACTTGGCAAATTGATGTGATATTATATAATCGTCTGCTAACACTGCAGCCTTGTGCAAATCTTCCTCGCCACGATCAGCTATATGCGTACGGACGTCCAGCCGCACACAACTCTTGAACTCTTCCATCAGCATTAGGTTCTTGAATTTTGCAAAGTCGGTGCCGATTTCCCTGGAAGTGAGCCATTTCTCAAAGCGTCGCTCCTTTTCCCGCAGGAATTCTACATGGGTTTGGCCATCCGATTTGCGACAATCCCTGAACTGCTTTCGGTAAGCTTCCGGAACAAGCTCATATGCCTTAAGAATTAAGGCCTTAACAACATTATAATCTTTTTGTTGTTCAATGGTCAAAGAACAAAATACCTCTGCAGCTCTACCAGTCAAAACTGTTTGCAGCAAAGTGGGCCACAAAGTTTCAGGTACATTAAAATTTTTCACAGCAAGTTCAAATTGTGGAAAATAATTGTCAATTGTGGCTTCATTAAAGCGTGGAATTATTTTCAAAAATTTTGTTGCTTCAGCAGTATGACTGGCAGGGGAAGAATCTGGTCTTACATTAGCAGCTAACTCTAATTTTTTTAACTCTATTTGTAATTTCATTTCCATTTCTTTCTGCTCTCTAGCCGCTGCAAGCTCTAATTCTTTTTGTTTAATTTCTCTCTGCTCTCTAGCCGCTGCAAGCTCTAATTCTTTTTGTTTCCCCAAGATAATTTCCTTCTCTTTTAAAGCTAACTGGGCTTCTATTTCCATTTGTTTTAATTTTATCTGAAGTTCTAAATCTGATTTACCCTCATCGGGTCTAAGGGTTTCTAAAAGGTCTTCAGAAAACACTTCCTCGTCTACATAATGGATTACAATGTTATCTCTGAGTTCTTGTTTAAGGGCATTTGATTTTATTTTTAACCCTAAATGTTTAGAAATAAGGACCAGTTCCTTCCTAGTAAAAGCATCACGCTCTTCCACAGAGGGATTTGCAAGAAAAACCTGAATATCCATGGCTAACTAACAACTATTACAAGCAAAAAAAAATATACAATGTAAATATACAGTACGAAATCAGTACAACAAAAAAACCTTAAGAGAGTTTGGTCAATACTATTGATACTTTACTTCCGACTCTTTGACACAAAAAATATTTTTTTCTCTCGGGACGTAAAATGCCACAGAAAGGTTAGGATCAGGGTTAGGGTTAAGGTTAATATTAGGATTAGGGTTAGAGTTAGGGTTAGGCTAATCCTTACCCTAACCTTAATTACATAAATACGTTACAAAAATAATAGACGCCGCTAAAATGCACTTTTACCAAAATTTATATAAATAATTAAATGGCACTAACAACATTAACTAAACTCTAACTCACTAAAGTTTAGTCTTTAGTGACTAAAAACAAAACTAACCGATGAAGCGATATCCCGTTTTCTGGTCGTCGTTGCGTACAACCGTATGCCGAACAAAAAGGCATTTGTAATGTTTATTTTATTCTATACACTGTGTTTTTAACGTTTTATAAGATATTGTACAATGTACAGATATTTAAATAATGTCGTGAAATATTGTCGAACAAATTTCTCAAAAAAACAAACAACAGACTACACGTTTTAATTTGAGTAGACCAAGATGGCTGCGATTTGGCTTCAACCTAGTGACGTCACGCCATTTCCATCTAAATATAACCTCCTTGGTATAATCAATATAAATGGTTTTATGTGTTACGGTCAGAAACCCGAAACCCCCTATTCGCGAGTTGGCCACCCATCTTGCATCATTATATTCTGTGAGTATAAAACACATACGAATTTCTTTACCAAGCCATTGTGGTTAGCACAGTGAACATATTGCGCCAGAGGCTGCTTTTATTTGCCTGATTTTTATAGCACTGTCCACTCATACTAGAAGCACCATGATAGCCATGGCCTTGCTTAATCACCAACATCATCATCATCAAACTCCATTTGAGTGAGGGCTTGAGAGGCTCGAATCCTCTCTTGCAAAAGCCCTGGACAGAAACCCCGCTGTCTTGCATGGTGCATACATGTCACCATACAGGTCGAGAATTTTCGGTTTCCAAGACCTGTCGAGGCGAGATCAGCAAGTCTGGGGCAGTCAAACAGAATATAAGGCACGGTTTCCTCTTCTTCCCCACAGCAGATCACCGTGAATCGAAATTTGGCCATAGCCGTAAGAAATATGAGCCAACAGGACATGGCCTGTTCTGCACTGTGCTATAATAGCTTGCTCAGGCCTGGACAGCCTCCACCACTGGGAAGTGCGGTCAGGGCGCCCCATGCGCTCCCAGACTCAACGGGCTTTTTTGGGACTTGTTCCAGCACTTTTCCATTTCTGTTTTTTTTTTTTAAATTATTGCCAGCCTAGAGCATAATGAAAACTTACAGCCTGTTCAGTGGGTGGAATTTTCCCTCCTTGGTGTGCCTAGGAGTCTGCAATAGTGTTGCCAGTCACACCCTTGTGACTCGGTACCCACTGCATTATTACAGGGGTGCCATAGCGCTGCTTTATGTTGTGTGAAGCCATAAGACAGTGTCGTTATTTGGGGGCCGTGGTCCAGGGCTTTGCAAAGCCTGTAGTACAGATTTTGAGTCAGCGACCACAACAATCTGTGTTGCCTTCAAATGTCCCTCGCCGAGTTAAGAGTCAATTACCTTTAAGGCTTCACAGACTGTCATGGTCTCCGCATCAAAGCTGCAAACACTACCACATGGTCCAAAGACTTTTACTGAGTAAGAGCCAAGAAAGTCTTTGTAGGCTCCATAGCCTGCTCTTACAGAATCTATAAATGCCTACCAATCAGTATGTTTTTTAGCTGGGAGGTATTCATCCAGCCTTTTATACCGCTCAAAGCAGGTCAGTACTGATCTTTCCCTTCTAAGGTTTAGTGACCTATATTAGTCATTATTTCAGCCGCATTTACTGCGCTTGTCCTAAAGGTTCCACAGACAGATCTTAGTGTTTGGGACTGTATTTTATCAAGTTGTTCAAGAGCTGTCTTAGAGCCATAAATTTGCACAGGTAGGCTGTAGTCTATCTGTGATCGAATTGATCAGAGCATGTCTGCTCGGGCTCCCCACTTCGTGGATGCCAGCTTCCGTACAATGTAAAGTTTCCCCGAAGCTTTTCTTGCAAATTCCTGGATGTGCTCACACATTTTTAGTTTGCGATCTAAAGTTACACCAAGGTACTTGGGTAGCTTTTCCGTGCTGAGGGCCACTCTGTTAAGGAAGAGCCGGAAAGGTTGCCTGAGAATGCGAGTCTCACCGAAATGAAATCCCCACAGGGGGGAAGGGTTCGGAGTTATGTGACTGATTTTTTGCTTTGACTTTGTTTATTTTAGGTGAGATTCTAATACTAAATCATCACTTGTCCCAGCGCAGCCAATTGGGGTTTTGAGTTTTAAAGCCCCTACCAGGTGGTTTTGCAGTTGAATCTCCCTCTTGTATAACACAAAACAAAACAGAAAAAAATAATAACGTAAACGACAATCCCCAAATTCCAAGAGTAGCTATGGAAGATTTTTATTTGAAACCCCCCTCCGAAATTGAACGATAAAACCCCCTCTTCAATACAAGACTATCCATACATCAGTCACCAGATTCTATGAGCGTAGCCAAGAGGGATTTTGTGTTTAACCCCCCCCCCCCCCCTCCAGCGGGGTTACAGTTAAAAACCACCTCTTCAATATAAAAAAAAGCAAATAACACACTCAAAATTATATGAGTATAGCCAAAGTAGGTTTTGAGTTTAAACCCCCCCCCCTTCAGCGGGGTTTTATGATAAAAAATACCTCTTCAATATATATATATAAAAAAAAGTAAATTACACACTAAAATTATTTGAGCGTAGACAAGCTAAAAGGGTTTTTGAGTTTAACCCCCCCTCTTCCAGATGGCTATTTTTTTTTAAAGCTTAAAACCCCTCCAGATAGTTTTGAGTTTAAAATCCCCCCTACAGAGAGTTAGCTGAGGTTGAACAACCCCCCCCCCTTTCAATATTATTCTAAAACAAACTACTCTAACCAAATTCGATGAGCGTAGCTAAATGGGGTTTTGAATTTGTTAAAAAAAAAAAAAACTCCAGAAATTTTTTAGTTTAAAACCCCCCAACAGATGATATTGACCATAAAACTTCCCTTTTCGATATAAAATCTAAAGCAAACTACAGTCACCTAATTCCAAGAGCGTAGCCAAGAGAGGTTACAAATTTATACCAGTGGATGGGCTCCATTACTAAAGTGCAGTGAATAGTCATCTGCCGAAAATGTGGCTCAACAAAATGGCTAAGACGAA
Source organism: Biomphalaria pfeifferi (assembly GCA_030265305.1). Taxonomy (NCBI): domain Eukaryota; kingdom Metazoa; phylum Mollusca; class Gastropoda; family Planorbidae; genus Biomphalaria; species Biomphalaria pfeifferi. Next base: position 194,168 of record JASAOG010000331.1, on the reverse strand, counting down.
TTTAAGGATTCAGTTATAAGACTAAGTTTAAGATTGAGTTATAGAGATCGGGTCTCAATCAAGGAAATTCTATACCAAACTGGGAGTCGACCCCTTAGTAAGGTTGTGACAGAGCGTCGCATGAAATTTCCGGCCCATGTCTCTGACAAAATGAATTACGCATAATAAGAGTTGCTATGACATGAAGACCATTACGAGGAAAGAGCAAACAGGGACATCCTAATACAACTTGGCGCCACACTTTCATGGAGGTCCTCAGAGCAGGTGGGAAGAGGCTTCAGACATTGCTAGTGATAGATTTTTGTGTAAGCAGCTTGCCACCCAATGCGCCAAACGGCGCGGGAGGATATACGTAGGTAAGAAAAGCACTTTAGATTTTTGAAATAAATTTTTTTATAGAAGGATAATGCACTGTAGATACCTCAGAATATGCATTTTGTTAGCTTTCAATACCGGAAATAGTGCTTGGCAGCGGGGCTCCTCCCCAAACCCCGCTGAGAAAGCTTACAGCGCTCCCCCAGACCCCCTTGCTGGCAAGGGCGGGGAGTCAACAATTTTCCCACCAACTTTAGAAGAACTAATTCTAGGGTACAATAAATGTCTTCCGAAAGAATGAAGGGCCAGAATGTAAGAAAGATTAATTTTCTGCGCACACACACACACACATATATATTAGCCGGGGGGGGGGGGGAGAGAAAGTCTCCCCCCCCCCTGAAAACAAAATCCTGGCTACGCCCATGAATTGAGTATGCTTATTGTAGGTTATCTATATTTGGTCATGGAATATAATTGCACTTTAAAATTTTGCATAGGTCTATCCTGGCTCGCATACTTTTTAAAATACTAGAATTAACTTTTTTTAATCTCCGATTTCTAATATCAATCCGACATTTACTTTTATTTCAAAAGAATGAATGGTAAAAAAATATCATTTATTATAATAAAGCAAAGGTTAGATGTGACTAGGCTGTTTCTAGTAAGGTCAAGGTCTTACAGATAAGACTGAGCAAAAAACTCCTATCAAAACTTGTAAGTGCTGATCTAACGGTGAATTAGCAAGTGTCGCTAGTGCAAGGCTATATAAAGCCAGGGTGGTTATACTGTATCGTCTGTTATTGGATTGGTAACGTCCTGTATGTCAATAATAATATTACTTAATATACATTAAAATGTAAGTAGACAAAAGCATGTATGTGAGTTTTTCGGTTAGATATTATTATGTAGTAGTTAATAGGTGTTCATAAAACGTGTCTCTGATTCGTAATCTACGTATTTACCAAATAATGTGGTTTTGGAGGTATGGTGAGTTATTGATGCTTCATTCGATAAATAAATAAAAAGGGGGATCGAAAAGCAGACAAAATGACGCCCGCTGATCGGAGGAACACATTTGGTTTGACTGAGCAAACGTTTCTAAATCCGAACTCTTATGGACGTGGCATAGAAACAGAAGGGGATTGGGGAAAAATCAAGTTCAACAGACATTGTTATAAATGTTTTAACACAAATTGCTGATTGGTCGAGACCATTTGGAATAGAAGGCCTCAACACTGACCTGCGACGTCACAACCTGTGGGCAGTGGAGATCAATAGCTCGTTGCCACGTCATACAGACCTGGGACGAGGCAACAAGCTATTGGTTTAAGCTGCTTACAGGCTGTGACGTTGCAGGTTCACGCCTACTATCACGATTGGTCTCGATCAAGCCCATTACAAACACGCACGCTCTACTGCCTCGACTGTGTCTCTTCATTAGTGGCCCGTTCCTCTTTTTTAAAAATAAACTTTCTTTGACCTGCGCTTCCTTATTAAAAGAAACGGAATGGAGGGGGGGGGGGGCGCATGTATATATTTTGATCCGTGAGCGTCACTGTACATGTTTGAGAAACACTGGGCCAAGATAAAAAAAAGTTACAGTAGAGCGAGACCTTTAGGTACATACGAATGTCGTGTCCGTTCCTAATTCTCTATTTAATCTTTTGGTGGAGTTAATTATAAATTTGGTTGATGCACGTGACGTTTGGGCAAATAATATCGATCATGTCATTGTCAAAATTATTAGAAATAGTATTACATGTATATAACCAATGGCGTTGATAAAATATTGCAACAGAAAGAAAAATAATTGCCGTTTATAGAACTATTATGTTAAATAAGTTTTACAGATATTTTTTTTTTTCAGTATTTTAAACCTACCTATAAGCTAAAAAAAACTAAAATAAATATTAAGGTTGTAGTGGTCATTATCTATCAATAAGCGCGGTTGTTTCGCTGGTGTATAGTTTTTATAGATAAAAAATCAGCAGAGAATCGTCTTGCTATTAAAGTGATCATGGAAGTGACAACATTTGTTCTACAATTTAAGCAGGCCAATGGTTCACTGTTATCAGTAGTATCAATATCGGTTCAGGTTGTAAAAGCTTCTCCTCTTTTTCTTGTAGATAATAACAATAATAATAAGGCTTTTCTTGGGGTCCTAAGATTGATGAGGATTACAGTGTGCCACGGAGGCGCGGTGGCTGAGCGGTAAAGCTTGGGGTCCGGGGTTCGAATCCTGGTGATGACTGGGATTTTTAATTTCTGGATCTTCGGGCGCCCCTGAGTCCACTCAGCTCTAATGGGTAGCTGACATTAGTTGGGGAAAAGTAAAGGCGGTTGGTCGTTGTGTTGACTACGTTAACCGTGGGCCATAGAAACAGATGAACTTTACAAGGTCTGAAAGGGGAACTTTACTTTATTTATTTACTGCATGCCTCTTGTGTTCAGTCCAGCTGCGACCTACATATTTTGCCACTCTCAGCGCTCTCTTTCAGATGTACTGTAATGACCAACACAAATGTCAATGACATCTACGTCAATGACATCTACTTCCGAGTAGCGAACCAATTATTGTTTTGATAGACAGAGAAATCTTCTTTTATTATAAAAACAGAGTCGCCCTTTCGATGTTCATACTTGTGTTATGCGTGCCTGACCCTATTCACCTCCATAATCCCTATTCCCGCAATCACTGTAAAAATCGCCATTGCTGAAGAAGCTCGCTATATTGACAGTTTAAGAGTTCCTTTTCTTTAATATCCCTTCGCGCCATGGTTGTTAAGCTACTGCTGTGTGTCTGTATGTCTGTCGGTCTGTCTAGCAATATAAGCACATTTAACAGTGATATTTGTTTTATATTTAAGATGGCCTCACAAAACATCAAGCTCATCTACTTCACTGGCAGAGGCAGAATTGAAGTTTCTCGTTTGATTCTGGTGGCTGCAGGCAAACAGTTTGAAGATGTCCGCCTTGAGACTTTTACACCAGAACAGAAAGCCAGTAAGTCCATCAAAGTTTATGTCCTACTCTTTTTTCAAATTGTAGTTTCTTTAAATGGGTTCTTAAAAAATTGTAACTCCTAATGTACAAAATTAGCAATTATCTATAGGCCTATCCAGTATTTAAAAAGAAATATGACAAAAGTGATATAACCTTATCTATTTTTAGAAACTCCATTTGGTCAGCTGCCTTTGTTGGAGATAGACGGGGAAACGTTTGCACAAAGTGTGGCTATTGCAACGTATCTGGCACGTGAATTTGGTGAGTTAGCCTTTATGGTAGCTTCTAAATGTAATGTAACCTTTTTTTTTTTACAAAGGTTCTATCAACTCATCCTGTCTGTCTGTCTAGAAAAAGTGTTTGTACACGTTCTTTCTCTCACAGCCAATTCTCGGATTAAGCTGAAATTTGGCACAATTATTTCTTATGCCTGACAACACAAGAATCACTAACAAAATTAACCTATTAGTTAATTAACTATTGGTAGTTAATTCTTTTGTTTGGTATGAATGGATGGATGTTTAGTGGCGAGTAGAATATGCTTTCGCCCAATCTATGGAGAATAAATAACATAAAGAATAATCCAGTATTAATTCTCTTTTGAAGGTTTTTACGGCAAAACCAATCGAGATGGTCTCAGGATAGATCAAATAGTACAGCTGACGCAAGAGATTTTGAACGCAGGCTACAGAGCATATCTGTTTGAACCAGATGAAACCAAAAAGGTAAAGACAATAGTCAATCTTCACTGGTTTTACTTCAAGATTTAATATTTCACAAAACCGCATATGATTGTACAACACTTACTGTAACTCGCTCTTCATAGTTCTTGTACATTTGGATTTTAGCAATCGATCATTTTCAACCACTTCCACTCATCCAACCTTCCTCAAATTTTGCAAACAAGCTCAAGCCCGATGACAACACGTGAATCAATAACAAAAGAAATCAATCAATTACTTGATCAACAAGTCATAATTACTTATTATTATAGAGAAAATGTACTAAGCGAAGGGGAGATAAACCTAGTATTGTTTTTTTAATATAATTTTTACTATATATTATTATCTCCCGACTAAATAGCTGAAGTATGGATAAATCTTAAATAATATATTAAAACATAGCATGGTATAAGAAGAATAGTGCTCTCGGATCGCACACAAAAGAGAGATTTCACTAATAAATCAGATAAGTAATACATTTTTGACAACAAAGTGAAAAAGATTATTTATATTTAATGTATTTATTAAATTTTTTAAAAATAATTAGAAACCTGATTGATAAAAAATATTTCTTTAAAAAAAAAAAAGGTTTTTCTATATTTGTATTTCTAGGCTGAGCTGATCCGTGAGTTGAAAGAGAAAGAATTCCCCAGATATCTTGGCTATTACGAAAAGTTGCTCAGAGACAACGGCACTTCCTATTTTGTGGGAGATTCGGTAGGTTTGATTGTATTTCAACTTACTCACTTGTGCGTCGAGTTCTTTTCTAATGGTAGTCGTGTAAGTCGACACTACTGAAATAGGATGGTAACACTAAACGTTCGTTCTTTAAACATTTACTCTTTAAAATACAAGTACGGCTTCACAGGAAACTCATTGAGACGAATTAGAACATGGAAGTTGTATCTTTGAGGCTTCAACTATCTCAGGGTTGATTTTAAAAAGAGCATGAATTTTGTGTAGATACTTACTATCATTCGAATTTTCTAATTAAACTATCTTTAATAATAGTAATTATGATGAGCATATCTAAATGAATACAGGGCCGGCTTTAGATAATTGGAGGCCCTAGGCGAAGTGAATCTGGTGGTCCCTAATGAAATAGAAACATTAAAAAAAAAACAGCAGAAAAACTACAATTACATGATTTATTAAAAACCTAGTGTCCACCAACAATAACACTGAGGACAAGTCTCGCTATTGCTTCTCTAAAAAATTGATTAGAGCCCTGTGCGCGTCCCCAACCAATCGGAGGCCCTAGGCAGATGCTTAGTTTACCTTTGCCTTAGGTCGCCCTGCAGATTGTTATATTTTTGAAAAAAAAAAGACTAATACAATAGAGTACTCATAAATTAAATCATATTCCATTTTGGTTTTAACCCTTAAAACGCGTGTTGCAGTTTAGCCTCCAAACATCAGAATTGTAATTCCATTTTATATACACTCAGTGTAAAACAGCTCAGCTCTTTAAGGGTTAATATGTATATTTTTTCCCCTAAAATCGATTTAAAAAAAAAATATGTGGTAGCTTCCCTTAAGGATTAGGTCCTAGGCAGACGCACAGTATGCACGCCATAAATTCGGCCTCGTTCTTATGTGTGACTCATTTTGTTGTTGGCACATTTACTAATACTACTTTAGAATAAAGTTTAAATTTGACAATATCAACAAAGCATGTTAAAGTTCATGAGTTTTTGTAGGCAAACATTGCTGAAGTGCTGATCAACATTTATTTAATTATTTGTACCCACTAAGCAAAAGGGAGATAGATTTAGGTTAAAAAAAAACAAATTTTTTTTGTAACAAGCATATTCCACTTTCTTATCTTCATTTTAATTTGAACTACAAACATGTTGTCAACAGCTAACACTTGCAGATCTGATTGTCTACGATGTTGTGTTCGCATTCCTTCAGCGCGGCTTTAGCACAAGTGGATTCCCCCTTGTTGAAGCATTGTATCAGCAGGTGGAGAGTCATCCAAACATTAAGCCTTATGTGGCTCAAAGGAGGATAACTCCTAATTGAGAAGTACTAATAGATTATAAAATACAGAAATAATACATAAAGGCCTACCTGTATTTCATATAGATTAGTAATCATTATTCATGTCCATTACACGAGCAGCCAACAGATCATTGTTTAAAAAGTCATTAATTTATTTGTAAATAATCGCTTATATTTCATGAGATTGAAAAATGTTTAAACATATATTTCTAGAATGTTAATTTATTTGTTAAATTGTTATTCAATAAATCTATTTACTAGTCTACCCCACTATGTTTCTGTTTCTTCATTATTCTTGTTCAAGTAAGTGCATGTGCATTTTAGAAATATTATATATGTAGCTTATACCCACCAGTTGTAATTTGTAAATTAAAAAAAACTGTGGGTAAAAGCAACATATATTATGCATATAAAACTATTACTAAACGCGTCTCTCTAACAATGATACAGCAATGACAATGAATGTGTACACACATCTATAGATACTAATTCTTACTTTCATTGGCATGATGACACACATATATAAATACTAACTCTTACTGTGTCATTGGCATAATGACACACTGCTTGGTCGTGCGGTTTGACCGCTGAACTGTCATTTGGATTTATCGATGGTCCCTGGTTCAAACCCTACCCTACCCATCCCCCGTCGTCCTGCGAGAGGTTTGAACTAGGAAGTAAACTATCTTCAACTCTAAAGGAACATCCGAAACATGTAAAACATTTTACAAACAAACAAAACATTGGCACAATGGCACACACCAATGAACATAACTCCTTACTCTGTGGTTGACATAAGATTGGAGGATAAAGTGGCTGATTGAAATCGCTTGTCTTCCGAACCAAAGGCTCTGACATTTGGAAGTTTTCACTTTACCCAAGACTAACGTATCCTATTAAAAACAAAAAATTCATTGATTGGGTTTATGACCATTTGACATATCGTTAGACCATCATCCAGGGAAATGCTGCAATCTTTATAAAAATACTAATTAACAAAAGGCTATTCTATTTTAGATTTGTGTTTGTTCAGATTCCCTTGCTTCAACAATTAATACATTTTCTAATTAACAATGCTCTAGCGGTGGATGTATTTAGTACAAAAAAAGTAATTTTTAATGGAATCTTTCAATGCGCGTGAACTATCAAAGAATGGGAACAAAATGTTTTGTATGGCAATGTGAGTTGATCTCAATCAACAAGAGTTTATTCATAGAACAAGAGTTGGTACATAGAACAAGAGTTGGTACATAGAACAAGAGTTGGTACATAGAACAAGAGTTGATTCATAGAACAAGACAGGATTGCAATGCTGGCTCTAAATTTAAATGCTCTTATCAGATAAAAAAAAAGAGATGATATAATTGAATCGTTTGAAAATGTGAAATGACTCGACAATTTTTGTATTTGCTAAGTCAAGGTCATGTTGACCCAGTGGTGTACATGCAAGATAACGATTTGGTTACTCTCGTTAATACGCCACAACATTGCCTAAACTGATAAAATAGCAAATAGTTTGAATTTACACGTGTACACGTTTGCTTCTTTCGCGCGCTTAAGTCAACAGGAACCATTTATTTCTATCCCGTTTGTCAGAGGCCTAGGACTTGAATAACTAAAATTAATTGTACTAAATAGTAAGCAAAGTTAAGATTCCCTTTCAGACCTTGCGATCTATGGGGCAGATGATGTTAAGGTCATCTGTTTCTGTGGCCAACAGTTAACAAGCAGGGTGTCATGTGGCCAGCACAACGACCAACCGTCTTTACTTTCCCCAACTTAAGTCAGGTACTCATTAGAGTTGGGTGGACTCAGGGCGCCTAAAATTTCCGAAATTCAAAATCCCGGTCTTCATCGAGATTCGAACCCAGGACCCCAGGTTCGGAAGCGAAGCGCTTAACCACTCAGCCACAATGCCCCTTTTGCTAAATAAAGCAAGGTTAAAGGTTTGGGTGATAATGCAATGTTTTGATTGTATATATCATGACTTGACATTTTAAAAGTTGTCCAATGTATGACTTTGTGCTGTATTTTTTGAGATAATAGTTTCTTGATGTTGCTGATATCGTCACCCTAGGTCAATAGCCTGGTTCCCCTTTCAGACCTTGCGATATATGGAGCAGATGATGTAAAGATCATGTTTCTGTTGTCCACGGTTAACGAGGGTGTCATGAGGTCTTTAATTTCTACAACTAATGTCAGGTACCCATGAGATCTGGGTGGACTCATAGGTGCCCTAGAGATCCCGAAATTTAAAAATCCCAGTTAGGGCCGGCTTTGGGCAATTGAAGGCTCTTGGCAAGGTGAATATGGTAGACCCAAAATGAAATAGAAAACAAAATTGCACAATTAGCGCATTCAACATAACTTATTTTAAAAAGCCCACAGAAAAAAAAGGCGCTTCTAAGAAGTTCTAGCGGAGACTTTGTTCCAGAATCACGAAACGTTCTTTATTGACCAAGTCAACACGTTCTTTATTGACCAAGTCAACACGTTATTTATTGACCAAGTCAACACGTTCTTTATTGACCAAGTCAACATGTTCTTTATTGACCAAGTCAGCACGTTCTTTATTGACCAAGTCAGCACGTTCTTTATTGCTAATTTAAGATGACCACAAGCCTTCTATTCAATCGAAGCCAATATGCTACATCTCATCTGCGTCGCTCAAACCTCTGTATCTTTATGCTAGTTTTCCTCTCGCAGATTAGCCTATTAATTTCTTGACAAGATATAACTAGTAACCAGTGGCGTAGCTACCAATGTGCGGGTGGTGCGGGCCGCACAGTCACCAAGTGGAGAGGGGCACCAAAATTCCCCCAGTGTGTATTAATTTCCTATTTCCCTGAGCTTTTCAGTAAAAACGACTAATTGTATGGACACGAACAAACTTAAACTACTGTATTTTAAACATGAACTAACGATTTATAAACTAGTCTTGTCGCTATTTTGTTTCATCTCCTTGACTATTTCTTCCATACAATGTAAGCTATAGAACAGTTTGTATCTAATTTACTAGATTTATTTCGGACACACGGTACATGTTGTAACTACACTGATCAATGCTCTGTAATATAAAGAAGAAGAAGAAGATAGGCCAACCTTTTTTTTACTTCATTGTTTAGTCCATTGGTTTAATCTAGATATTGAGTTTACAATTATATTTATAAAATCTAGCTCTAAACAATTGTCTTAGTTTATTCATTTCTTTATGATTCTTTATAGTTTAATTTTGGAAATAATTCTATTGTAATGTCAATATTTTTAAATAAGCTAACCCTTGTTTTCTGCGAGTTTTTTTTAACTAATTAATTGTAATACTGTAACGTAAACAAAATGATGAACAATGCTCAAGACTGACTAGTCTGGCTGGCGCCTCAAAACCCTTTTTAAGCTCAGACGGAGAAATCGGCATCTCTGGTTCTGTCCGGTCTGGGTAGACTATAAGAGCCCCATACCCAGATCTATCGGGGTTCCTTATTACCGACCCATCGGTATAACAGAAAATGGCATCTGATGGGTAGGACTTTAGTGTAGCTGATGCCAAGTTTTGGAGTATGGCAGGTGTTAATCACCTCTTGGTGGCTCCCTCTTGCCCTATAAGGGACATGCTTATTTGTGGGGCCGACTTCTCCTCCACGGAGGGCAAGTACTAATTATTCTAATTGGGATTCTGTCAGTGGAGAGCCCAGCTGGTTTTGACAAATTGGCCGCAATGTGGAGGAACGATCGCATTTTATGCGGTTCCTCTCTCTCCACTGTCGCACTAATATTGAGGTGGGTAGCCTAGAGTCGCCCCTTTTATAGCGTTCATAGGCCGTAAGTACCGCCCTCTTCCTCCTTAAATGTAAAGGGGCCACGTTTGTTAAGATTTCAGCAGCGTTTGTTGGGCTTGTCCGAAAGGTGCCACAAATGAACCTTAGTGCCTGTGATTGTACTCGGTCGAGTGATTCGAGGGCAGTTTCACTAGCATATACTTGAGCTGTACTCAATTTGTGATCTGATTGCCCCTAAATACAATGTGCGTAGCATGTAAGCTTTGGCACCACACTTTGTGCTGGCCAGCTTTCTTAGTAACGCTAACTTCTCCGAGGCTTTCCTTTCAACTTCCTGGACGTGCTGGAGCATTGACAACTTTCTATCCAGGGTTACCCCTAGATATTTTGGCGTGTTTTCACGTTGGAGTCGCAGCCCACCGAGTTGAAACTCGAATAGAGCCTTAAGAATGTCGATCCCTAGGCTGAACAGGGACCAGGTCGTTTTGGCAACGTTTATCTGAATCTGTCAATACGAGGAGATGGTTTGGAGGTCTGCTTGTAATGCCGCCTGTATTTGGTCGGCTTTCTTGCCGGTTGACCAGAGGGCAATGTCATCCGCATAAAGCAGTTTCTTTGACCGCATTGAGGTACTTTTCTTAAATTTCGTAAGTCTAAAGAAGCATCGAGACAATTTCAAGTCACATCATTGCTAGAGTCCACCGACTATAGGCGAGCTGTCAATGGGTATGAATTAACTGAACAATTACAAGCAACAAAGCAAGATGAGACGGTTATCATTGAATCCAGAAAAAAAATGATGAGGCCGACATCGTGAAAAGAAGAAAATACTTCAATACCGCAGGTTCTAGAGACTAAAGGACAGCACACAAGCATGTCCTCAAAAATTCATACTGAAGAAGCTGAACCATCAGACAGTGTAAACAATACAGAAAGCAGGATAATAAACTCTAGACTGAACGACATTGGAGATTGGCCTGATGTCATGACAGATAATATTCGCATACACCTTCTCACTCAAGGATCTGAAACAGTTCAGCGTATGGACAGTCAATTCAGAGAGGCGTATAGACATCAAGAATCAGCAAAAGGAAAGGCTAGAAAGCTTTCAAATGCTTGTTTTTTTCGGCAAATGTCAAACGGCGAGAAAGTTCTTAGAAAGTGGATGTGTTATTCGCCAAAAAAAAAAAGAATCCTTATTTTGCTTCCCCTGCACACTCTTCTCAAAAAGATCAAGTACCAAATCTTCATTTAAATCCAAAGACGCACGGATTCAATGAGTGGTGGAGGTTATCCCCGAAAATAGAAAAACATGAGACCAGCAGAGCTCAAATTCATTCATCGCTTGCTTGGAGGGAACTTGAAGTTCGCCTGAGAGTAGGGAACAATATTGACAACAAGGCACACGATTTGATTATACAAGAGACGAAAACCTGGAGAGTTAGTAAAATTACTATCCAAGTACGATCCACTCTTGAGGGAGCATGTGCTTCGAACTAAGCTTTGTTCCAGACCGAATACATACATGTCTCCACAAATACAAAATGAATTTATTACAAAATTGGGGGATCACGCTAAAAAACAAATCATACAGCAAGTAAAACAAGCCAAATATTTCTCTATTATTTTTGACAGTACACCTGACATCTCAAAGCTGGATCAAATTTCCCAAATTTTACGGTATGTTGTCATGGAGAATGACGGGGTGCAGGTTCGTGAGTCTTTTGTTGACTTCATCGACACAAAGGACACGCATGCTGCTAGAATCACTGAGATGATTCTAGAGAAATTGCGTTTGGATGGCTCAGACATAATGGACTGCAGGGGTTAAGGCTATGATAATGCTGCGGTCATGAAAGGTCATTAAGGTCATGAAAGAATTAACAATATTGATTAATGAATACATTTTAATTTTCTTTTAAAGTAAAGTTTTGCAATGTTATTAATTAGTTAGTTTTTTTTTTTTTTTTTTTGGGGGGGGGGGGCATCAAGATGAGGTACCGCACCAGGTATCATATACTCTAGCTACGCCACTGCTAGTAACTCTAATCATTCGTGAATAAATCTTGTATCATAGTAGAGAATTAGAGCTAAGCGAGTAGACAAAGAGCCCTAGGGTTCTGCTCTGTTTGTAATTCGGTCCAAATTTCGTTTTTTTTTTCTCCACAAATATTTTTGTAGTCATGTGCGAGGCCCCCACAAAATCGGAGGCTCTAGTTTGCCTACGCCTAAGGCCGGCCCTGCCAGTTTTCACCTTGATTCGAACCCGGGACAACTCAGCAACCGCGTTCCTGAGACAATAAACTTCAGACTATTTTATTTGTTCATGTGACGTTGGATATACTTTTAAAACTTATTCGCAAGACATAAATAATAATAATATTAATAATAATAATAATAATCTTTATTGTCCGCATGGAAATTCGTCTTACAATTCGTGCATTACTCCAAACAAAAAACATTGGCAAATCGTATTGTTCATATGGGATATTGAATCTCCACCCTGGAACGAAAGCTCTCTTCCTACTATAAGAGACCATATTGAAAATATAACCAAAAAAAATCTGACTACATTCCAGCAGAGTTCAAAGAAATAGTGAACTGTTTTCAACACACTAGCAATCTGTGGATCAGAGTTTAGACGGATGGCTCATCCCATAAAGCTACCACAAATGGAGGAGCTGGAATACTAATGTTTTTTTTAAAATGTTTTACATATTTCGGATGTTCCTTCAGAGTTGAAGATAGTTTACTTCCTAGTCCAAACCTCCCGCAGGATGACGGGGAATGGTAGCGGGCAGGGTTTGAACCCTCGACCGTCGATAAATCTGAACGACAGTCTAGCGCGCAAACCGCACGACCAGGCAGCCATCCTCATCGAATTGCCCGAAGGGAAAAAAAATGAAAAATCCATTGCAGCTGGAGAGTTCTCTGACAGCTACAGAAAAGAAAGGGAAGCACTAGAACTAGCTGCTACAATGCTAACAAGTCATCGGAATTCCCCACACAGTCAGATTGTCTTTCTAACCAATGCGAAAACAACCCTCTAAAACTTGGAAAACTCTGATTCCTTCTATATAAAATGACTCAGGACAGCACTTATAAAGCTAAACAACAACAGCATAAAACCTGTTATTCAATGGATACCATAAGGAAATGAGAAGGCTGACACGCTCGCCAAGAATGGGAGAACAAATTCACACTGAGACATTGCACTCTATCCAGAAGAAATGAAGACACTAATAGTAAATAAAATAAATGAGAAATCGACATCCGAATGAAAGATGATGCCTATTATAGGCTATCCCGACAAGATCAACGTCTAATCTTTCGACTCAGGACATGACACAACAGAATGAGACAACATATGCACTGGAAGCTCAAAATTGTAACCAGTGAAATCTACCCATGTGGAGTGTCACCAGAGAATGCTGACAATGTCTTTCAAAACTGTTCTCTTTACCAAAAGGCTTGTACAAGACACTGGCCCCAAAACAACCCAAATAGAAATAAAACTTTATGGAGAGCTACCTGATTGGGAAACCACTGCGCAGTTGATCTCATGTATTGGTCTAGTCATCTGAACACTCCAACAGAACAATGAAAGCAAAGAAGAAAAAGAGCTATGGGAAATTATCATATGAAATATTGAGTTATCTGCTCTTTTGTTTTAAACCAATTACAAATTTTAAGCACTAAAAAAAAAGTAAGAAAAATAGAAAGTGATATGGAAAAATAGGCTTGGGATATAGTGAACCCCCCCCCCCCCCTCAATAGGCTTGGGATATAGTGAACCCCCCCCCCCCCTCAATAGGCTTGGGATATAGTGACCCCCCCCCCCCCCCAAAAAAAAAAAAGAGAAAACGTATGAGAGTATGTAAAATTACTAGAATCACTGGTACGAGCTATAATTAACTTTAAAAAAAGATGTCATTAATTATATCACAAATAAGAATGATAGCCATAAAGTTGTTACACACATTTTCAGAAATAAGGGGAAAGAACCCTAGAAAAGATTTAAGATTCAATAGAGGGGTTTCCTTCCCTACAAAGTATGAGCTAATGGCAAGTTAGGAGTGAATTTTTTCCTCCTAATCTTTCTTCGTGTCACTTTTAGTCTAAAGTAGTGGTTCCATTTATTTATTTATTTACTTTTTAATTGTGAATAATTCAAATACTAAATGTTATTCAGTCATTCAGGGTTAGGAAAAAAAAAGAATCCTACCAACCCTAATCACCTTCAAAACTACAAGAGATAAACAGTCAATCGAACGTTACACAGTTTGCCCTAGCTCTTCACAGTAAGACATACATAAAGCAATACACTGTAACATAGATATAATTTATAAATTCTTGAAAGATTTATATCTCTTTTTGCGTTACAATCAAAAGACCTCCAGATATATATCAGTGACTGAGGAAATGCTCCCGTCGCCTCAGCGTGGCAATTCTGTGGAAACGTCCGCCCGGGGAAGCGGAAAGACTAAGTACATGAGCTAACATGGTTCCCAGTGAGCTACCACTGTATGCTCTAGCGAGGGTACTTGCACGTGGTGTGGATGTGAGAAAGGCTTGCTAACCAGTCCGAAACCCATGCGTCGTTTCCCAACGGGGGTCATTCGATGATCCTCTCACGGAAGCTATGGCACATCGTAGGAATATGGAGGGACACGCGTGGGCTCTGCCTCCAGCCTCGCATGAGAGGAGGAACTCATGTCGTTGGCTTAAGGGACCGTGCCCTATGACCAGACGGATGTGAATAAATCCAGTCGCAGGGGGACTCCAAACAGAGGGTTTGGTGAAGAGCCGATTCCTCATTTTAGCCACGGGGTAAAATCCTTTCCCGGGTCACATGGTTCACAAAAGGGATGCAGAAATCTCCAACCATACGTGGACATCAAAACGGCTATCAGTGATACCTCGACGCATTGACGCGGTGCAATATGGCCCTTTGAAACTAATGCCCACCGTGAATATTGAAGCCACGAGGTTCGATTTCTTTAGACTTGGCGATCTTTCATTGATGCTGCCCAAGACTGTGACCCCCGTGACCCATTATGTGTGTGAGGTCGTTAAAATAAAAGTTTAAGCACCACAGACGTATATTATTATAGAACTGATCATAGATTTTGTACAAAGCTTATATTGAATTAAACTGTCTGTCTGGGTAGATTTTTTTTTTCCAGTTCTCGGATAAAGTTGAAATCTCGCTAACTTCTTCATTGTCGATGACAACACAGGAAATGACAGGACTACATTTAAAAATTTAACCAATTAGTTAATTAGTGGGTAATTAATTTTTTTTTTAATATAGAAAAGGGGGAGATAAAACTTGCAATAAAGAGATATGAGACAGCGATTGAACGGTGCTCTCCCATCACTCAATATAAGCTTTGTTTTCTTTTTACATTTGGCTTGCTTAGAAGTTAACTCATACTCATAAAAATGTGGTGAATAATTTTTTTACCATTTCTGAATCTTATACTTTTTTTTTTTTTTTGTTTTTTACAATTCTTATTAATAGTCCTGGGTTTGAATCATGGTGCAGAACTTGATTTTTAATTTCGGCACTTTTAGGGCGCCCATGAGTTCTCCAACTCTAATGGGTACCTGACTTAAGTTAGGGAAAGTAAGGGCGGTTTGTCGGTGTGCTGCCCACATGACATCCTGCTCGTTGGCCAAAGAAACAGAAGACCTTAACATTATTTGCCCTATAGATCACAAGGTCTGAAAGGGAAACTTGTAGCTAAATGTATTGATGAATTACTGGAATGTCATATTTCATGTATTTCAGAACTTTTACCTGACATCAAAATAATCACTTTAAAAAAAAGCCAATTAGTTAATTAACCATTGGTAATAAATTATTTTGTTTGGTATCTCGAACAAAGGGAAGAAATTGTAATTGACTGAAGTGGTGGTTCGAGCCGAATTTATTCCCATAATAGGTCGTCGTCTGAGTCTTGGTGAACACAAACCTGAAAAATAGGACGAGACTATAGAAACAATTAGATAACTTTACAATCTTCCATGTTCCATAAGCATTCCACTAACAGAGTGGTTACCGTGTTGGCCTGAGAAAATGCGAAGTTCGAACTCAGGTTGTTCCTCCTTTTTTTTCTATTTCTATAAATTCTTTTTTTTTTTTGTATTGTTAGTCTAGATCTGTTACAAACTTAATTATATGACTGATCAAAACTAATTGATACAAGTGCACTTAATATAAGATATTTTTAAAATATATTTTTATTTTCTTGTTTTTAAATATGATAATAAATTGAAATGTAAATGTGTATAGACAGTTTACATATAAGTATAGCAATATTCGGAATACAAATTTAAATGTAAGATGTTATTAGATTTTCCGTTTTTTTTACTTTCAACGCTGTAAAATCATATCATATCATGAACAGTTTCCATTGCAACTGGAGAGCTCTCTGACAGCCACAGAGCAGAAAGGGAAGCACTAGCACTAGCTGCTACCATGCTAAAAAATCATCTAAGGACCCCACACAGTCAGATTGTCTTTATAACTGATGCGAAAACAACCCGCCAAAGCTTGGAAAACTCTGATTCCTCCTATATAAAACGACTCAAGACTGCACTTACAAAGCTCAACAACAACAGCATGAAAACTGTTATTCAACGGATACCAGCACATATTTGCCACATATAGAACTAGAAGGAAATGAGAAGGCTGACACACTCGCACAAAAAACATAGCTGTCTATCCAGAAGAAATGAATAGTAAATAAAATAAATGAGAAATCGACAAGCTCTCATCCAAATCACAAGTTGATGTCTATTATAAGCTATCCCGACAAGATCAACGTCTAATCTTTCGACTCAGGACATGACACAACAGAATGAGACAACATATGCACTGGAAGCTCAAAATTGTAACCAGTGAAATCTACCCATGTGGAGTGCCACCAGAGAATGCTGACCATGTCCTCCAAAACTGCTCTCTTTACCAAGAGGCCCGTACAAAACACTGGTCCCAAAACTCCTCAATGAAAAGAAAACTATATGGAGAGTTCCCTGATTTGTAAACCACTGCTCAGTTCATCTCATGTATTGGTCTAGTCATCTGATCACTCCATCATAGAAATGAGAACGAAAAGAAGAAGAAGATAGAATATGAACAATCATAACAACATACAAACAATCAGGCCAGCAACACTCTGACCCTGTAGGAGGTAAAATGTGATTGTGGCTAGTTTCCATTTAAAGCTTTGAAATACACGTTGAATGCACTAGGCTAAACAGCAAGGTTTCTGCTCTCAAGTCCTCACTCTAATGGAGTTTGATGATGATAATACACGTTGAAAATATTAAAATCCTACCCTTGACAATCAGAGGATCCCATGGGGCCACATTGGAGTTTGTATGAAAACAACAAAAAACATTTTTTTTTAAATTTTTAAATCTTGTGTCATTTTAAGTTTTGACTAGATCGAAACTTAAATGGTTAATTTTCTTTAAGTTACCACGGGGTTCATTTGAGTCATTATTTGATTCATTGTTTGAGTCATTAGTTAGAATTTGACCTTCTTATGTTGTTTTCTATAGACAATGCAAAAAGTCCACCATTAAAACTGCCCATGAATGATCGTACTACACAAGCTCAGAATGTTGACATAATCATGTGACTTAGCCTGGTTTTCAATAATACAATGTTTATAAACTGAGAGTCTGTTTTTCTGTCTGTCTGTCTCTCTCTTTCTCTCTGGGTGTGTTTGAACCATTACATTTAAAGACGTTGAGAACAACAGAGAGAATGACTTTCATAACTTGTCAATACGAGGCGTCACTTACACAAAAAAGGGTGGTGGTATTTATCCAACTTTTTTACTTAAATTATCTCTTTACGTTAGACTACCTATTCACCGCCCCCTCCCTCTCTCGCAATATTCCCAGACAAATATGGTGCGCCTCGCAGCCCACTGAGTATGCTTATAGGACTAAAGGTGTAAATAAACCTAACAACTGACGCGCTTGCAAAGTCTACTAAACAATATTTGTCCTATCAAGGTTCAGATAAACGACTTCACGCCTGAAGGCAGCAACTTGAAAATCTTTATTGTGTAAGGCTACTACAAGGAGTGTAGCTAAAGAGTAGATCTATTTCTATCATTTTAAAACTGTCGTAGATAGGGGACGAGGCGGAGGAAGGCGTCTATATTTGTCAGTAGAGTTTTAAAAAATGAAATGAACTCTGAAGTAAAAACTTATATAGGTTTAATGTAATGAACCTTAGGCTATTCAAATGTTCTACATCAGTGTATAATACACAGAAGATACTCAGTTAGCCCAATAAAAACACTTTACAACGGAAATAAAACGATTACAATATGTTTACATATGGTCCCGTGAAGATTTCCATACATGGCTGAAAAAAATAGCTAGACTTTTGATGTATCCGGTGTACAAATAAAGAAAGTATCGATAAGTTGTGGTTGTTGTTTTTTTGTTAAAGTTATGTGATAACTTTTAAGCACTTTTTAACACTGCAGAATCAACCTTTTACGTTTTGAAGCACACAATTATTTCAATATGAAGAAAGCTTTACATAAAGCTTACAACTTATTAAACAGCAAATGCGAATTTTATCATTTTAGAGTAATGCATTCAATAACAAAATTACTCTTTGAAATTCATCTCTGTTTGTGTCTAATTACTTGGCAACATTTAGCGTCCTTGACAATGTTTAGTTTATTGTGAAAATCTCCAATACTTCAGATGTACTGTCTAAATGTGAAGATCGAGCGGCACGCCAGCAGAGAAGTTATTTGCGGAAATAGTCTATTGTTGCTCGAGTCCAGATAGAGTCGCCGTCAAGGGCCACCACGAAGGTTGTATCCCAGATGTGACGTGGTACAAATCTTTGCTCCTAGAATGTCTCTGTACACAGTGCGGCCTAGAACGTTGTTTATTTTCTTATCAATGAGGTGGACGATGAGTAGGCGATAAGCTAAAAATAACCAGGAGGTAGGGTTCGTTACGCGCAATCCAATGACCCGACTTGGTCAAAACGACCCATTGTCCGATGTAAGGAAAATCTTATCGCGCAGTGGCTTAATCATTCAAATGTGACGAATCCTGCGGCACGAGCTGGCGCGTGCGGGAGGGGGGGGAACAAAAAAACGTTGAAATCCCATTCATCTTTAACAATTTACAAACCTAAACAGTGGGCATGCTAACCATCTTTGCATGTATGATCACGTATATACATATATATCATGGGCGTAGCCAGGATTTTTTTTCGGGGAGGGTTTTTTGGGGGGCTGGATTCCCCTCCCCCCGCGGAAAAAAAATATATGTGTGTGTGTGTGTGTGTACATAATTAATCTTTATTACATTCTGACCCTTTCGGAAAACGTTTATTGTGCCCTAGAATAGGTTCTTCCTGGAATTAGTGGAAAACTTGAAGACTCCCCCCCTTGCTAGCAAGGGGTCTGGGGGAGCTCGCAGCGCTCCCCCAGCGCGGGGGGAAGCCCCGCCGCCGAGTACTATTTCTGATATTGAAAGCCAACTAAATGCATATTCTTAGGTACCTACAGTGCATCTTGCTATTTAAAAGTTTTATTTCAAAAACCTAATGTGCTATTCTTACTGACTTAGACCCCCTCGCGCCGTTCGGCGCATTTTCCGACAAGCTGTTTCCACAAACATCTTTCACTGGCAATGTCTGAAGCCTCTTTCCACCTTCTCCGAGGATCTCAATGAAATTGTGACGACAAGATGTACTAGGAATTCTTATTATGCGTAATTCATTTTGTCGAAGAACATGTCCCGCAAAACCTCATGCGACGCTCTGTCACAACCTTACTAAGGGGTCGACTTTCAATTTCGGCAGATGACTATTCACACTTTATGAATTGAGCCCAGCCACTGGTAGAAATGTGTAACATCTCTTGATTACGCTCTTGGAATTACATGCATGTATTTCGCTTTAGATTTTATATCGAAAAGGGAAGTTTTATCGTCAAATCATCTGTTGAGGGGTTTTAACGTAAAAAATCTTTGGAGTTTTTTTTGTGTGTGTTTTTTTAAATTCAAAACCCCATTTAGCTACGGTCATAGAATTTGCTTTAAAAAATCATTGAAGAGAGAGGTTCTCAACTCAAAACGCTCATTAGGGGAATTTTAAACTCAAAACCACCTGAAGGAGTTTTAAATAAAAAAATAAGCCATCTGGAGGAGGGGGACTTAAACTCAAAACCCCTCATTCGCTTAGCTACGCTCAAAGAATATTAGTGTAATTTACTTTTTTTTATATTGAAGAGGTATTTTTTAGCATCAAAACCATCTGAAGGGAGATTTAAACTCAAGACCCCTTTTGCCTACGCTCATAGCATTTTCAGTGCGTAATTTCTTTTTTTTTTTTAAAATATTGAAGAGGTATTTTTCAGCTTCAAACCCCGCTGGCAGGAGATTTTAAACTCAAAAACACTTTGGCTGGCTACGCTCATAGATTTTAGAGTGAGTAATTTCCTTTTTTTTTAAATATTGAATAGGAACTTTTTAGCTTCAAACCCCAACTGGAGGGGGTAGGGTTAAACTCAAAACCCCTTTAGCTCATAGAATTTTTAATGTGTAATTTGCTTTTTTTTATATTGAGAGGGTGTTTATCGTAATTTTTGGAGGGGTTTTAAAGTCAAAATCTTCCTTAGCTGTTTTTTTGGAATTTGGGGTTTGTCGTTTGCATTTTTTTAGTTTTGCTTATAGAAGAGGGGGCTTTAACTGCAAAACCCCTGGAAGGAGGTTTGAAACTCAAAACCCCTGAATGGTGTTTTAAACTCAAAACCCCTTGGTAGAGGGATTTTTATCTCAAAACCCCCTGATATGTTTTTTTAACTCAATACCCCCTCGGCTGTGCTGTGGTAAGTGATGATTTAGTATTAAAGTCTCACCTATAATAAACAAAATGAAAGCAAAAAATCAGTCAATGAATTCCACCAAAAATATATGTGTGTATGTGTGTGTGCGTGTATGTGTATTAATTTAACACTTTCAAACATCAGGAAAAAATTCAATGCCAAACCACCTGGGTAGATACAACGCAACGTCCTTGTCCGGCCTCCTGTGCAATACTGTGGTATTGTCCAAGCCTAGGTAATTGTCCACTACTTTCAATCCCTCCCTCCAATGGTCAAACAATCACCTACAATGTCACGGAGGAAGTGCCCCCCCTCCTTCCTCTTCTAAAGGTCATGGGGATTGCCTTGAGCCTACATAAGCCAGGCACAAGTCTTCTGTGTACCTTCTTTTAAATTACAATTTTGTCTTGAATCAAAATGGTTGCTATAACGTAGATTTAAAACTAAACGCGAGAACTTTGTTTTGGAATTATTTTCTCAGTGTGTTTCTTGTTGGATTGCATACATTGACTTTGTTCCTATGGCCGAAGGAGGGCATACCATAAGGATACCAACTTGTGACTGTGGTCAGCACAACCCAAGCAGACGAGAAGAGTAAGTAGAGTGACCTTTTTTTTTGAACACACTTTATAACTGACGATCTAGCAATAGCTATAATTATTAGATGTGGATCTAGCTATAATTATTAGATGGGGATCTAGTTATAATTATTAGATGAGCTGTTTAGAACAATGCCTATAAACAAAATAAACATTTAGGATATACTGGAAAAAAAACAATAATAGTTCCTTTATACAATTTACAGAGTAATTATTTGTCCTCCTAGCCGACTATAAATTATAGATTTAAAAACGAATGAAACAACAGATTATTTCAGGATTAAATTTACATTTGTAGACTATGTTTTACAATCATTCCTATTTTCAAATAATCAAATATCTGTTGAAAGCAACGAATTGTATTTTCAAAAGCAATTTACATACATCAATCGTCATTTCGCTTATTTTCAACCATCTAGAATATGATAAATCAGAGTTGCCTACAAGTACGCATCTTGCGTATTTTGTACCCAAATGGACTCGAAAATACGCGAGTACGGTTTATCATTTGAAATTACGCATTTCCCCCTCAAAAGCAGAAAACAAATTTAATAAAAAAAAACCAAGTAGTTCTTGCTAATTATATATATAGATCAGTGCGTCAATGCCTAGAAATAGACTATTCCTTTTAGATCTGCCACGAGATAGATCTAGTAGCGCTTTTTTTTTTTAATTCGCGAGCGCTGACGCGCGAAGATTTAAATATTTACTACTTCTAGATCTTATTGATCTAAATAAAGTTGAGTTCCTTTCAATGTGTCAGCTTATATGAAGTCTTCAAACTAATTGGAAATTAATTGGTTGATTAGTTCTAATTCATCTAGACTGGTTCTAGAACCAGAGATATGCCATGCACCTATAATAGAATTTACGTAGGCCTAAGTAAATCTAGATTTAGATTGACGATTTAGATCTAGATACTAGATCTAGATCCACTAACGGATCCAGAACGTTGGAGTGGGGAGGGGAATTTTTTTCCAAACCCTAACCATAACTAGATCTAATTGTGTAATCTAAATATAGATCTAGATTTTTCTAGATTTAGATCTAAGTCTGATTCTAGTCTACATTCTAGCTCTAGATATGACCAGGTGTGTAATAGACTTAGATTTAGACTACTGGCAATCAATGTAGGTTTAGATTCCACTCTAGTACAGGAGGTACCTCGAAAACTCAAGGCTCTAGATATCTGTAACTAGATCTAGATCTAAAATTAAATCTACCTAAAAGAAACAATTTCGTATCAATTATGGAATCTATAATATGGACATTAAAAAACAATCAACTGTTAATGAAGCTGCTTACAGATCTAGATCTATTATAGATTTGGATTTGATTTTTTTTAGATGAAAGTGAGAATGGCAGAGGTTTTCATTGAAGAAACATTGGTTGCGCTAAATCTCTCTTTTAGCATGATAAAGGGAATCAAAATGATGTTCCATGACCATAACTTGCAGAATGTATCTTTTGTGGTAACTACTGTTATAGTGACTAGCGACTAGATAGGGTGTTCCATTAATTATGAAGGCATAAGTTCAAAGAATGAAATTAGGGGCATTTAAGGCAGACTCAATAGCAAAGCTTTTTTATATTAGAAACAAGTTCAATGACTAATTAGGATTATCTGCCTGAAAAACAAACATATAAAATGTTTGTTATAAGTGATTGTAGAGGATGCCAAAGCTTTCAGCTAACAGCGAAAAAGCTCTGGAAGAAGAAAATCTGAGTGATATAAAATATTTCCAGTGGCTGGATACCTTGTAAAGAAATTGCCTATAAACAAAATTACTTCTATAAAACTAGATGTCACTCATTCAGCTAAATGTTCTGTTGCTGCTATTATGGAATGTGAAGTAGACAAGAGGCATTATGATCATAAGATTATTGCCAAGTGACAAGAACGTTATCATTTTAACATAGTCTACAAAAGTCTAAGACAAAGACTAAAAGTGTAAATATTCTGATTATGTACAAAATCTCTTATATAACTTTATGCTGTGTTAACTTTAGGATAGCTTCCTTTTATGTATGTTATGTGCTTAAATGATTTAATTTTAGTCTTTCCTGGGTATATTTCTTGATATTAAGGAAAATACGCATTTGTCACTCAAAATACACATTTCCATTTTGGCATCTAGGCATCTCTAGAGAAATTCAAAGACGCAGTCACATGTTTCATACTTATCGGGTTCAACTGTATACAAGCAGCAGCAATAGCTCAAAATAATTCATGGTACTCGAAGCAGGGCCGGTTTTAAGTTGAAAAGGCTCCAAGCTATTTGAGTTGGGAGGGGAGGGCCCTCACACGTCCAGTACAATATGTCAGTACTAAATATGATTTATGATATTTATAGGGTTTGACTTAGATACAATTAAGAAGAATATAAGCATTGAAATAATTTCGAGTCCGAAGATTAATGAGGAATGCAGTAATTCCCATGGCTACTCAGCCTCAGCTGTGACCTACACATTTTGCAACACCTAGCGCAGGTATAACTATTGTCCGAGGTGTCCGACAGTGAAACAAATATTTAAAAGCCATTATATATTTCTTAAACAAGTCTTTAAAAAAAAGTTTACACAGTCGATCGCAGCACCTCCAACAAGATTCAGAGAATGACCAGCACATGAAATATATCTAAAAATGTAAAAAGTATATCCCCCCCCCCTTTTTTTTTCACATGTTGAGATCTACAGAGCAAATTATGCAAAGGTCTTCTTTTTCTGTTTGATATCCATGATGATCCATGAATGTATATATCTTTTTAAAATACAATGACTTGCTTTCAAGAAATATTTGATTATTTGAAAATATCGATTAATAAGGGTGTCACGTGGCCAGCATACCAACCAATACTTTCCCCAACTAAGGTAGCCAGGTATCCATTAGAGTTGGAGTGCACTCAAGCGTACTAAAAATCCCGAAATTTAAAATCCTAGTCTTCACAGATTCGAACCCGGCACCTCTCGGCTCGATATTTGCTTTACCACTCTGCCACCACACTTGCTTGTTAATCTTCAATATTATATTCTGCAGACTCTTGTATTTGATAGACTTGGTAGGAATAAATTTTTACTAAAAATGCATCTTGCACACATTTATAGTTTACCTAATGCACAATCTTAGACATGCTTTTCCCTGTGTAGCTCTCCGTTTCAAGAAAAGTTAGAAAACGTTTAATATGAACCCCATCATCTGGTGAAAGATATATTACATTAACAGTGATCACTATAGGACCGTGCTGGGGTAGCATCTATCAGTTTGGGAACCGTGCAGTTTTTAAATCCTGTCCTTTTAGTTTCTAGTTTATCAAACGTCTTGTAAGTCTCTTCATGGTGAAATCTTAAAGGTGAACACATTAACATATGTATATATCATTACATAGATCGAGGCCAACTTACATTGTTGCTTTAAATTTATCATCCATTCAATATGTGATAATGAAGTAAATTCATTTCTGTAATATATTTACTTGCATATCAAATTTTATATTTCTCAAATTAATGAAATACAATTAATTAAAAAAAAGTGTTTCTAAGCTGGTCTTCCGGCAATCTAAAAATATGTTGTTTATTGTTGTTTTTTTGGTTCTAAAAACTATGTAGGCCTGCTCATAATACGGCCTGGTTGTATTGTGTACATTGTGAAGAGCATGGGTCATATCCACCGCCTTCCTTCCTTAAAAGGAGGTTGTAGCTTGTGCAACATAATGTGGGAGTACAACCGATTCGCAGGGATCGCCTTAACCTGCATTTGTTTGTGTTGGAAATGATCTCGTCTTCAAGGATAATACTATTATCAATAAACTAGTATGGTAATGTACAGTTAAAGAAAATAAAAAACGGCCAAAGAATCTATTATATAGACTTAGTAGAATATTAAAACCTTAAAAAAAATGTCACTGTATTAATAAAAGAAAAAAGAAGAAACTATGATGTTCACTCTGACCTGTTTGCCATCCAATAAATGTCTTATTCCTTTGTCAGATTGGAATGTAACAGCTCTCCCAACTCTCAGACGTCTACAGAGCAGAGCCACCAAAATCATAGAGCTTCACCCATTCCCACACCTTCCAGTTCTCGGACTTTATCTGATACTTCAGAGCAACAGCCAAACAGTTCATCATATGATGCACAAGATTTACAAGATTTTTCAGATAGACTTACCAGTTTATCCGAAACTATAGAGCGACTCAGAAACCTGCTGTCATTTCGAGAAAGGGCTTTAAACAGTACATCAGAGCAGCTCAGCAGCCAGACATCATCCACTGCATCAAATGTAAGTAATTTAGGGCGGCTTTACTAGCAACCATCATTTGCAGCATCATATTTTGCTATTAATCCAGGGCAGGTCAACCTCGATCCATTATCTAATGCAAGGGATGTAACTTATGCTTTCAGGATGCACTTAAATGAGCTATCGGATGTAAACAATAATTTAGAATGGTTCTTCAACCAGCCATTTTCATCTGCACCGAGTTTTACCGATTCTGCTATAATATTATGAACCAGCTATCGTCAGCTGCACGGGATGTACTTGATACATCATTGCCATCTTATAATCCAACATCAACTATATTTGATAGAATGATTACTTTTACAATTATATATCTCTCCACTCCTTTGCCGCCGTCATTTGTAAAAAAAAAAAGTGTCCAGATATTTAATGAATGTATGTTTCATTTCAGGTAACACCGGAATTGATTAATGGTGATCTAATAAATCCAACCCCGCCACAGTATGTTGGTCCAGCAGTTAGCAGTCAAGGATCACCGTTTTTTGCTGCGGTCCGAATTATGTTCTCGGCCGAACCGCCGACCTTGATGACGAGCATCCCCTCGGGACAATACCGGACAGGCCGGATTCGCTTTGACGTCCCCCTGGTGTTGGCCAATGAATGTTTGCGACTCGTTCAAGATCCTGAAAGAGCCTTTGCAATGCTCAGTGACCAGCCAATGAACGCTAGAGGGCTGGCTTATATAGAATCAGAGTCTGGCATCAGGAGTGTTCGTGGATCATATAGTCTCATGCTCTCAGCACGAAGTCCTGCCCATGACACAGTGATTGCACCAAGATTGGCTGACGTTACAGAAGGTAGGTTGTCCTATTTCTGTTTGCAATAACTCACACACTAGTGGCCAACCTGGCGCAATATCGCTTGATATGTACATCACACTATTTGCATATTAATATCATGAACTATATTAAGTATTCATTGAGTTTGGAAACAACAACATATGAAGATATTAAATTTAAATTGTAATAACAAATCCTCGCATTGGTGACCAGATTAGGCAGTTTTCCATTCAGCCTATCTTCTAACATTTTTTTTTGGGGGGGGGGGGCAGTATCTTGTTGGGGCATTTTGACCAAATTTGCATCTTTTAGAGGACACTGTCGCCTTCTCTGATGATACTCAAGTGAATGTTTCACTAGTTCCGATGTAAACTTTTGGAACATGTGTGTCTCATTGTGTTCTGTTAGGAGGTGAACATGTTTCGTAGGTCATGTTGAGATTGCTTGTAATATAGAACTTTTTTTTAATATTTTTGTTTCAGAAATATCTGGTCAGCTTTTGAGATATACTCTATTCTATCCTTCTCTTGGTTTGGGTTTCGTTACAAATTATTTCTATTTGCATCAGAAAATAAAAAGCAAGAACTCAATACGACTTGTAGTTTTCAAGCATCGTTTCAATTGTGTTTCTAGGGTCAGTGAACGAGCTGGGAGAGAATGAACACGAAGATGCACCCTACCACGAAGATTCACTGTACCGAGAAGATTCACCCTACCGAGAAGATTCACCCTACCGCGAAGATTCACCCTACCGAGAAGATTCACCCTATCACGAAAATTTACCCTATCACGAAGATTCACCCTCTCACGAAGATTCACCCTCTCACGAAGATTCACCCTCTCACGAAGATTCACCCTACCACGAAGATTCACTCTACCATGAAAATTCACCCTACCATGAAAATTCACCCTACCATGAAAATTCACCCTATCACGAAAATTCACCCTATCACGAAAATTCACCCTATCATGAAAATTCACCCTATAACGAGGAGAGCAGTGAACATCTGTTGGATCTGTGTCCAAACAATGATCTGGGTGAATGTGAAGGGGACTGCCCTTACCTCCACGGCTTCAAGTGCTTCTTGTGCCACCTGCCCAAATGCCATCCTTTTAACCCTTCTCTGCATCAAGGTGTAAGTACTGATTATATTTATTGTTTTCTAATGCGTTAACATTGGGGGAGGGTTAATTATATCTTTTCCTTCCAATAATAATAATAAAAGCTAACAACCTTGAAGTGCCAGGACTGGATTAGACTAAATACGTGTTTAAAATGCGGCATAAAAATCCCCAAAATATTTCTTTCATTGTATTTTTATCAACTCACTCTGTCTGGTAAAAAGTTTGTTGTACACGTTATTTTTCCCACACCCAATCTCGGATTAAACGGAAGTGGTGCACAATTATTTCTTTTAACAGACAACACAAGTATCAGTGTAAAAAAAATTAACCATTTAGTAAATTAACTATTAGTAATTAATTAATTTTGTCTGGTATCTTGAACACGTGAAAGAAATCGCAAGTGACAGTTGTGATGGTATAAGTTCGATTAGTCCTCTTGAGGACTCTTGAACATATTTTATGCATCAAAAAACAGATCATGTAAACATTCACCAAGATACCCTTCTCTTCCCACTCCGTAATCCCAACTGGTCCAGACAAATGATAAGATCATAGCGCACCGAGATAGCTTAAAGTTAAATAAAAACAATCGGTCAAAAAAAATACTTTTTATCGCACAGATGTATTTTGTCCAAGTCCATTGTATCTGTAGCTACCTGTCCAAACTAAATGATACACTTACACTTAATATAAGTCCATTGTATCTGTAGCTATCTGTCCAAACCAAATGATACATTTACACTTCATATAAGTCCATTGTATCTGTAGCTACATGTCGAGACTAAATGATACACTTACACTTAATATAAGTCCATTGTATCTGTAGCTACATGTCCAAACTAAATGATACACTTACACTTAATATAAGTCCATTGTATCTGTAGCTACATGTCCAAACAAAATGATACATTTACACTTAATTTAAGTCCATTGTATCTGTAGCTACATGTCCAAACAAAATGATACATTTACACTTAATTTAAGTCCATTGTATCTGTAGCTACATGTCCAAACTAAACGATACACTTACACTTAATATAAGTCCATTGTATCTGTAGCTACATGTCCAAACTAAACGATACACTTACACTTAATATAAGTCCATTGTATCTGTAGCTACATGTCCAAACTAAACGATACACTTACACTTCATATAAGTCCATTGTATCTGTAGCTACATGTCCAAACTAAACGATACACTTACACTTAATATAAGTCCATTGTATCTGTAGCTACATGTCCAAACTAAACGATACACTTACACTTAATAGAATCTTTTTTTTTTTAAGTATTTTATCAAATGTCTTCTTCCGTCTTTAGATTTGTGTTGCTGAGCATGAGCTGCAGAGTGAGGATAGAGATTGTGATATTTGTTACGAAAGAATACGTTCCATAGGCCTAGAACATCCGTTTGGGGTCCAGGAGAATTGTCCGCACGTTTTCTGCGTTAGGTGCCTCGAGCGGTGGAATCAAAACGAGGCTATGGCAAATCATGAGTAGGTCTCTCTATATAATAGATTCTAAATGACTAGTATTGCCATTATTGTCTTTTTTTTTTCATGCAAAATGATTTTTTTAAATTGACAGCGAGGCCCCCCCCCCCCTTTTTTTTTAAAAAAGTTATAGCCCTTAGTTGGACATTGTATATATTTTAAAAATAAAATCTATCTTATTTTCATTAACAGGGCCTGTCCTGTCTGCCGCACGCCCTCGGGTCTCATCTTTCACAGTAGGTACTGGATCCAGTGTCCGAATTCAAAGAAGAAAATTATAGCACGCATCAAAGAAGAGATGGAGGTAAACTTGACCGCACGCTTTAAGTGTTATTCTTGTGTCATTAGCAAGTTGTAAATGAGATTCATTATTATTTAAAGAATCGCTTAATCTTTTTTTCCCCTTCAAATAAGCAATACCTATATATTTTCAGCATAGGAATGATATATCTACTTGATACGCATATCATGACACAAAGACTTCTCAAAAAGGCAATAAAATCGATAGTTTGTTGATTTATTATGACAGATTGTCAGAGGTCCTTTGGGGGGAGGGGCGCACCGCAATAAAGAGATTAATTCGTACACAAATTAGTGACAAACTGCTAAGGCTTCCTCTGGTTTGGACAGCTCAGGTCAATGGACATTGCAAGCTATACTTAGAGAGATAAAGAAACCATTTCATTGTTTCTTTTACTTTTTTTTTTTAATACCAAAACCAAAAAACAAGTTATTTTAATAAGCAAATATAACTTTATTTCTGACCTTTTGGCTAAAGGCTTTTGTTTATCGTTTATTTCAGGATTCAACAGCAAGATTTTCAAATTAAGTAATGAGCCAGTCATCAAATCCATCCAAATGTCTCATTTTTTAAAAATCCACATCTTCATTGATTGACGAATGTTTATTTAGTTTGCTTTTATCACCAAGTCAATAAGTTTCGGCCAAAACGTCGGCACATTGTCTTCAAGAATGAGAATAGAAGTAAATAATAAACTGTTTGATTTATTTAAAATGTGTATGTTCTGAAGTTTGTCACAGTTTGTGTATTTTTTATGTTCTGGATGTCTGGTACAGTCTTTGTGTGTGTGTGTGTGTGTGTTTTTTGTAGGTACAACACCTATAAATATGTGGGTATCTCAATACAGCTTGTGTGAAATTAATTAGTATTGCCAATAGAAAATCATACACTAATTAACCTAATTACACAAGAGACTATTTCCAAATTAGCTGTATGAATAACACGCCTTTTAATACAACAAAGCTTTGTTGCGTCTTATGGATGTATGGTTTTGTGTACGCACTTCGGACTGGTTTCGAAATGGTCCTGCCTGATGTCACCCACACCTTCCACCCCGTCGTCCTACGGGAGATTTGGGCTCGGATGTAATTATCTTCAGAAGGAACATCCGAAACATATAAAAACTTAACCATTTTGGTATAGCGTTCACACAAACCATTTTTTGCTTTAAATTCTATAACTTTTTCTCCATTTGAAACATTGGATGGGGCCATGCAAGTATAAGTGAGTCTCAGATTGTCATATAACTGGTTTCCAGATCATGATTTAAAATAAAGCAGTTGTAATAGTAAATTAACACAGAGCCATAAACAAAAACATAAGCTCATGGCATATTTATAAAGACAGAGATGTGTAGAGGTAATAGCACTTTTCTTATTCTCCACTTCTAATGGTCTAGCTTTTAAATGATACAAAATTGTGGTGACTTCCACGCTGTGTCGTATGCAGATAAGTCAAGCGAAGGTAAGACTCAAATAACGAAATGAAATAACACAGTCGAAAAGCCAACAGTAGAAGTAAGTCGACGCTGAATGAATGTTGAATAAGAAGTTTAATAATAATGAAGGGAAGACTTAGAGATTAAACAAAACTATACTGCTCATAAATGCTGTATGATAAAATACACAAAATTGCAAGTCACAAATTTGTCGTTTCACAAATCTCTTTTATCGGCCAGTGTATTTTTATTTATATCTATGAGTGGAAGTAAATGGGCTTTGAATTTAAGACCAAATGGAAATCTACTGCCAAAGTTTAATGTGAACTTAATCTCGAACCCAGCAGCCAATTGGATGTCCATATACATGAAATAAAAATGTAGGACACAGCAGGCATGAGATACAGTGCTAAAAAAAAAAAAAGCATTTTATTTTTTTTTCTTTCGACATAAAACAGGGAATCACAATAGTGGCTATATTTTTTTAACCTGCTTCTACATCTGAACATCTGTTCCATCAGCCATTAAACTTTAGATAACCAACGTAGAACAATAAACTGAATAATGCAATTGTCGAAGAGAATTCCTATTTATTCAAGCTCTCGTTTTATTAAGTCACATCCTATCAAGTAGTTTTCTGAAAACATCACAACAAATAATCATGACCTATTATAAACATATTAAAACAAACATAAACTCAACAGCTGTAGTATAATGACATGCCAGATCTTAGTTTATTCATGTAAAGAAAAGTGAATGATTGCGCACATATCCTCCCAACTCCCAGGAGTATCAATCTATTTAAAAGATTAAAACAAAGTATAATTAAGTGTTTTGAATATCAAACATTAAACCGTGTCCACCCAGGTTTGAGGTTTTGTCCACAAGGTTTCGCCCATTCGGAATGTGCGACTTGAATGAGTCGTTGTAAACAATACTGTTATAAGACTGATTGGATGCAATGCACAAAAAGATAAAAATTTTAAAATTTTTTTTAAAAAAGACCATACCTCCATTAGTAAGCTTCAAATATAATAAAATAATAAAAAAAAATAATAAAAATTTTTTGGTTCTATTCGGGTATCGAACCCGTGACACCTTCAGTTGCTAAAAGTTCGGCCAGCGAGAAATGTATATACGATTATTTTTTGGTATGTTCATTATGTGGAAATCTAAATTTAACACTAGACATTACTTGTGGAAAAATAAAGGCGATTGGGTCGTTGTGCTGGTCACATGACACCCTCGTTAACCGTGGGCCGCGTAAGCAGATGACCTTTAAATCATATGCCTCCATAGATCACAATGTCTAAAAGGGGGAACTAATTTTTTTTTTTACTTTAAATTAATGAATTAATAAGTTGATTTTCTGACTGATTCGTATGTAGTCTTTCACAGTAAATAATTGTGCAAAGTTTCAACTTGATCCGAGATTGGGAAGAGGGAGACAAACATGTTCAAACTTTTGACCAGGCAGAAAGAATGAGTTTATATTATATAAGCTTTGTAAACATGAAAGTCATAAGACCAAGTCTACTTCAAGTTTATCTAATGTTACGTCGTAAATACTTTTGTTAGAATCATGTCACAGCACTGTCTTCAAATAATGAGTACATATTTTATAATTTTAATTATTACTTAATGCATAATATGATTTTAAAGCGTTTGGCTTCCGAACCGAAAAGTTTCGGGTTCGAATCACGGCGAAGAAAGGGCTTTTGAATTTATTTTGTTTTTTTCTTAGGACGCCTCTGAGTCCGCCCAACTCGAATAGATACCTGACACTAGTTGTGGAAAGTATAGGCGGCTGATCGTTGTGCTGGCCACATGTCACCATAGGCCATAAAGCAGACGAACTTCTCATCATCTGCCCTAGAGATCACAAGGTCTGAAAGGGGAAACTTGACTTGAACTTAGTACTGAAGGCATGTTAAATGTAGCTATTTGTTTTAAATTCCAATTAAGAAAAAAGAAACAACAATTAAACAAAGGCAAGATTAGATGGCTCACGGTCATTTAATCCCTGTTTATTTCATCCCCTGGTCATTTTATCCTCTAATCCATCACAGAGTAGTTTTAAAAAAGTATGAACTGAACAAAATTTTATATATTTATTTGTATGTACATGACAAAAAGAATTTACATTAATGCATAAGATAGAATAGAATGTCATTAAAAATATAAAAATGAACATGTATAAAAAAAAAAGTTTCCCTTTCAGACCTTGCGATCTATAGGGCAGATGTTGTTCAGGTCATCTGTTTCTGTGGCCCACGGTTAACGAGCAGGGTGTCATGTGGCCAGCACAGTGACCAACCGCAATTACTTTACTACTATAGATATAGAGTTATGAAAAAATTATTTTTTGTGTGTTAATTAAAATAATTACTATATGCTATTGCTAGTTGGTACAGATCACGATTCTTTGATTCGTATTGCTGTACATCATTTGTAATTTCTTGGCCAGTGTGGCGTATTTCTTTAAGTCAGAGTTTATTAGAATAAAGCAAACGTTATGCCAGGGTTTGAAATGACACGCTCAGATTTAAGAAAGGACTATTGACAAATAAAGTGTAAGGTGGACTTCAGGAGATACGTTATCAGCGGCAAGATAATAGGTATTCTACTCGTTCTCATCTCAAAAGATTTCCCTTACTTCCATCACACCTTGGCCTTTGATGATCAATTATGAGCGTAGAGCGGCGTGAACATAATTATTCAAATCGTGCTTCTATCTCTCAAAAGATTTTCCCTTTTTTTACTTCCAACACACCTTGGCCTTTGATCATTACATCCCGCACTATGCACAGGGTAATATTGACATCCCTACAACAAAACAGAAACAATAGAACTCAATACAAACTCCGCATTACAATATATCTATTTATTGAACTATATTCTTTCATTTCTCAACAAGTATGAGACAAAAATATTTAATTGGGGAGGAAATGGCTGGGGATGAAATGACCGGTCACCAGATTTGATAGGTAATTTTTCCTTGTGGAGGGTGGACCCGGGGGGTGGGGGGATGGGGTTGACGATGATTTTGGTACTTGACATCATTAGCTAACCCCACCAACTGACACAAGCCTTTGTTACCCTGCTGCGAAAAAAATGTTCAGTGGCTTTGATTAGGGAGCCTTTGCGTAGGAGGCTAACAACCAGCAAGAAATTTGATCATCAGACTTGAACAAAAATCTTTAAATATATATATAAAAAAAAAACTAACTCGCGCATACTTATATTAATAGGGGCGGAGAGGGAGTGACCA
This sequence comes from Biomphalaria pfeifferi, assembly GCA_030265305.1. NCBI lineage: Eukaryota > Metazoa > Mollusca > Gastropoda > Planorbidae > Biomphalaria > Biomphalaria pfeifferi. The sequence continues at coordinate 160,162 of JASAOG010000331.1, read as the reverse complement.
GTGGCCGGCGGTCGTTGTTTAGACAAGATGGCCAGTGACACGTAATCTAGGTCAACAATGCCAGCCAACATACCTTATCTTGACTATCCAATTGCTTAGCAAATATGGTAGGCGATCATTGTGGTTGAAAACGAAATCAACAATTTTAGAATTCAGATGAAACAATAGTCCAGGTGTGTGGTCAAGCGTGATGACGTTAGGACGATTTAGTCTGGCGTCGAGTCAATAATTTGTTCATCCAGGTGTCACATAATGTTTGGACGGGGCGTAAAAGGGCGCGGCCATTGATGTAGAGAGGCATGTTTTTACAAATGAGAATTAAAAATAAAAGATATGGAGGCCGATAAAAGGGAATGTCATGATTTTTTTTGGTGAAATAAGAAGCTTTGCATTATTTCATACTTTTTGTGGGTAGATTAGATAATAATAATAATAAGGCTTGTGTTCGAGTCCGAAGACTAATGAGGAATGCAGTATTTCCCGTGGCTAGATATTTGTACAAAAGTATGTGCCGCACATGATTTATGTGAGATGTAATTACTCAGCAACTACAAGCTAAATTAGTTTAAATTTAATTAATTCTTATCTGAAAGCTTTTTTACAAAGCTTATATCAACTCACTTTGTCTGGTAAAAAGTTCGTACACGTTATTTCTCAAACACTAATCTCGGATCAAGTTGAAATTTCGCACATTTATTTCTTCTACATGACAACACATAAATTAATAAATAATATTTTGTTTGTTATCTCGAACAAGGGAAAAAATGTTACTTGACTAAAGTGGTGTATAAAAGCTGAATTAGTCCCCTTTATAAGTCGCCGCTCTGAATTGAAACAAACAATATATAAATATGCAATCATCTCTTATTTATAAGTATCTCACTAACAGAGTGGTTAGCACGTCGGACCGAGGAGGACGAGGAGATGTAGGCCACGAGTTCGAATTAAGAAGGCCTTTCCTCCTTTTTTTTTCGTAAATGCTTTTAAAAACCAATTAAGTTAAAATCCACCCAGATCTCCCTTTCGTTCTCCCCCTCCCCTTCCCAACTGGTCCAGATATAAGTGATAGGATCATAGCGTAGTGAGAAAGCTAAACGCATGATATAGCGCTAAGCAAAAACAAATGGTAGAAATAGTATTGGCATGTAAATATACAAAGAAAGTTCCACACGAAAAATCGACATTAAATCGAAAGACAAATTAATAGTCGATTCGGAAGTTCATTTCATGTGAGTAGGCTATAAGAGTCGCTTATGTAAATATTAATATGTCTTCCTTCATTATTTGAATGTGCGTGTCAATGCATTAGAATTAGGAAATAGGCCTCTATGGTTCTTCATCGAGACAAAGGAAAAAGACACTGGTCCTAGAGGGCCTAGTGCATTGATTAAGAAGACAAGACACTGGTCCTAGAGGGCCTAGTGCATTGATTAAGAAGACAAGACACTGGTCCTAGAGGGCCTAGTGCATTGATTAAGAAGACAAGACACTGGTCCTCAGTTGGATTGCCCCATAAATTAAAACAAAAGAAAATAAATGTAACTTTCTATCGTACCTATTAAAGCTGAAGGAAATCTCGGGATGAACAATAATCTCTATGAACTTCTAGGTATTACTTTTGTTTTGCTAGTTAAATTCGAAGTATTAAGCCTATTCTTCAAAGATATAAAAGTTTAAACGGGCAAATTAGTATTCAAGTCAGTGGAGCAACAAGGGATTTGGGGCTCTGTAGTGGCCCCTCCTTTTTGAAATTTGACGTCATGACATGAGATAATGTACTAAATAAATTTGTAACTTTCTCTCCTAATTGACGATGCCAACGCTTATTTGACCCCATTAAACTAAATTGATTTTTGGATTTATAAACTTAAATTTGTGCAGTGTAAAAAGAGAACGCATTTCCCTATAATTCGATACCAAATATAACATTTCCTGATAGCAAGATGACAACGTCTGTTACACTATGGCATTATTATGCACAACATTAGGGCCTACGTTACAGGCCTACGTTACAGGCTTACGTTACAGGCCCACAGTACAGACCTACGTTACAGGTTTACGTTACAGGCCTACGTTACAGGCTTACGTTACACGAGTAGTGCAGGTGCACGTAAGTTCTGAACAGACAAATCTATACTACTTGCGGCTACATCGGATCATGAGAGGCATTTTAATTTGTAGGCCTATAATATAGGTAATATAATATAATATATAATATAAATATCAATATGTTTTTCGCTTTTAGTTATCAAAGGTAAATTGGATAAAGTAATTAATTTAGTTTATGCATTCAAAATAAAAAATTTAAACATTTTAATTTTTTGTTTTCTTTTTCGCTTTTTTGTTTCTGCTACGCCTATTGTTTTTTTTTTTTTAGTAGCCAATTTAAAACAATTTTAAAACTAGGTTATGATGAGCCTAGACTGCTAGCTACGCCCTCTCTCCCGCCTACCTGTGTTAGGAAAGCCACATCCAGTTTTTTGCTTTCAAAGTCACAGCCACGCCCCCTATAGGGCCTACTCTGGATAGGTCATTCATTTCCGAGCGAGCCTTTATGACCCACCACGAGAACTGTAACGTCCAGTTGTCTCGTGTTACTTAGCATTGGACTGCTTTTTTTCTAACCGCGGTTTATTTTCTAATGTTAAAAGTTGGTCAGAGACTTGTTCTCTCTCTGCTTCTAATTCTTTGGATTTTTGCGCACACCAGTTACAGAAAGTTATTTGAAACAAATAATGTCTGAGCAAAATTCTGAAACACCCAGTGGTCAAACCCTTGCCGCACATGGACACCAACGGCGTAATCTCATGGACCTGACTGAAAGGCAAGTTCCTCTCAATGCGTTACTTTTGATTTTTTTTTCAAAACATATTTCATGTTAATACTTAGTACTTTTGCATCATGCATGTGTGACACAATTTGTCGAACTACAATTGAAAATGAGTTGTTCATTTCATAACATTTTAACATATATCATATATTAGTATTTGTGTGTGTTGTTTTTTAGAAGTGAACATATTTTGAAAATAGCTTGATCTTCGGACTATAGGACTACTAAATTTAACTAGATCTGTTGACTATATGACTACTAGATTTAACAAGAGCTGTTAACTAAGGCTACTAAATTTAACACTAGATCTGTTGACTATAGGACTACTAGATTTAACTAGATCTGCTTTTTATTTTGTGTTTTATCTTTGACTCTTATAAAGTGAGCATGGCTTTAAAGTATCTCTTGATGAAATATCGAGCTTGCATTTCCTTGTAAAATAATGGTGTTCATTGAATTAATATAAGATTAAAATAGTGTACATTTTATTGATCACTATATTTCTTTTCACCTCACCCTCTCACCTAATGATTTATTTAAATATCTATAGCCTCTATCTTGTTGAGTTATCAAAGGCTGAAGTGATAATATCAGACGAAAATAAAAACAATCATATTAATGTGTATTCATCATTATATTACAGACCCTATAACATACAATCAAGCATAGGCTTAGACAACCAATAAAACATTCTTTTCTGACTCCCCTTTCCCGAAATTAGTTAGAGAATTATTAAATATTATTTCCCATGTCGACACTTAAATTTTCAGATCTATAAGCCACAATATTTTGTTTTAACGCTGGTTTCACTATTAGATCTTCTATATTACCATTTTTTTGTAACCTGATTCCACAAACTAAAGTGAATGAATTCTCTTTTACCGCTAAAAAGAATGACTTAGGCAACTCTAGAGTGTACATTGTTATTAGTAATGAACTTACATTATGACGTTTTACAGAAATTTTAAATCTTGGTCAAAGAAATGTACTTCATAGTTTAGTAAAGTAAGTCTTTTACAAGTGACTGTGAAACATTTCAAAAGTATTTAAATGATTGCAATCATGATCGTAAGTTCATTACAAAGATGTGAACAGTTTCTTTTAGTACTCCCAATATTTCATTTTTAGTATAATCTTGTTGAATTTTTTATTATATAGCTATAGACTTCTAACAACAACAGCCCTCGCTACTTATACTTAACTACGTACAGCGTAGAGGCGCACTTTTGGTGACTGCTAGTGAACGCACAATTAAAATGACATAAATTCAAAAAGAGACTATATATTAGATAGAGATAAATAGACAGTTGAGGCAAGGCTTCCATAAGATAAACATCGTATAGTATAGTGACTGAAAGAAAATTGTTCCCGTTCTGGGTTAAACGGTTATATTTCTACATACACCTGTTGCTTTAATTTATTGTGTCTTGATCTGGACGTCTGTGGCCACGAACTCAATAGCAATACTACACGTACATAAACATGCAACCTTTAAGTATAAATTGTACAGACCCAGATATCTTATACATTCAGCTGCACATCCTGGATAAAATGTGACTAAAAATCTGAATGTAATGCACATACACATTCTTCACGTCATCTGTACTTTTAAGACATCTACAGAAAAAACAGTGATGTTAAGAATACATTAATAGAGAACTGTTTCTTTTATGTTTGAGCACAATCCTAGATGGTTCCTATGCAAATTATTGAGCGCAACCTTATTATGTATTTCTTCTGTTAATAATGACAATGAGTCGTTGGAAGGTGAGGGAAGGTAGTCACTATATCTGTTTTCCTCACATACCTATATATTCTAATGGAACAATGGCCAAATTTGTTTCTGACAATGATGTTCGTTGTTGTCCATTATACGGGTTCAATAGGGAAGTTTGGAAACACTGAAACTTCAACCACTGCAGATCGATTATAAACAATTAGTAACATACAATACTAGTAAATGACCCCTCAAAAAAAAAAAAACTCCAGCTATCGAAGAAAAAAATACATTGAATATAAATCACTAATACTTCTCCTCTTCTAGTTCCAAAAATCCACTAACCCCCAACCTCTCACAAGACCCATGACAAGCGTCATGCAACATATCATCTAGTTAAAATATTCCAATCTGTTCACGTTCATATCATGTTCATATATAAACAAAATAATGTAATTTTATTCATAAATGAAGTAATATAATAGCTACTATACATTCAGTCTCGTTACACAAGCCAATGATATTCCCTGTAACATTTGTTGCTGCTCTGGTTTTATATGAATGGAAATGCTTAATGAAGACATTCTGTTTTATTCACAGAGCCAGAGCTCGAGCTCAATGGCATCCTTACCTACGCCAAGCATGGTCCAAAGTCACTCATCCAATAAGTCAAAGTGACCTTTCAAGCCCGAGGATCATCTGCGGTGATTACATCGTACGTAAGTCAGAGCAATCCAACGCTCTGTCATTTACAGGTCATTATGCAGTAGGCCTATATTCAAACAGAGCCAGAGCTCGAGCTCAAGGGCATCCTTACCTAAGTCAAGCAAGGCCCAAGGTCACTCATCCGACAAGTCAAGGTGACCTTTCAAGCCCGAGGATCGTGCGTAAGTCAGAGCAATCCAACGCTATGTCATTTACAGGTCATTATGCAGTAGGCCTATATTCAAACAGAGCCAGAGCTCGCGCTCAAGGGCATTCTTACCTGAGTCAAGCAAGGCCCAAGGTCACTCATCCAACAAGTCAAGGTGACCTTTCAAGCCCGAGGATCGTGCGTAAGTCAGAGCAAACCAACGCTATGTCATTTACAGGTCATTATGCAGTAGGCCTATATTCAAACGTTCAAACAAGCCCCAAGACTTCAGCATCAGATCCCAACGAACGTCTTTTTCAAACATCTGCTCCGTCTTACACTTTGGGTGGAAACGGTTATCTACCACAGACGTCTGCCCCTCAACCTGAGCCGCTGACCACGCATCCTGCTAATGACCCTGACAAAGTTTCATGTTTGTGCACATGCACATGTGGATTGCCCCGGATGCCGCCATCAGCACCCCCGAGTGCGCATCATGCATTTGTTTCTCATTTATCTGCTATGCAGTTCGCATTGAACGAGTCTCAAGCACTACAGGTTATACTTCAATCGATTTGGCGTCTACCACCGGCATCTTTATCTCTAATTCGGGCTCCAGTACATTGGGATGGGCCTCGTTTAGAAGCAGGGGGGTACCTGTCTCAATTTCCCCAGTCTCTGGATGAATCAATTCGCACCCCAAGTCATTTATTCCCACATCTTTCTTACGCCGCTCTGCTCTCGCCTTTGGATCTGTCTCCATCAACGTCAAGCTTACACCAAACAGACGAAGGTAGAAGTTCATCTCAGTCATCAAGGCATTGGCCTCAATCACCTAACAAAGGTAAGTTGCCTATAGGATTCAAATAAAAACAAACTTTCAAGCAATGATTGGGGCCCATAACACTATAGGTTCTTTTTTTTTAATGAGTGCTCTATGGGTACAAAAAAAGACCTCGATGTATGAAAGTACCCTAACTATGACTAATTCTATGTGTGATACTTGCCCAATTTTTAACATAAAAAAAAATATCCAAACTTGCATTAATATTTATTTCTTAGATACTAATGAGGAAGATTCAGTTTTAAATGCAGAATTAACATGAAATTTATTATCTTCACATTTACTTTAAGAATTATCCCTAGAGTTAGCTTCTGACTCAGAAACAAAGGACGCTCTTGGCCCTCCTGCAAGTTGGAACGATTCACTAGGTAATTTATATACATATCTATCTCGTTGGTATGTGTTTCTACATGGCCACTAGATGGCGCTCTTCTAAGCCTTCACTTTATAATACATTTGTTCAACGCTTATGATATCAACTGGCTCTGTCTGTTTGGATGGTGTCTTAGTTCGCCCATTTCCCAGTCTCGGATTAGGTTGAAGCTCTGTCTGTTTGGGTGGTGTCTTATTTCGCCCATTTCCCAGTCTCGGATTAGGTTGAAGCTCTGTCTGTTTGGGTGGTGTCCTATTTCGCCCATTTCCCAGTCTCGGATTAGGTTGAAGCTCTGTCTGTTTGGGTGGTGTCCTATTTCGCCCATTTCCCAGTCTCGGATTAGGTTGAAGCTCTGTCTGTTTGGGTGGTTTCTTATTTCGCCCATTTCCCAGTCTCGGATTAGGTTGAAGCTCTGTAAGTTTGGGTGGCGTCTTATTTCGCCCATTTTCTAGTCTCGGATTAGGTTGAAGCTCTGTAAGTTTGGGTGGCGTCTTATTTCGCCCATTTCCTAGTCTCAGATTAGGTTGAAGCTCTGTCTGTTTGGGTGGTTTCTTATTTTGCCCATTTCCTAGTCTCGGATTAGGTGAAGCTCTGTCTGTTTGGGTGGTTTCTTATTTCGCCCATTTCCCAGTCTCGGATTAGGTTGAAACTCTGTCTGTTTGGGTGGTTTCTTTTTTCGCCCATTTCCCAGTCTCGGATTAGGTTGAAACTTTGCACAATTATTTATTGCCCCCCCCCCCCCCCCCAAAAAAAAAAAAAACAACCCCGGCTGAATTGAAACATTTACTAAGTTTTTATCAATTCATCATAGTTTATTTATTTCCTTTTCAATAGAGACATTACTAGCAATAAGAAGATAAGCTTTGTGTAGAATTAGGTCGTCGTCTAAGAATCTGTTACTAATAATCGATATGTATGGAACCTTCTATTTTCATGTAATGCTCAGTCAATGGCGTAACGGCTTAAGCCCTCAAAAAAAAACTTTTTTTTTTAAATTTTAAAATGCCGTCAACACCTTCTCCGTTAATTCACTTCCCCTCTCTCTCCCCTCCCCCCGCCCATGGGTCCACACAAAGGATTGGGTGGATCATTGCGTATTGAGAAAGCTTAAAGCTAGAAATTGTGCTAAACAAAAACAGAATGTAAAAAATATTTGCACTCGCACAGATTTATTGTTGTTAGTCTGATCTATTACAAATGAATTATGGGATGGATTCAAATTAATTGATACAATTACACTTTAAATAAATTTTTTTAACGTATCTCTTTCTGTGCTATGTTCCGATAAAGTGTGATTTTGTTGTAATATTCTATCATTCCAACCCCTCCCTTTTTTTTGTCTTCCTAATTATGTATGTAATTATTATCTATTTAGCTGCAATGAACATTGAACATAAAGGAAAGGGAGAAGCAAACACAAAGTCAGCGCACACATAATTAGAACTTCTTTGTGATTTAATGTACGTTTTCATTCAATAGAGGCAGAGATTTTTGGCCTAAAGTTTATGGCAATATTGTTACACAACACTTTTATAAAACCATATATGTCCTTTCTTTTAGCACTGTTGAGTCAAAAGAAATACCCAAGTGTAAACAAACTTCAGATTAGTGTGAATAGACTATAGCTTTTAGATGGAGTTTTTTAATTTTTTTTTATGTCCTATAGATGGCCATGATGAATGGACTCTGTCGGACATTGACGAGGATGATTCATCAGAGAAGAACTTGATCATAGATAGTAAGCTTCTTTTTTTTCCTTTAGCTGGCGTTTTAAGGCTTCTGTCAAATCATTCATTGAATCAGACTTGTAGCATTTCATTTATTTCTACTTTATTGCTTTGATTTAGTGTGTTGATTGAGATAGAAGTTTTTATACATATAATGAACTACTCCATTCTTGTTTCATGGAGTCATCTGTCCTTTGCGTTCCTTATGGAACATAGGGCCTCAGTATTAAAAAAAAATGTCACTTTCCACAGTGTCTTGCTATACTTTTAATGGCTATCTGCCCACTCGAAGCTGAGAGTCCTCCAGCTTCAATAGTACTCTGCTTCGCTATGTTCATTTTTTTTTTTTGCGTCTTGTACCCTGGGAGATTCAATCTATGGTCTGTCTAATTCCGATGTTGGCATCTTTTCTTAGAGTTTGACTAATTTATTTGCAGTTTCTTTCTAAGATCTGTAATTCTATATATCTCTGTCCATTTCTCACAGTTCGTCAGACCACTTTATTTTCAGTTACCATTGAGCAATATGTTCAATGTTCATTTTTTGTTCTTCTTTTTATGTGCTAAGTAAAAAAAAAAAAGATAAACATTTCTTTATTTGTTTAGGTAAATTATTCAACTAATTTTGTTTACTTTATCCTATTTTATTTTAGCATCATATGAAGAGCCATCGGAACAGGAATCCAGACTAAGTGACATCCCTGAAGAAGATGAAGAGGGTGTAAACTAACAACTTATCCTTACATTGTAAAACGTGATATTGGAAACAGCGAGAGGATTTATTTGAAAATTATATTACTCAAAGATTAAAAACGAATTTACTAAAAAAAAAACTTGTCACTTAGAAACCAGCAATAAGCCTGTCATCTTTGTGACAAAATGATAATAAAAGTACAAGATTGCTGCTTTGTTTAAATTTGTGAGGTCTGTTATATTTTTTTGTCTATGTAAGATTTTAGAGACTTTGAATCGTGCTTGGCTGAAATGGGAAATACCTTTTCCTATATATACCACCCACGTGAAGCATTTATAATGATATAAAACTAATAAAAAAAGTATTAATCTCTGATCAAGTTGGATGATTAAGAAATATATTCCATAGGCTACAAATATATATGTAATGAAACAACCACACTCTACAAATTTATACTCATTTAATAGTTGCAGTGAATAATACACAAGCAAAGTATCAATTTATACATCTAAATACTGATTTATTTCCTATGTTCTATATCAAACATAATTAGTTAGTTTATTGGTTATTTTTTTTATTATTTATGCTTGTTTTGTTGTAGAATAAATAAGTGTGCAAACATTTCCGAGAAAGGGACGTGGGAGAAATAACGTGTACACAATTGGTACCAAACAGAAAGACAAGAGAAATAACGTGTACACAATTGGTACCAAACAGAAAGACAGGAGAAATAGCGTGTACACCATTGGTACCAAACAGAAAGACAGGAGAAATAACGTGTACACCATTGGTACCAAACAGAAAGACAGGAGAAATAACGTGTACACCATTGGTACCAAACAGAAAGACAAGAGAAATAACGTGTACACCATTGGTACCAAACAGAAAGACAAGAGAAATAACGTGTACACCATTGGTACCAAACAGAAAGACAAGAGAAATAACGTGTACACCATTGGTACCAAACAGAAAGACAAGAGAAATAACGTGTACACCATTGGTACCAAACAGAAAGACAATCAAACGGAGTGAGTGATATAAGCAATAAGCATAGTAAAAATAAGAAAGTGACACACAGCTGTTTAACTGACAGGAGGGATATTGAAATAAACACCTTATCGTTATATAAAATAACATAACTGTAGTCAGAGTTAGAGACCTATTCCATGACTTTAAATTACCTGCCATTTAATACGAATGAGAGAATTTCCTTATATAGATGGTCTGTAGCATTTATAGACATAACAAATCGAATAACACTAGTAACTAATTTTGTTTAATTTGGTAGCTTATTTTTAAAAATTTATAAACCATTAGATGATATTGGAAAATTGTAGAAAACTAAAATGTTTTAAGACATTCGTGAGAGCTTTCTAGTAGCGCTCTAAATATTTTTATCGCATTATTTATAAAAAAAAAAGAACAAAACCGTTTGTATACAACTATACATGTTTTAAGAATATACAGATTGAAGAGACCATATCAATATAGTCTCTTTTTTTTTTTTTTTTTTTACTATTCATAGTGATTAATTGTAAAAATGGTGTTCTTTTAAGAACAATAACCTCTTGCTTATTTAAAAAAGAACAACAAGGAAACTTTTTTCGTTCGGAAGAGAAAAAAGTATCCATTACAACAGAACTTTGAAAGATCTAAAATATTATGATATCAGATTTTCAATATCTAGTTTTTTGCGATCTAAACGGTACATACGGACTGACAGACAGACGAAACAAAAGTAACTAATAAGTAACACAAATGGACTTTCTCAATAAACTAAACAATGCCAAGAGCGCTTAATGGAACTCCATTGTTGACATCTAAATGTTTACAAATTGAGTTTCAATCTAAAAGCTGGTAAGATTTGTGTCATTACGACAACTTTGTGCCCAATCTGTTCGGAAACCAAAGTTTTCGTAATGCAAGGTTGTTAAAAAAAATAGTTTTAATTTCCATAATTTAATGTCCTTCTGATGATGTTGTCTGCTCTGTGAAAAATATCTCCAACGCCAAGAGAATCTTTTCCATGTCTTTATTCATTTCAAGATAGCTTTCGATCGAGTATAGCACGGGGACACTCTGGGCGACAATAGAAAAGTACAACAACAATAAAAACATAATCAAAGTTATCCAGAACCTCTACAAGGATGCCACCAGTGCGGTGTACTTCAACAATAATATTGGGGACTGGTTAAAAACCACAGTTGGAGTAAGACAAGGCTGCCTACTTTCACCAACACTCTTCAATATCTTCCTTGAAAGGATAATGGAAGATGCTCTCGAGGGCTATGACGGTACTGTTAGCATTGGAGGAAGAAGAATCACTAACTCGTGCTTCGCAGATGACATTTAATGGCTTAGCAGGGACAGAAGAAGAGCTAGCTGACCTGGTGATGCGCATTGACAAGACTTCCGCAACATATGGCATGCAAATAAATGGGGAAAAACAACAAAATTATGACCAATAGCCAACAGGGCTTTAAAAGAGGCATCAGTATTGGAGGTGAAAAGCTGACTAGTGTTAACAGCTTTAAATACCTCGGAGCTATTGTCTCTGATGAGGGAACAAAACCCGAACTATTGGCCCGAATAGCACAGTCCACAGCAGCCCTTTTAAAACTTAAAATAATTTGGAAAGGCAAGGGCTTGGCCCTCGGCACCAAAATCAGACTGATGCGCTCCTTAGTCAAGGCCATATTTTATATGCTTGCGAGTCTTGGACGCTGAATGTAGAGCCAGAGAGGAGAATCCTAGCAATGGAATTGAGATGCTACAGAAGGATCCTAGGCATCACTTTCAAAGACCGCATCACAAACCAAGAGATTAAAGCAGGGTTACTGCAGCGATCGGACCCCATGACGACCTGCTAACTATTGTATAGAAACGCAAGCTTAAAATCTATGGCCATATTACAAGATCCACGGAGCTTGCAAAGACCTTCCTTCAGGGAACAGTACCAGGAAAAGAAGAAGGGGCAGACAGAGAAAACAATGGGAGGACAACGTAAAAGAATGGACGGGCCTGCCATTGATAAAGATTTTAAACAAGCCAAAAGACAGAGAGGAATGGGGAAAGACGGTCGACAAATCTTGCTTGGTGCCCCAACGGTCCAACAGACTAAGGCATAGGTAAAGGTAAAGGTAAAAAAAAAATAAAGGTTACTCAAAAAATGTGTATTAAGTTAATTAAAAAAAAACTTTCTATCAAATAAAAAACGGCAATGTCTTTGATTCTGAAGATTAATGATACATGGAGTGATTTACATCATATGCAGACCGAGTTGTGACCTACATATTTTCCGGCTCTTATACAGACCAAGCCGTTGTCCGCTGGCGGTCTATTTCGCCTGGCATCACAAGAAAAAAAAGCCACATACACTGCCCCATTAACTAGTAATACCAAGTTTTCTTTCCGCCTCCTGCGCGTGTCTTTAATAATGGCTATTTTTTGATTCGTAAATGTTTGTTCCTCAGCCTTTGTAAGACAACTCCGAATTGTATAATCTAAAATTGTCAAAGATTTCTCAAATGTGGTTACAAATTAGGAGAACGTCAATGTTAGTTCAACTCAACTTTTGATCTGGGGGCATTGTTGCGAGTTCTAATAAACCAGAACAGGTAATAGTCAATGTGATGCGACCCACGTCGTTCACTGAGGCCAATGTGTTTCACTGTACAGAGAAGTCGTCCACGTGAGTATCTCGCACTAAGAAACAATAGCCTGAAGATTGTTTTGAGATAAAGCCCTATGACTAGCAGTGATGCGACACTGACCTACGTTGTTCACTGAAGCCAATGTGATTCACTGTATACAGAAGTTGTCCACTTGAGCGTCTGGCCTTTAGAAAGCAATAGTTCGTTTGAAGTCGCATAGCTAATATAAAAAAAAAAAAAGTAGTCGGTGTCGGTGGCAAACCTAAAAATAAAAGGTGGATTCAGTCATGGAAAGTTAAAATATGTATCTCACCCTTTTTACTCCCCCACCCCCTCCTTTTTTCCAGTAGCAAAATTTGAGGAGTGGGAACTGTTTCGCTCCGCCAATGTTTCTAAAGTACAAATCAGATAAATCGGAGGACGGTAAATTTCAAGGTATATCACATTAGCATATAGTTCACTACATCGGTTTATGTTATATCTGTTGGCCTCCTTTAAGTGGTAGAGCGTCTATATCATATCACATTGACTTTGAAATGTCGAACTTAAAAAAAAAAGGAAAAGAAAAAGTTTTATTTTGAAATATTTCGCCTGGCATCACAAGAAAAAAAAAGCCACATACACTGCCCCATTAACTAGTGATACCAAAGCAACGACCTGCTATCCATATTCGGATAGTGACGCGGTTTTACTTGGCCAGTTGAGACTATTGCTCACCTTGAAAAATAAGCTCACAAAGGCTGGATTCCATTGTTTCCACTATATATATATTTTTTTTTATTTCGAGGCTAGTGACCCATATCGGATATTCAAAAGAGTATCACTGATACAAGCACTAAGTAACAGTTGTTACTTTTCCCTGGTAGTGATGATTTTTGGTAGCATATATTTATGTTATGAAATTGTCAATTGTTTCTTTAAATAACACGCATTAATGATAGGTGATGTCATTGATAAATCAGTTTCAAATTTGCTAAGAATATTTTAAATAACAATATTACATACATACCCACTCATTTTCAAAACAATTCAAATCAACGAGGGAGCAATCGAAAGACTTAAAACTAAACAGAGAAGGATGCAGCTTCTTTGAAACATTCTGTTTTTTTCTTTATAATTTATAAAAAAATCCTTTACCATCGTGGTGGAGTGTCACATTTGATTAGCTTGGCGATTGAACAATTTTAATTTACATGCAAATTTACTTGAGCCTTTAAGAATGAAGTTTATCCAGGATAAAATTAAGAACTTAGGGCAACACGGCCATCAAATACATTATAGCAAAAGTTTGTCAAAAGTGTGGCCTGAGTTAGGAAATGGATTTCAATTAGAATAAAATGAGACACGCTAATATTTTTAACTTATTCTTTTCCCATACTAGAATAGTAGATATAATGCTCTCTTAGCAAAGCAAAACATTTAATTTGTAATTAACAATACAAAAAAAAAAATCAGGATGGGCAAGGTGGTCATAGAGAGCTGATACTGGACCACATTGTTTGTACGAAATATTCAATCCTTATCTGATTAAGACACTGTCAAGGTCTATTGTGGACAGGTAATTACAAAGATTGCACTCGCCATTGCTCCTACCCTCCCATACCTTAGCCTACGCTCCTGAATGTCACATATGACATCATTGGACTATTGTTCAACGGGAGAGACGGATAGGTCTTGTTGTTGTTGGACTTGTCGTCTGTCTCAGCGGCGAGAAAAACTCACGGCGACACCTGGAGAACAATAAGCTTATCAGGGACTTTGTAAGGGGGCCCCATTGTTACGTTGTAAAGCGTTGTTTTTTTTACGTCTGAAATTTACGCCTTCGTAAGAGTCAATTTAAGGACTTCATTTAAGAAGATGCAGAGGCGTAGTTTACAAGTAACAAAATAGATACATCTGCCATGGACATTTGCTACTATGATAGTTTTCTTTTCCGTGACTGTTTATTGTAACGGTAGTAAACTTTTAGTAACTTCTTTTTAAAAAAAATTCTTAAATACTTGTAAACCTTGAGCCAAAATGGTAAGAAAACCAGATGATCTACGATGCCCCTGTAGATGAGAATGTTGCGCCATCACTGAGAGGATTGAGATAATTTTAAAATACAAATTGGTCAACAGATTTACCCCCCCCCCTTTTTTAAAAAAATGGTTAAGTTTCATAAATTGTAACTACAAATTTACATGCATGTTTAATTTTCGATTTATTGAAACTAATGTAGCCTTTTTTTAATGACAACTCTGCATAATAGAATAAATTCCCATTCATGCCATTTATGGTTAAGACCCACTTGCAAACGCTAATACATTTAGCCTGCTATCTTTCAATGTTACAAGCCAGGACTAGTTCATTCATAAAGTATTCATTCAAAAAGCTAATTTCACTTCAAGTACTTCAGTAATATAGAAACAGCTTGAATAAAACAATAAAGGCAATGCCGATGAAACACCAAAAGTTTATATTTTTAGTGAGGCGGTAACTTGTATTGCAAGCATAATTATCTAAATTGTTGGCATGTAGTAAATTTAGTGTGCACTTGCAAATTATATGTCTTTATTTTAATTTCGTTAGATACTATATTTATATACAATATAAAATTGAATAAGTCTTACTAGAAATAAAAAAATAAAACAACAGTGTCTTAAAAAATTGGTAAAAAAAAATTATAGCATCAAAAATTAGATTTCATAAATTGGTACACGCCTTCGACCTCATATTAATGAATATAATGTTTTATCAATCTATCTATCAATCTGTCAATCAGTCTATCTATCTATCTATCTATTTATCTATCTATCTATCTATCTATCTATCTATCTATCTATCTATCTATCTATCTATCTATCTATCTATCTATCTATCTATCTATCTATCTATCTATCTTACTCTTCTCTCTCTCTGTATACACGCACACACACATATATATATGTCTATATATATATATATATATGGCTATGTCTAACAAATTATTACATTAAATTCATTTTAGAATAACAGCTTTAATTGTAGCATATCTTTTGTGTGTGTGTGTAAGAAATAATTACATTAAATTCATTAAAAATAACAGCTAAATTGTAGCATATATTTTATAAATGAAGAAGAAGATGTAGCACATCTATTGAAGGACCTCCATGTCACATCTCTTACACCGCCCAATCCCCCTTTTCTTTAGGCTTTCCACCCCACCCCCATCGAGTTGAATATATGACCAATTGTTATGTCCTAGGCTATGACGCGCCTATATAAATTGTCCAGTCCAGTCTTACTGCAGTCGGTGTTGCTTCGCATTGTGACCGGACTACACCTTTCTCTTTTTCTGTTTTTTAAAATAATTTTAAAACTGTGTAAGGATTTCACACTGTTCATTTCTTCTGTGATCAAATACAATGGCTGAAAATCGCAGAATTCCAAGACACTTTAATTCAAGATCAAGGTAATTATCTGTTTTAGTCTTTAGTATAACTTTATAATTATATTGAATATAGGAATTGCCACATGAACCAGCCCATTATACTATATATAATTAGACCCATAATTTTATGTTGCATTTATGAGTATGCGTCTAAAACGGACTAAGTAAATGTTAAAATATCAAAAGTACTTATAAAACTATCACATATAAAATATAATTTCTATATCTACTGATATTTTATATATTCATACTATATATATATATAGTCTCAATGAGGTGAGCTGTTCAGATTTAATATGGTCACATTTAGTCCCGATATTTGGTACGCGTTTCCCAAGTTGGAAGTGAAAATGAATACAAATGATTTAAATAATATCAAGATCATTTATTTTATATTATCTATATTATTTATTGAAACATTCATCATCATATTAATTTACCAATAAGTATAATTGCAAACATCTTAAACAACAAATTAACATTTTTTATAAGTCAACAATTTCATGTTGTTTTTTCAATTCAACCAGAGTGTATAATTGTATTTAAATTTATCTCTTCACTGCTTACATTATATAAGTAAAGGTAAAGTAATGAAGGACGAAAACCAGGGGCGGACTGGCTATATGGGCAAACGGGCAAAGGGCCGGTCTGGTCGCGACCAAAGAAAAAAAATTTCAATGTAGACAACTTTAACAAAAAATTGACAGCAGCAAGACACAGAGGTCCGAAAACGTTTTCTTGTTGTTGTTTTTTTTTTAATTCTTATTACAATTAATTTTGTTAGAAATTCAACAAGAATATAAAAAAAAAAAAAAAACTCTATACACTGTACGTGTTATCATTTGCAAAATGGACCGTACTTTCTGCTATGCACGAGCGGCATGGACTGCTTTGATGTCTTTGAGGCTGTATTTGATCTAATAATTTTGCTGGTCGGCATGGGCCTTTGATGGCACTCCCATTTTTTTTTTTTGCTTCTTCCCTCCCCCATCTTTTAATGGTTCTAATGAAATGTAACCAAAAAGAGGGATTGAGAGAGGTTAAGTTAGAAAACATTGATATAACGCAGAAAAAAAGATAGGCGCGACAATTAGCTCTTTAACAATACTTAATAGAAATTAACTTTAACACATACACACAGCCGCGAAATTGCAAACCTCCAATATATTCCCAGCTCAATATGGGTATAAAGCTTTACTTTTGGCGATTTTAAAAAGAAAAAGTTTCTTTTTGTTTATTTTTAATAACGTAGATCTAAGGCTTACAAAAAAAAATATTTACTTGAAAAATAAATCTAGATCTCAATCAATTTTTATCCTAATATAATTGACAAACTTATGCTTAGTATGAAGTCATTAATGGTGAAAATTATTACAATAATTTATATAGCGCTGTCACATCCGATATTTCATGAAAGGAGATTTATATTTTAAATAATGAGTCATGGTATATTCATATACAAATCGCGTTTTTGAGAATGTACTAGGAGGAAGCAAGAGCTTTTCACATTAAGTAAGTGCCTCTCTAACCGTTCTTCTTTCTCTTATCTTTTAATGGAATGGGTTGCCTGAGTCAGTCAGGAAAACCAATGATTTAGCATATTTTAAGTCACAGATCAATATGCATGACTAGATTGACACATGAAATGCGTAAGACGTAACAATCTTTTTTGAAGAAACGTCTGTAATCTATATGTTATGCCATAAAGCTTCAAACTCATTAGGCGGCTATTGTATTGTTTATAGTTTTCAGACTACATACATGTATAAATAGAATACATTATGTAATCCAACGAATGCATACATTCAGTTTTCGATGCGTTATCAAACTTTATATATTTTGTAGAGAATTAGGCTTACACCTATAATATAACACATGGGCGTAGCCGGGAGGGGAGGGTCTTCAAACCATCACTTGCTTCAGACCTCATTGTCTGAAAGGGAAACTTTACTTACTGCCCCAGTGCAGCCAACGTAAGATAACTACAGTCACCAAATTTCATGAGCTTAGCCAATAGGTTTTCTGGTTTCCCTTCCCCCTCCAATACAAAACTAAAGCATTGTTTTCTCTGACCAGCCGATGGACTCCATTGAATAGCAGATTTGGTTTTTGAATTTTGTTAGCGGAAGAGTAGCAGGCTAAATGCACTGTAGATACCTCAGATTATCCATTTTTTTAAAGCTTAAAATAACGGAAATAATGCTTCGCCCCGGATCTAACTAGCTGTCCTTTGACGGTGTACTGTCTTTCCACTAATTATAGGAAGAGAGTATTCTAGGGTAGAAAAACCTTTGAAAGAATGAAAGATCAGAATGTAATGAAGATTAATTACATATAGAACATACACACACACACACACTAATATATATATATATATATATATATATATATAAATTGTGGAGTGGGGTGAAAATCCCCCCCCCTCCGAGCCGAATACATATGACATGCCATTTGTGGGCCGGTTTATATGGTAATGCCCGGGCTGATTTAGATACCCAGTCCGCCCTTGGCGAAAACCATAATGATTAAAGCTAGGCTTATTTTAAATGAAAAATTCTTCCTTTATACAAGGTATAGCGCAATCATTTTTCTCTTAAGAACTAATAAATGTAAGATTAAAGAACACTGGAATATCTAGTGTACAGAGCATGGGATGAATCAACTTTTTAGCACCTATATAATATTTAAAAACTTATTAAAGATAGATAAGGAAACAAAGAGCAGATAACTGTGAAATACTCGTAGTATGGAAACCCCCAATTATTAGTAAGTAAAATTCCCCTTTCAGACCTTGCGAGAATGTAAAGTTCATCTGTTTCAGTGACCCACGGTTAATGAGTATGTCATATGACCAGCACAACGACCAACCTTTACTTTTTACAACTGATAGGACTCGGAGCAACACGCTAAAACAAATTAAAAATCCAAGTGATTCGAACCCTGGACCCTTTAGTTCGGAAACAACCGCGCCACAGTATATGTTTGATTCCAATCTTGTTCCATATCAAGTATAAGAAAAATCCTTCTTATAATCGTCAGGTGTTGTTTTTTTTATTGAAATCACTACATAGGTCAATGTATTTGATTAAACATCACCTCTTTTCAAGTCACACATTCATGGAACCTTCTGGGTGGGCAAAGGGTGGGTGGGCGCGATTCTCGAAATCGTCAAAACAATCGCTCTATTTGTTGTTTAAAGGAGGTATTGTCTTTTAAATGACCATTTCCTCATTGAACTCATTGCGGTAAACAATGTTGTCTACAAACAGCTAACTTTTTATGTTTTTCTTCTTAGAAACCAACTTGGTAATCAAAGACAGCGACAGCATTACTTCCACCACACCACATCACAACAACACGTCGACCACATAGCGCCAGTCTATGCCTATCTGCAAGCTCCTCCGCCTGTATTGGCTATTGCTCCGAATCCTCTGATAGACGCACGTGATCAGAGAGCGCTGATGGTGGCTAGAGATCCCTCCCCTCTGGCCCAAGGATATCCAATGCTCTACGGAGCGGAGGTTTCGCCGCCTACATTTTCAACAATGGGACACATATCACCTGCTCCTGACGTGATACTGCCAGCAGTAAGCAACGTTTCGGCACCAACCCATACCTTGGATATGATGTTCAGCAACCTTTCCGTCTCTGACCAGGCATCTTCAAGACCATCAGTGGAGCCTCGGTTACAAAGTGATTCAACATCTCGGGTGTTTTACGGCCCACAGCTCCCACCCCACATGCTATTTAGAATGATGTTTGGTCCTGCGGTTCCACCCCTGTCAACAATGATCAACCACGGGTTCGTTCCTGGCTTGCCTACAGCTCAAACCCAGACGGAGACCAGAGATGAGGACGAGTGGATTTCGCCAGAGTACAGATATATTCCAAGCACAGAAGTGGCTGCGGTCTCTGATAGACACAATGGCCCTGAAGGTAAGTTGTTATGTTGGTAACAGATGCTAGCAGTAATAATTTTTGTTCGAGAACTACTTGTAACAATTTCTAATATTCAAAGTTACTTCCCCACAAATAAAAACAAATTGACCTAGGTTTCTATTTGCAAACTATATAAATACATAGTGGGCGACGAGACCGGATAATTATAAAGAAAATAGTAAAGACATTTTTTTCTTTTCATTTTTTTTAAATTTAACATTTACTGGCGTCCACCCCTCATCCCTCGTTTCCTGTATTTCCTCCTTTAACACGCTCCACTTCACTTCAGTTCATTATCAGTTAAAGTTGATGTTCTACTTATGACAGGGCTTTCAATCTATAAAACTTCTCGGAATATGGGAAATCAGAATATTATAATAATTATAATAAATCTAACTAACAAAGTTGTTTTGTGATTTATTTTAAATTAGTATTTTCAGTAGTCTAACAAATGGCTCTTGTATTTTATGGATTAGAAAACCTTTCTGTTGTTACAGATTCAGATGTCATGGAGAGAGACTCTAGACGTTACAGAACCATCATGTGTCCAAATAATAATAACGGCGAGTGTCCAAATGAAGACTGTCAGTATATGCATGGCGCCACTTGCTACGTGTGCCGGATGCCAAGACTAGACCTCTATAGAGCAGACAGAAGGAAGAGACACGTAAAGGTGAGTGATTTGAAGTTGTTCTCAAATTGTAAATAGGGACAGGGGTGGGAGGGGTTGAGTGGTAAAGAGTTAAAGTCAATAGCTAGAAATAAAATCGTATGCAGTAAGAGTATGAGCCCTGGACATTTCGTTTAATCAGCCATTTACCGCGTCACCCGACATGTGGTATATGCCCATATATGCCCCTTTACATTCATCTGTTAAAAACTGAACACTGTCAGTCCACTAGATGTCTGAATTATTTCCATACCAGAAAGTTCATCCAAGTTCACGATATAAACCATATTGCCTCAACAGCAAGCCATGTGCAGTGAAAATTGCATCAGTGTAATGAAAATTATTAATTCTTTTTTCAATTCAAACCTCTAGTTGTTGTTGTTGTTTTCCTGTTTAGGAGTGTTTAGTTGAGATGAGTACAGGCAAGCAATGTGGCATTTGTCAAGAAAATATCCCACTGAGCCATACCACAAGGAATTTCACCATCCTCTTGAACTGCCCTCACTGTTTCTGCCTTCGCTGTCTCGAGAGTTGGCTCCTACAAATGGACGAACAGAGCAACCGGTGATTGTTTATTTCGTTTTATTTAACTAGTGTCTGGACTAGAACATAACACACAAATATTATTACACATCGGCGGGGCTTTTTTGTTTGCCTTTCAGACATGGGGGAGTTCTTTAGAATTGGATTTTTTTAAAATTCCTAACCATGAAAGAATAGAATGTCAAACGGAGGGACAAAATATTGTTTTTTTTCCATTTGTAGTTAATTCCTTTAACTCAAAATGTTGATTAATTATAATATTCCAAAATTACTTGTTTATGTGACAAAAGAATATAGCACTTTTTTGTATGCGTGTGTGTGTGTGTGAGAGAGAGAGAGAGAGAGAGAGAGAGAAGTAAAGGTAAAATCCTTATTTAGATTTAGAGATGTGTTTACTGAGCATGCCTATCCTACATACCCTCCCCTCTCTCACCTGACCACATAAGCGCACTGAGAATGCTTTCGGAGTATGCCAGACTTGCTCCACAAGACACTATTAATAATAATTATCAATTTTGTGTGTAATTATAGTAAATAAAGATAATAAAAATATGAATAAGATAAAGAAGACAATGTAAAATATAAAAACACATCAATGAAACTCTGGGGTCAGTTGAGATGTTTTGGCGATTGTTATAAAGGTCAATATTATCACTACACATTTCCAATTGAGATTAATAAAGCAGTCGTGGGTGTTAAATTCATTAATATTTAATTATTAAAATGTTTTACCAATGAACCACAATAGTCTCTTAAGATAGGTAGGTAGCATTTTATCACGCATCCCCTCGAATATCATTTGCTACATTTCTTCCTTTTAGCAAAACTTTTTATGTTTGTTGTATAGTTCAGTTGAATTGTTTAATAATACAAATATGTTTTTTTTTCTTTACACAGTTTCTGTCCTTTCTGCGACACTCCTTCCGTTATTTTGTTCAAATCAAACTATTGGTTCAATTCTGAAGAGTTAAAAAATGATATCAACAAGTACTCTGAGAGCCTTTTCCAGGTAATTGAACTATACCAATAGCATAATGGCTTTTCCTTCTTGTATAACCTAACCCATCTTAATTAATTTTGAAATGGAGGCACATTTTCTCTCTGCAATTTTTAAAAAAGTTTTTAAATGAAAGAATGTATGCATTGCATATATATATATATATATATATATATATATATATATATATATATATATATATGCGTACATTCTTTCATTTTAAAAACTTAATAAATATAACCCTAGTGCTTACTGTGATTTATATTTTCCACTGGACTTACTCTTGCAAACTATATTATCTATAAAAGAGATTTGTCAATGTGCTGGCCAAATGACTCTCTCGTTACCCATAGTCCATAATATCCTTGCATTTTAACACAAAATGGTATCGAAAGAAAAATTTATTTTTATCTTTGTCCCAATGTAAGCGTAATGCATCCAACTTGTAAAGTTGTCTTGTTTTTTTTCTACAGTTAGACACCGCGTACAGTTATTATTATTAAAACAATAATTATACTCTAATTATACTCATTATAACAGAATGTATAAAAAATATAATTTGTTTTCTTATGATAACGAAACTTTTGTTGTCTATTTCAGATGGGAAACATTGACTTGTTGAACTGCCTAGTCTCTAGATTTATCATGAAAAAAATATTTAGAGACTTCAGAATTTAGATGTCTATTAAAACTTGTGACATTAAAAAAAAACCATAAAAGAACATGATGAGTTTGTTTATTATTTTTATAAAATAAAGAATTACCCCCCCCCCCCCTCCCTCAAATGATTCGATATATTTTCGGCACTTTTAATATACCCAATTTAGCAATGTATTTTTGCATTTTTAAAAAAAAATAAAATATCAATACATGTAAATAAAATTGAGAAAAAAAATCTTCACACTAATTATTATCTTAAGGAGTTATTTAATTAAAACAAAACAACAAGTGTCTATTTGAGATGAAACGTAATTTGAGTAAACGTAACAAAAAATGCTTGCAAAGTTGTGGTCAAGCAGGCTAGGTTGTCACACATAAAAGGTTTTTAGTGCTTTGGATTTAACGTAGTAAAACAATATAATATTGTAATAACTGAAGGGAGACAACTCAACGAAACAAAGACGTTTATTTACATGACATGACATGACATGACAAACACAAAGGGGCATCTGCCTTGAGCACAGCATCTCCATATTGGCTCTCAACTTGGGCGGAAATCGTTCTCTTCTTCTCTTCCTAATGTTGACATCCTTCTCAGTCTAGTTCATCACAGTGCGCACCTTCTAGCTTAGATGGCGGTGCGCATGGCATAGTTATAACATTGCCCCTTTTTTAGAGCTTTTCGTCCCGAAAAGAAACAGTGCATTGGAACTTTGACAGTTCAGGTGGAGGTCGATCGGTGGGAACCACAGTCGTTAGGGTGCCTGTTGCCCACAAAGCCATCTGCACAGTTTCCCGTGGTTGTCGCTTCCTCTTCTTCCAGTTGGCCAGTCTAAGCTTGATGCTGCTTCGACCTCATGACGATAGTCGCTGATGCCAGCCAGCTGACACATGGAGAGTTAGTGGAGGTCAGGGTTGCCAGCCAGCTGACACATGGAGAGTTAGTGGAGGTCAGGGTTGCCAGCCAGCTGACACATGCAGAGTTAGTGGAGGTCAGGGTTACCAGCCAGCTGACACATGGAGAGTTAGTGGAGGTCAGGGTTGCCAGCCACGTAACAAATGGATGTTGTGGCGATCACCGTAGATTCCAGGGTTGTTGTTCTAAGACGCCGAGTCAGCGGACCTTTTCCATGGACGTGTCGTGACACAGTTGTAGGCCCACAGCTAGCCATGGTTTCAAGCACATAGTCTTTCTCAGCCTCATCTGTAAGGTATGCCCATGAAGCATCCTTGTAATGTTCATCCACCACTACATCAGGTTTTGCTGGGATTAATTCACCACCGTTCAAGTCACTTTCACTGATGTGGGCAGAAGTACACATTTCTGTCAAGTTCAGGTCTTGTAGCTGGGTTTCTTGGCATGGGCACTGTCCCCGCAGGACGCCGCATATACAGTTCATGTCAATCGCCTGGATGCAGTTGCCAAGTATGAAGTTCTCTCTTATGCCGCTGCCAAAGTCAAATTCGTTGTTTCTGCCTCGGCCATTGTTGGGGCCCGTATTCGCAATTTCACCCGACGACATCCAAGGCAAGGAATCAGAAACGGTCTTGAGGCTTTCATGGTTTGAGTTCTCATCAAAGGTACTGACAGATAAACAGATGTCTTTAAGGTCCACAGCAGCCAGCTTGGACGC
Organism: Biomphalaria pfeifferi; assembly: GCA_030265305.1. Classification (NCBI taxonomy): domain Eukaryota; kingdom Metazoa; phylum Mollusca; class Gastropoda; family Planorbidae; genus Biomphalaria; species Biomphalaria pfeifferi. The sequence continues at coordinate 135,617 of JASAOG010000331.1, read as the reverse complement.
AGACCCAACGTTGTCTTGATCTGTCCGGCTCGTTGCAGGTATACCAGGAACAAATGTTTCAGGCTCATAACAGACTCCTCTAGTTGTTTCATTTGTTTCTTTTCTTTCAATTCTGTATATCCCATTGATATCGCCGCAGCAATCGTTGTCACGTTTCTCGCCATGAAAGTCATCCCCGCCAGACTTGCCCACAACACAGTCACAGACAGCGCTCCAATCCCCAGCGCCTCCATCACCACTGTTTGTGCAGCCACAGTGCTGACCAGGCAACTGCTCCTTCCCTAACGAGTTTATTCCTCCTTTTGCTTGCGACACAATTTTAACACTTTGGTCTATTTGGCCTTCTACTTGCAACACACTTTCATCTACTTTGTTCAACATTATATTCCTGCTCATGTTCAGTTGTTTATCAAATGCATCCACAAAGTCCTGGATCTTGCCAATGAACTCAACAATCCCAAGTTCAATTTCAAATGTGTAGATCTCAGGATCTTCTTCTTCATTGATCAGAGCTTGTCTCAGACGAGCCGTGAACGTTTCCCTGCTACCGAGGGATTTTAAACCTCGGCCCCGAGCTCTTGTCTTATCTCTTTAATTGAGAGCTGATGTAATAGCTTCAAATATGTCATTGTAATCAAAGCCTACCTCCTCTCGTTGAGTTGCCTATGATCCCACTTCTGACACTAATTGTAATAACTGAAGGGAGACAACTCAACGAAACAAAGACGTGTATTTACACGGAGACATGACAAACACAAAGGGGCATCTGTCTTGAGCACAGCATCTCCATATTGGCTCTCAACTTGGGCGGAAATTGTTCTCCTCTTCTCAGTCTAGTTTATCACAGCGCGCACTCCGTTAAGTGTAATGTAGTGCGCAGGGCATAGTTATAAAAATATATATCAAACAATATCAATCCTATTAAAAGTGAGTGACTCTTTGTTTAAATATTATAACAAATACAGAAGGGAAAATAAAATCTTACGAAAAGCTCTATATTATCACGCATGGGCATAGCCAGGATTTTTTTTTCGGGGGGGGGGGAGTTGGGGAGAATTTCCCCCCCCCCCCCCCCCGCCCCGCTCCCTTTTCCGCAAACAAAATTAATAGTATGTATGTTTGTGTTTACATGATCTTTATTACATTCTGACCCTTCATTCGTTCGGAACACGTTTATTATGCCCTAGAATGTTTCTTCCTGGAGTTAGTGGAAAAATTGTAGATTGCCCGCCATTGCCAGCAACGGAGTCTGGGAAAGCGCTTGGAGCCCCCCCCTCCCTTCCCCCCCCCCCTCAGTGCGGGGCGAAGCCCCGCCGCCAAGCACTATTTCTGGCATTGAAAGCCAACAAAATGAATATTCTGAGGTACCTACAATAAATTTTCCTGCTATTAAAGTTTTATTTCAAAAACCTAAAATCCATTCTTACTGCCTTACTGGCGCCAGGTTGTACTAGGATATCATCGCAACCCATAGTATGTGTAATTTATTTTGTCGGAAAACATGTCCCCCAAACCTCATGCGACGCTCTGTCACAACCTTACTAGGGTGTCGACTCCCAATTCGGCATAGGATTTTCCTTGACTTAGACCCGATATCTATAACTGACTCCTAAAATCTGTCCTAGCCATCTTGTTGAGCCACATTAAGTGTTTTTCAATTTCAATGCACTTTGATTATGGAGCCCCCGCCACTGGTAGAAATGTATAACCTCTCTTGAATACTCTCTTGGATTTAGGTGACTGTAGTTAGATTTTATATCGAAAAGGGAAGTTTTATCGTCAAAGTCATCAGTTGTGGATTTTAAACTAAAAAACCTCTGGAGTTGTTTTTTTTTTCTTAATTCAATACCCATTTAGTGACGGTCTTAGAATTTGGTAACTGTAGTTTGCCTTACAATAATATTGAAGATAGAGGTTTTCCACCTCAAACTCTCAAACTCTCTGTAGTGGGATTTTTAAACTTTTAAGAAAAGCCATCTGTAGGAGAGGGGTTTAAACTCAAAACCCCCAATTGGCTTGGCTACACTCAAATAATTTTAGTGTGTAATTTTTACTTTTTTATATTAAAGAGGTATTTTTTAGCATCAAACCCCGCTGAAAGGGGTTTTAAACTCAAAACCCCTTTTGGCAACTCTTATAGCATTTTGAGTGGCGTAATTTGCTTTTTTTAATATTGAAGAGTTATTTTGTTAGCATCAAAGTCCACAGGAGGGAGTTTAAACTCAAAACCCTTTGACTACACTAATAGAATTTTGAGTGTATAATTTGCTTTGTTTTTAATATTAAAGAGGTATTTTTTACCTTCAAACCCCGCTGAAAGGGGATTAAACCCTCATAACATTTTAAGTGCATAATTTACTTTTTTTTTCATATTGAAGAAGCATTTTTAGATTCAAACCCCGCTGAAAGGGGGTTTAAATTCAAAACTGAGACGAAACCCATTAACCTACGCTCATAACATTTTGAGTGCGTAATTTTTTTTTTTTATATTTAAGAGGTATTTTTTAGCTTCAAACCCTACTGAAGAGAGGGGGTTAAACTCAAAACCCTCATAGAATTTTGAGTGTGTAATTTGCTTTTTTTTTATTGTATAGGGGGTTATAAAATCAGAATCTTCTAACTGCAAAAAACCCTAGTAGGGAGTTTTAAACTCAAAACCCGCTGGAAGTGTGTTGCATTATTGCAAATCAATCAACATTTTTTTAAAACTGTCTAACTGTAGTGAGTCTAAGAGTAAAAAGGCAATTTAAAGCTACATTTGAAGTTATACAGATTGATAAAATTTAAATTTAAACCAATTAAAATAACAAAACATATATTTCTGGAATCAAACACACTGGGAATGTTGTTTTTTTTTTTTGTAGGCTCATCATCCGTTGCTACGGGTATTATGTTTTATATAGAAATTTGTTATATAAAGTAGTCTATGAAACATTAAATATTAATTCAGTAATTTGCTTTCGGGATTCTTGTCAACGTTTTCACAAAGAGCAGTTTCTCTTGTATTTATTGATCTTTCATGTGTGGCTCAAATATTGGGTCCGCAGAACTGTTGTCACCAACAGGTGAGTAACTGGCACCTAAACCAGTAAGCTTTGGAAAGGCTACCCACCTAGCAGAAGAACTAAATTCAAATTTCTGCTGCCTTGCAGCTATACATGGGAAAGGTTTTGTGAGTCAACCCTGAGGAAAAATACGCATCAAGCAACCCTTAGTCAGTTTCCAAACAGCTCTACATCCTGTCAGAGCCTGCTAGACCGTTGATCCCAAACTGTTTATGTCGTTTGCAAAGAATTACATACGAAGCTTTTAATGTTATAATTTATACCACCGATATGCCCATAAACTGTATTGTTGCTTTAAAAAATTCATAATATCAGATGTAGGTTTGTGTGTAATACAAGTTTTTAAAACTACTTCAAGGGCAGGTAAAATCAAAGTTTTTCTTTTAGTGTTTTCCGAGACATTGTAAGACGCTCACAAACGCATCATCTTCTCTATATGATGTCGAAGTGAGATTTTATGGGTGCATTCTGAACTTTATCTTTATTTTTCATTTGAATAGCGTATAAGTATTTAAAGGATTAAAGGTACATTTACATATTAGTGTAGGAAATAATTGCATTAATGGGAGTGAAAATTAAAGTCACAAATGAAATGAAATTCATTATCGTAGACCCCCATGGATATCTCATAGACCCCCAATTTATTTTTTCACTTTCGTAGACCCCTTGGAAGTCTTCGTAGACCCCTGGGGGTCTATAAAGACCACTTTGGGAATCACTGAATTGTAAACCCTTATCGTTGTGATGGAACTTACCGTTTGTCTTGTGTGTGTTTTTTGTCAATACTTTCTTCTAATGGTTGATAAAAAAAAAAATATATATGGAATTTTTTGTTTTCAGAATTTAAAGCTATTTAATCTTGCAAATTAAATGAATGTATATATAATAGATCTCCTTGTATTTGTACCAGTAACTTCTTGATATATAATTGCTGATTTAAGTAATTAACAATTTAAATGAAAAAACACAGACACTATAATCCGTGCAGACCAAAAGTGTATTCTCTGGTATCATCGATGACATATATGCGTCCTCCTTCAAAGTTGAAGATCACACATTTCGCATTTGCAATGGACTTGAAGATGACAATGAAGTCCAGTCCAAGTTTTAAAGAACCGGATGCATTGGTGGTCTGATGCCTGCTTCTTTTCTCTGCCTATTTTTGTTTGAGCTCTGCGTTCTTTACTTAGGGCTAATTCGAAACCACGCTGATCTTCATGTCTCATATCTTGAAACTCCGACACTCACGGCTTCACGTCATGAGGAGAGACCGAGAGCTGATATTTAGCGGAGTCTTTGTAACGCTTATGTTGAGCCCCCACCCCCGAAAGCCAATGGAGATAAACAATTTTTTAAGTGAGGGGGAGACCGACCTCCCAAACGATGCCAGCGTTTTTAGAAAAAATATAACCTTTATTAACTCTTTCTTTCCTAACTGACGATACCAACGTTGATTCCACCAGAATGTGGTAAATAATTACGGAAAGAGTTAATTGTAAATATGATGAGATGCACACCAAATGCTTTAAGAGCAATAAATGATCTGTGATCCACGATATGATCCGCACTAGTTGCTTAGCACCATGTGATTCCTGATCCAATGTTTGACTAGACTGAATTACTTTATCAACTTTATGTTAAAATAACTAGATCTAGTAGGTTTCAAATTAAATATATATATATATCCATTAGAAAGAAATACAACTTTTGTTTTCGTTATAAAAATGATTTTTGTGCAGACGTTCAGCTTTTTTTTAATGGGAATAACAAAATTTTAAGTTGAACAAAATTAAAATCTATGTGAGACCTGGTATCTGTTAGACTAGAAAACGCTACACTTAATAACCATAAACAACGCCAACACTATAACGCCAGATTCATCAGTCCATTTATTTACACACCCTCATAGTACGAGGTTACACACAACACTCTGATATAAACTTTCTTACCAAGTGGAATAACTCTACATACTAATAACAAACACATACACATAAAACACAATGTTAACATTAATTACAATTTCTTTTTTCTTCTTCTTTCTTTCATTTTTATTTCATTCCTTTCTTCATTCATTCAAATCTTCATTTCTTTCTCTCTTTCATTGTATTTTGAAGGCTAAGTAAAACTGAGTATAAAGGCTACATAAGAAAACAAAAATAGATGATAGTACCTCTGACTACCTCGAAATATAATTTCTAAAAAGATTGAGAACTTTCCAAGTGTCCTTGTCTACTAGATACAATTCAATCTTCTCAAACATCAAGGAGAATGTGTAGAGTAGGATTAAAGAAAAAAAATGAAACAATAAAATGTTAACTTTAAAAAAGAATTGTAGCGCTGTCTAGTATGTTCAGAGTTGCCTTAGCATTACATTTAATAAAACTTGTACAGTAAAATTTTATGTATGCATAATGTAATAGTGTGGGCTACGAATATCAATGTCATACAATAAAATGACATGATTTTAAACCTACACATGTAAATGAATAGATTTGAGCAGTATATGTCAAATGGTAAGAGGAGTATTCTGGAGAGAAATAATTTAATTATATTACGTCTTCTGGCAGTGTGTGTTCATTAAAGAAATATATCAAAAATGGAAGAAAATGAAACAAAAAACAAGTATCATAACAATGAGAGAAACAAAAATACGGTACATCATGTTGCACAATATACTAATAAATGTAAATAAGAAACACCCAGATTTCAGCCAGTTTTCTTTATGTGCCCGTCTCAACTGATAAGCATTCATATTTGGTGTTTGGTAATGCAGACCTTGGTCACTTATCACGGCGATTCGTGTACCTTCGTATCTGGTCAAACATTGGCTGTAAGTTAAAAACTATCTGACTGTCAAACTGTGCACATAGAATGGAGTCAAATGGGTTGTTGTCATAGGGTTCATAAGACTAGGAATAGAATAAAATGTCCTGAGGATTGGGGGGGGGGGGGGGGGAGGAGGTAAAACACTAGGTATGGAGCCATACATCCTAAGAATGTAAGGCTTAAAAGACGCCATGAATGGAGTCAATTGTTCTGAGGATGTTATGGTGGTAAATTGCCCCGCCAAAAGACTTGTGGTGTCAGACGTCACCATGTTTCTTCACTAGTTCTGTATTCTCTGCTGGTAACATTGGTGTTAACAGTGGCAAGTGTAGATAGCATCTTTCTGTTGGTGGTGTAGGCATTCACCAGAAATACACATAAGTCTCATACGCCCAGGTTTCAAAAAACGTTCTTCCCACACAAAGAAGATTAAACGTAGGGTAAAGAAATGTTGACAATGCTCTGCAGTCTGATCAAATGTAGTGGGGTAACAAGACTGGGGGGGGGGGGGGGGACTGTTAACAATCTGCTCTGTTGCAGTGCTGTTTTCAAACTTGATGTACATCGTATGAATCAAGAGTGACTCAAAGGCGATACGGGAAAGTAATTCCAGTTGTAAGGAACAATGTCTCTATACAAAGCAAATTTGTGACTGGTACAGACAGATTCACATTGTCTCATACTAACACACAGGTGTTTCCTTCTGGTCGCTAGATCAAAGGTCACTTAAGTCAAAAATATTCTGCCTAATATTTCGACACAGTTGTGTTCACTTTGTTTTTTTTAGTCACACGATCTGAAAGTAGTCTCCACACACACACACAGTCAGCTACAATAGGATTATAATTCTCTCTGACCGTGACCTTGAAGAAGTATTGTCCAAACTATACTAGCAACTCTACTACACATGTGTAACTTTAAAATCCATTCTAGAAGCAGGTCAGTCTTGAATTTCTCCACCACTGTCAATCATAAAAAAAAAATTCATGGCTATACTGGAGCGTGCACTGCCCTCATAACCTAGTTGTGAAATCTTTCTCTCTGTGGTCTCCAGTAAACGGACAAGTTCACTTTTCGTCCTCTACAACTATGAGAGTTTCTGTCAGATTTTCCCAGCTGTCTGGACATTTAGACAAAAGATGTCTATATGACCCACAAGATATGCATCTCAAAACATTTCCATCACGACCTAATGGGTTTAAACCTTTCTTTCTTGGTTGAGAGAACTGATCTCAAGCAATGTTTCTGACTTGACCTTCACTTCTAAAGTGACTTCCACCTTTATATAGTCTACTTCAACTTCAGATTTCAACTGCTCTTTATCTCGACTTTTAAAGCTCTTGAAGTTTTCACGTCCGCTGTGGTTCAACTGTTGTTCACCTCGTCTTTCCAAACTGCTAAACGGTTCATGTTTCTTGAAGTTTTCACGTCTGTTGTGGTTCAACTGTTGTTCACCTAGGCTTCTTAAACTGCTAAACGGTTCATGTTTCTTGTAGCCAGCCGCCCATTAAGCATCCTCATTCTCAGACAAACACCTTGGCTCAATTTTGATACAGGCATCGAACTTTTTCCCTTTACTATCTTCTCCTTTGAACTTTCTAAGAGATGCCTTCGCTTCTTCATGCAGCGTCTCCCGATGAGCAAAGTTCATACCTGTCAGAACTAGCATCTTCTCAGTTTGCGTAATTCTTGCCTTTCTGAGCAGCTTGAAGGCCAGAATCTCAGGTAACATCTTCATTCGTTTCTGTTCTAATCTCCTATACTTTGTATCAAACTCTGAGATAAAATCATGTATGGATTGATTTTCCCTTTGCCTGAAGTTTTCAAAATCATCAAATTTATCAATAATATCTGCCAGGTCGTCTTTAGCCAAGTTCTTGTCAAGAAACTTTAACAGATTCTCGAAACCTTCCTGACACTTGAGCTCCGACAGCTCTAGTCGCTCCAATACCTTCTCTCTACTCCTTGACTCACTGCCCGTGTGGTAATGAAAGGGCTCTACGGCTCTAGTCGCTCCAATACCTTCTCTCTAATCCTTGACTCACTGCCCTGTGTGGTAATGAAAGGGCTCTACGGCTCTAGTCGCTCCAATACCTTCTCTCTACTCCTTGACTCACTGCCCCGTGTGGTAATGAAAGGGCTCTACGGCTCTAGTCGCTCCAATACCTTCTCTCTACTCCTCGACTCACTGCCCCGTGCGGTAATGAAAGGGCTCTACGGCTCTAGTCTCTCTCGTCTCTTGAGCTCCGTGATTTCATTCCACGCTAGCAGTTCTTTCTGATATACTTCTTAAGACATTTCTCTTTCAAACAGGTTGGAATCTCAATTCTTGTAGCATTTATCACTATCACTTATTAACTAGGATCAACCAAGTCAATACTTTTACTTACACGCTCTGCTACCACTTGTTAAACTAGAAAACGCTACACTTAATAACTATAATCAACGCCAACACTATAACGCCAGACTCATCAGTCTATTTTTTTACACACCCTCATAGTACACAACTTTCTGATATAAACTTTCTTACCAAGGGGAATAATTCTACATACTAATAACAAACACATACACATAAAACACAATGTTAACAGTATCAAGTATGCAAAGTTACATAAGAGGCGTGTGTAGCTGTGGCCAAGTTGAGTTTGAGTTTTTGGCACACAGGCACAAATGCCATGTCGTGCCCGTAATCTCTTAAGGGTTACTCTACCTTCATACCACAAGAGCTAAATTTTATATAGTTCAGTCATTTTAAAACAAGGTTTATTCACAGTTAAAATAATAAAGGTAGTAAAAATTTTATAATTTAATTAAATTTTTTTTTAAATGTTATATGTTCACAATTTCACAAATCAAACCTTCTAATGGAAGACAACTCTTCATCCAAAAGTATCAGACTACCTTAACTAGAGAGAAGGAAAAAAAAACAGCTACTTATTTTATGTTGATATTTATTAACAACTTTGAAAACAGTGACACAATAAAACAAAAACCAATGTGAATAATAGTAATTAAAAAGTAATGCATACAAATATATGATATATATTAATCATCCCATGAACACTGCATTAAGAATATCCCTGGAATCTAACCTAATGGATAAAATACCTCAATCAAAAATTGGCCTAGAAGCAACAAAATACAATGTAATCACTGACTGTAAAGCTTGCATATAACATCTTTACATTATTTACACAACACACATCTCTTTAGCCTCTTAAAAGTTACAAAAAGTTGTGCAGGTTAATTCTAAAGGTCGGCTATTGTTCAATGACCTTGTTGCAGCTTTGTGTACAGTAAAGTTCATACAATATGTTCTAAATATTACAGTAAACATCAACTGGTGAACATTAAAAGTTCAATACACAACCAGATGGGACATCAGTGAGATATTGTAGCCATGGGTTTAAGCTAGTTAAAACTATTAGCTATTGCTAAAGGCCATCATTGAGTTTCATAACATTGTAAGTTCCATAATTATGTACTTAAGTGTATTTTAATCAGATTTTTTTTTTTAAGTTGAAGACATGATACTTGAGAGTTGTACACCTGAAAGAACAGAAGGGCATCTGACAGACAGGTAGGGAAGCTGTCAGACAGGTAGGTCACATGACAGACAGGTAGGGCATCTGACAGACAAGTAGGTCACATGACAGACAGGTAAGGCATCTGACAGACAAGTAGGGCAGCTGATAGACAGGTAGGGCAGCTGATAATTGTAACATAACTATTAGAAAGATAGACTTGATGCAAATGTAAGGCACCTCAGAAACATAGTATCTGTTAGAGCAGCTAATACACAGGTAGGGCATCTGATAAACAGGCAGGGCACATGCTAGACAGGCAGGAAAGGAACCGGTACTGTTGATGAGGTTGTGCACCTGAAAGACAGATAAAGTAGACAGAAGGGCCCTGACAGACAGGTAGATCCCCTGATATAGAAACAAGGTATCTGATAGATTGATTGATTGGTAGTTGACAGATCTGTTGTCACTTGTACACAAGATTTCAGGACAATCTTCTAATGTTCTAAACTATCATTAGTTGGACATTTCTTGTCATACATGAGAATAAACTTTTACTTCTTGAAGATTTCAATTAAAAAAAAAAATTCCCTTGACTCTAATGATTGATATAATTAACTATTCCTAAAGCATTCTTCCAATAAAGGAAGTCTTGACCCAAATGATTTCACACAATTTAACCAAGCAATCTTCTGAATAATAACATACTTAGAGGGTCACTTTTAAACAAAAATGCTTTTCAAAAGAAATGCTGCTATAATAAAAAAAAAAAAAGGAAATTTAATCTAACATCAATTTTTCTCTACTTTGGAAAAATGTTTTCTATATAACTAAAAGTAATATAAAAGACTAGACAGCACAGTAGCACAGAGCAGGATTGGAAATATCCCTTCAATAAAGCAATTTTTTCTTTCCAGTGAACAAAATTAATTACTTTGATTTGAGCCAATTTGATATGGGTGACTCAATAGGCTAAGGTGAGAACATGTTGAACGTAGGATACAGAGAATAAGAAATTAACTCTCTTATATTGGTGGCTTGCACATGAAATTAGCTTTATATTAATTATTTTTTCTGTGGATATTGAATAACAAATTTTTTTTAACCCTAAAATTCTAAATTCCAATGACAATTGTTTTATTTCTTGCTTATTGAGACATACTTATGAAAAGCTCTCTCATCTTTACTAAAGAATCCTTAACAAAGATAAAGATTACAAATCCTTTTTCTTTCGAAGAACATCTTTGTACACAAAAACATAGTAACATGCCCAAATATTTAACACTTTTATAAACACTTATAATATTTTGAAAGTAAGTAAAAAAAGAAAAAACATAAACCATACTTTAAAAAAAACCCAAAGCTTATATGAAGTGTAATTGTATCAATTAGTTTAGATCAGTCATTTAATTAAATTTGAAATAGATCTAGAAAAACAACAATAAACCATTACAAATATTTTTACCAATTGCTTTTGTTTAGACTTGATCTCTTTTTGAATTTTTAGATGCATTTATTTCAAAAAAAAAAGGAGAGCGACTGTGCCAGCAAAGTGTTTTTTTTTTATATATCTATTGCATTCTTATGATCCACTGGCCAGACAAGATCTTGAATGTGGAACTGTGGCAAAGAACAAAGCAGCCACCCATTGAAGTAGTTATCCTTCAGAGAAGCAGGAGCTGGATAGGTCACACCCTTTGCAAACCACATCCAACATAACAAGGCAAGCCCTAAAGAGGAAAGAAGAAGAAGGATGGCCCAGGAATATATGAAGCTGTGATTTGAAAGCAGGATGCTAAGCAGATAGGCAAGACGCAGGGACAGTTGGAGATACTTGCCAAGAACCGAGATGCCTGGAGGAAGCTGGTTTGTGGCCTATGCCCCAGAGGCAGAGATGAGATTACTTGTTTCAAACTTTTCTTTCCACAAATTAAAAGAAAAACTAATTCACAATCAGACAAGTACAATTTCTTTCCCTTGTTCAAGATACCTTGTTCAAGATACCAAAAAAAATATTAATTACCAATAGTTAACTAATTGGCTAATTTTTCAAATTGATTCTTGAGTAGTCAAGTAAAAGAAATAAATGTGCATGATTTCATCTTGATCAAAGATTAGGTGCCAGAGAAATAATGTGTACAAACTTTTCAACAGACAGACAGAGTGAGTTGATATAAGTTTTGTAAAAACATTTTCATCTCTACTAATTCATAGAAATAAAGCATCTAGTAGTTGTAAAGTTTCTTTTTTTAAAAAGAGTTTAGAAGAGAACAAAACAATTACAAATTTTCAAAAGTAAGGTCTTATGTGCATGAAACCAACATAAATATGTATGTCACCGCATTCAAAATTTCAAAGAACAGTTCCTTAGATACACAGTGAGCGCAAAAAAAGAATCTTAATCTACATTGTAACATTTGCTCAACTATCCTGACATGCTTTAGGCTATTGCTAGACATGTATTGTTGCCACACTATTTGCTCTTGATTAAAAAAGATGTTTTCTAATTGACTTTGAAACAAGGACATACTCATGAGTTTCTTTCTCCTTCTATTTGAAATATTTCTTTATTAGTCTTTAATAAGAAACTTTTTTTTTTCTAGACCTACTCTACAGACGACATGGTCTGAAAGGGTGATTTTAATTTTACTTACATTCTCATTAAAAATATTTAGTTTTTAGGACTAAGTGTGGCAAAGTGGCATAAACTGCTTGGCTATCAATTAAACGGGTGAGAGTTCGAATCCCAACTTGTGTAAGTTGCGTGTTCACATTTCTGCAAAACAGATTGGACCATAGCGCACTTAGTATGCTATGCATGAAAGATGTGTATTACAAAAGTAATTTTTTTTTAAATTTCCCACACAAAATGTATGAAATAAAATGTTGAAATGTGCTGGATATATAGACACTAATAAAAAATAAAAACAGTATTATTGTTCTTAATATATATCCAATAAGCTATATGAATACCATTGCAGTACCAAAACTAACACTGTATGAATAAACGAAGTTTGTGTGAAATATTATTCTAGATGATTTATTGTCTGTACTGCTTTAGTTTGTTTACATTTCAATAATGTTTAAGTTGAGCCAGTCTCAACATTCTGATTTTAAAATATTAATTGAAAAGTAACTTTCTTACCTTCCAGTGTCACTTTTTACTTAAAGACTGGGTCTGTAAATCTAATGTAAAGTTACACAGACACTGATATGATTACATTCTTCAAAAGCATATACATTGACACCTCTTGTATTTTTCTCTAATTAAAAAGTTGTACTAAGTATCAAATACTGGAAAATTGTAACCTTATACATTACCTTATTAATCCTTCTTTATTATTATACTCGGAATTTCTTGAATATTCGGTTTTGCCATCTGACAATTTTTATTGTCAGAATGTTTCTAATACTTCAAAGGAACATTGTTTTTCTTTTTTTAAATATTTTAATTTCAGATTATGTTTATCATTTAATGGTCACTATTTTATCAAGTATTGAAAATGAAAACAAAAAAAATTTAATTATTCTAAAATGATGGCTCTGTTCTAAATTGTAATTTTCACAAAGAACTACAAATGGCCAATGAAACAAGTCAGAACAGGAATGCTATTCATTTTAGTATTTCAGATATACGTTTAAAAAGAATGGTAAAAAAAAACGAAAAAAAATACTAAAATAGAAATGATTGCTTACTCTTGATATTAAGCTCTGATTTTTAGTGTAGGTTTTTAATGTAATGTTTTTTAACTATGCTTCAATGACTTCAACTGCTGTACCTTATAACCTATGGTTCAAATGTAGTGAGATTATCAATGCAACTTACACTGTGAAATGTATTCATAGGGTGGGATTCACATTTTCAATATCTATGCTCAATAATATGAAACACTCCTCTGCTCATTCCAGACCATTTCTCCATGACTATTCTACTCTGCATTCTATGCTCTTCTCAGAATGAATTTAATACGTACCACAGGTTTAGAATAACTTTTGATTTATTTCTCTATGCCTGCAAGGCTTGCAAGTAAATAAAATGACATTCCGTAAGATTTTCAACAATTACATAGATTTAAACATGAGACTTAAAGAATTAAACAACATTTTTTGTATGATAACTTAGTCAATGTAATTGCAGATAAAAAGGTAAGGCCCTACATAACAAACCAAATGGCCAGTGCAAAACTATTACATTTAGAATGATTTGAATGATGTTCACTGACTACTGAAAGTAATCTCTAAAAAAAATCTGATTACATTCATATTTTATTTGCCCTGAAACATATTTAGAACAGCGACTTAACACACAGAAACACAAACACTTGTAAACTTTCCAAGTGTAGTCATGGACTTTCCAGCACCCAGGACTGACTGTGGCTCGACTGCAGCATATAGACTTGACAAGTCAGTAGGAGGTTGACAACTGTTGCTGGGATAGTAACAGCCAATGAATGGAATAGTTGATTTAATAGTTAACACTAAAAACAGTTCCAGCAATTTTCGCTTCATGTGTTTCCATCTAGATCAGACCGGTACATGTCAGTTTCTGTTACACATCCTCGGCTCAATAAACTTCCATCATCAAGACTAAAATAAAGAATTTAAAAATTTAATTGTAACTTAAAGATTTTTTAAAAGAAAACAACTAAAGGCCAAATATTTTTACAAAGTACTAGCTTATAACTAAACACCAGCTATGTGTTATCAGGGTTTTAAAAATCTCAACAAGCAAAGGGATTCAATGAAGCTAGTGGATGTAAAAACCAATTTCAACAAATGTTATATTTGATTTCAATGTACACCAATAGCTCAAGAGACTTTCAGATTTCAAAATTAAATTTTTTTTTTTTTACTGAATTGGAATGCAATTGCAAATCTAATATTTTGCATAGCAAGTAAGTTTGGGTTGAAACCAAAAAGTAGTTGGAACGGTTAAGAGAAAACATTTACAAATAAATCTGATGACAGGTCAGTTTGAAAAAGGACAATGGTTGCATGCAGAATTTAGATTTTATTGTCTTTGAGTTTGAAGATTAAAGATGAGTACAATATTTCATGTGATATAAGAAGCAAATGATAAAAAAAAGAATGTTAAATTAATTTTGTAGTCACAAGGAAAACAAAAACATGAACTTTGAGAGTCATTGAAGCAAAATCAACAGGAATCAAGCAAGGAGATGTTAATAAGATAATGTCACCAGGAAATACTAAATCCAATGTTGCTGAAAACACAAATTACTGATAGTCATTACACCTAGAAGCAGCCATAGTTGGTAATCAATTATTGTAAGCCTTGATATTATTGTGAATAAAACAGAGTGCAACTGGCCCCCACTGGGTTACCTCATTGCTATTGAAACAGGGCATGTGAAAATGCTTTCAGTCACTTAAGCTTTGGAATGGAGATTCAACAGAGACCAGTTAGCCCAGTACCAAAATTCTGCCTTGATGTTCCATATTTAACTGGGCATGTCAAGAAAGAAATCTATAATAGCAGTCTCCTCAAAAAATATGATGGTCACAAATGAAAGAATTCCTCATAAATTCAGTCTTCAACCTCCTCTAAGTAAGTGGCCTGATTAGGGACCAAGGAACAATACTGGACCAATTAACCACCAAAAAGTAGTCATTTGTCTCTTAATACTCTTATATGGTGCTTTAGTTAGTTCATTCCTTGCAACACCAGAAGAAAGTTTAAAAAAAAAAAATAATGTTATAAGTAAGCATGCTTTAATGCAAAAAATAGAAACACTGGGTAATGCAGATAGTATGAAACAACAACTAAATTTTCATGGGAAGATCAAAACTCTGTGGGGAATGGAATAAACTCAATTACCTTTGTATTATTATTGAATTTAACTGTAGCTCCTTCGTTAAGTCTTTAAGTTTCTCTTCTAGTGCCATACTTTGTTTAGACAATGAGTTCACACTGAAGAAACAAAACATTTTCATTAGAAACATGAGGTTATAATAAATAATACATGTAGAAGAATAAAGTTAATAAATTATGCAAAGTAATTGTGCCCATTTATTTGCTTTGCAAAGATTTATAACTTAATAGAAAATTTTTTTTCTAATTCATTTAGTCCAAGGAAATAGGGGCCTGAATTATAAAATGTAGCAAAGGGAGATAGTGTTTTAGAACTTGAAAGTCAGCCATACTCACACATGACATAAATTCACACCCAAAACACTTTCACTTATATATAACATAACCCATAAATTCACAAAATCACATTCACAGTTGTTAATAATCTAGACTATAAATAGTGAAAAGCATGTACATAGGTGCATACTTCAAAAGGGCAAGACTTTGGAGACTTTTGGATGAAAACTTTTGAAATGAAACTAAAATGACTGGAATCTGGTTTATACTTATGTCAAATATGAATTAGATAAACTTTGCTTTCTTTTTTTTTTTAAATGTGCATATATAAAATACAAATACATATGTTTTTAGAGGAAAATAGAAAACCTTTGCACATATTTCAAGCATGACAAACACGAGAGTGAAATTGAATTCATAAAAAAGCATTTAAAACTCTTTTTAAAATGAATTATAAATATGTTACATTAAATGTGTATACTTAATTTAAAAAATAAAAGAGTTTGCCTTAATAAGGTCAAGATGAAACAGGATTTTCAATAGTGCTATTTTAAATTTTTTTTTGAAGACCATAATGTAACAGAGCCACTGTACAATAACAAATGGAGCTTTTTCCAATGGGGGCCAAATAAAAGAAAAAAATAAAATTATAAATGAAAAATAAAGCCTATAAAAATATTGTTTAACTCCACCAGACTGCTATACTGATTTTTCAATATTTTCCAAAAAGGTGCTATGCCACTTAATCTATTTTCCAGTACTTAACTATTTCATGTAAAACGTTCACCAGAATCTAAAAATCACAAACCTATCATAATTGAACCACAAGCTTAGCCATAGCAAATGTCTGCCCTCATGTGGTTACATTGAATTGTTATAGATTTATAGAATTGTTAATAATTGTTGTTAAGAAACTCACAATAAACATAAATCATGCACATATAGAGTAGACCTAGTTTTGTGATAAGCCTAAAGCTCATCAATATTTTAGTTGAATTAGACTGAGCGCACAAAAATCTCAATTTTATTTCAAATACTGCTGTTTTTACTTCCAGACAGTCAGAGATCGATCAAAAAAAGAAAAATCTTAAATTATTAGTTCTACAGCTATGAAAATAGCATAGAAGACAGTTATAGGGACAAAGGGCTGGTAGTGCTGATAGCTAAGATTTATTTTAATGTACGAAAGAATTTTGAAGTTGAAAGTTTGTTGAAGAGCTTAAAAATAATTCTTGTTTTTATCTTATTTTCCATACAAAGTAACCTTCACTAGAAATGACTTACTCTTCATGGAATGACTGCCTACTGTCATGTATTATCAAATCACTGTTGCTGCTTGATGCTGTCTCCTGACTACAGGCTTCTGGTATAGGGGTCATAAGCCTTGAGTTCTCCAGGACTGACCAGTAACCAGTGTCCCTCACCTTGAGACGCTCCACAGTCGACGACCTCAACTGAAAGATTACAAAGAGGTTTATTAAGCACTGAATGAGACATACACGTCATGAGTAACTCAAACTAAATGTGACTTCACCTTACAGTTAGTCACAACCTTAAGTCAGGTCATCAGAGTTGTTGGAAAGGAAATATATATTAAATTTTATTGCTAATATAAACTACTGTTGCTGTAAATACCATAACAGTTTCCATATGTGACACAATGCAATGTGTAGGTCGAGCTACCAGAACACTTCGAAATATTTTTCTGGTTTTAAATTTGACATTATTATTAGAGTCAGTTAGAATTTTTACAAAGCTTATATCACACGCTCTGTCTGTCTGTCTGGTCAAAAGTTTGAACATGTTTTTTCTCTCACTTTCCATTCTCAGCTCAAGTTGAAACTTTTCACAATTATTCATTGTACCTGACAAGACATGAATCAATCAACTGACAAGACATGAATCAATCAACTGACAAGACATGAATCAATCAACTGACAAGACATGAATCAATTAACTGACAACACATGAATCAATCTACTAACAAGACATTAATCAATAAAAAAATTAACCAATTAGTTCATTAATTATGGGTGATTAATTATTTTGTTTGATATTGAAATAAGGGGAATAATTGCTAATTAATGACAGATATGGATGTATATAGGGTTTTAATCCCCTTTGTCCTAATTAATTTATTTTGTCTTATAAAGAAGAAAGGGAGCTAAACTCTGCCATCGTCAGCTAAATGTCAGTAATTAGTTGTTTTTTTCCTTTGATAAGCTTTGTTTTTAAAAAGTATCTTTATTCTTTTGCATGTTTTTCTAGTAATCTTGATCTGAAAATCCATGGTAAATACCAGAGCATGAGTCACAAACAAATAGTCTGTATAATCAATGTTTTAAAAACAGTCATTGAACTTTTCAGTCAACAAATCCTATTAAACTGACCAGGAGTATATATTTCCAAACAAAAATGTACAAACCTTAATAAGTTTATCACTCAACAGTTTCTGGCAGTTAAGAACACTTATTAAATTTTTTTCAATCTTCTGCACACGATTGAAACATTTAATTAAGGCACTGTGAAATATAGAAGAAAATGGTCACCAGATATATAAATGAGAAAAAATTTTGCTCCTGTAAATGTAATAAACTCTAACAAGTCCTATTGATTTTATTACTATTGTAGACTACTTACTCTCCAATCTGCATACAATTTTTATGTATGAGTTCTAACTTAGGCAGGCAATGGTCACTCAGTATCGACTTTAATGAAACACAATGGTCTTGAAGTTTTCTCCTGGAAAATTTATTTTGGTATTTCAATTTCACAATTTTCTAACTTCATTTAAATATTTAATATTTTTTTTTAATTTGTGTGTACTGTGATCATTTTAACAAAATAAATCCCACACACCTATCCCTTTGTAGACACTGCGCCTCCCTTTATGAAACCGTAAACCATTTTCTCTTTGAATGCCTCTTCCTAATCCACCTTAGGCAGACCCTACTACCACTTCAGCCCAACATAACCAACACACTGTAGGGCAGTGCTGAACAACCGAAAAGAACAGCACACTATTTTTCCTTGGCACAGTCTGCAAAAGAGCCCACAGCTCAGCAGAAAAAAGCTGGCTAGAAAAAGAAGTGTACTGCAGCAATATTGGGGTTTAATGCTTCTTTGCAGTTCTTGCAAAACTATTTTATCTTGACTATTTAATTAAAATAGAAAAAGATGTAATTCCCACAGCTTAGGTCTGATAGAAAGATGGGGAACTTTTGATGTATGTTTTCATTATGTTACCCTATATATAGAAATTGTACCTTTCAAAATTGTGTATGTTTTCATCGTGAAGGGCCATTTGGGTTTTGACATTTTTGTCTCTCCTGAACCGGCTACTGACACTTGATATCATTGACATGTGGTGCTGACTCTTCTTGAAGCTACATAAAAAACAACAATGAACTGTATTTATTTATGAGCATCATTTATTTAGTTTTTCTATTCAGTTTAGTCATGTTTCATTTTCTATCTTTTGTAACCAACAGTTTAAAAAAAAAAAACTTTCTAAATATAAAAAAAAAACACTACTTTCTATGACCATTTTGTTTTAAGCAGTTTAAGAAGCTTAAAAACAAAAAAGTTTTCTCTGACCCTTTTTTTTTTAACAAAAATGTCCAAAGGAAATGTGATTTGCACATATAAGCGATGAACACAATAGGAGGTTGTTGTTGAGGTCAGGGATCTGTTTTATAAGCAGAATGAACTTACTACTATCCCAAGGTAAATATCTATTCAATAATTTGAAATTGTTATAGTGTTAGAGATGACAAGATAGTGAACAAGAAAAGTTTGCAAATTTCTAGTAACAATGCCAAGCTTTCAACTAGTTTCAAACTCTAGCCACTTGGTCTAAACTAGGTTTCCTTTACTTCTCAAGTAAATGTAAAACAAACACAAACAATTTACCACTTCTCTTTGACACAATAAGCAGACAACTTTGTGGTGTGACTTTTGGCTTCATCAATTTTAGTCAGTAGCAATTCTCTGTAATGTTCTATTTCTGCAAGGCGATCACTTGCCTATATACAGAGAAAAGAAAATGTAATACATATCAATGCTTTAGCTTAAAGCATTCTAATCTTATCAAATTAGAATTAGAGATGGGAATCAAACCCAACTTTTAAAGTTCGGGTTCGGTTCGATGACGAGTATAGTTCGGGTTCGGTTCGGTCAGGTCCAAAGTTCAGGTTCGGTTCGATGTTATGAAATTATGTAATAGCGAAATTAAGTTATTAGGCTTAATGAAATATAGCTTATTAGATAAAACACTTTCATTTGAATTTTTCATAAAACAAATACTTTGCAACTATGGACAATACACATTCCAAAATAATGTTGCCTACATAAATTTCAAGGGTTGTAAAAAATTTCTTAATGAGTCAATGTCTCACACCTATATATAGTAGGCCTATGGTCAGTTTTTTTTTTTTTTCGAAACAGTGTTGCATACATAAATTGTAAACGTCGCATAAGTTTCTTCATGGAGATAGAATTGAAGATGCTGCAGGTTTTCGCTCAAGTCGGCAAGGGGTTTAATTCTCCTTCCTGTTCTGATTTTTCAATTTTTCTCAGGGGTTTAATTCCGGGCGGGACGCGGCGCTAAGCGTATTCTAAACTTTATCTCATAGTAAGAAGAGAGAATTTTTAAAAAGCTTATAGTTATGTTTTCTTACAGAACGCATTAGTCATCTTATTTTTAAAAAAGTCGAGGGCCAGATTAAATCTAGTAATAAAGAAGCAGCCCTGGCCAATAGTATTATGCGAGGGACATTCTAAGTAAGCATATTGCACACGTACTTCTGTAATAGGCGTGATCTTTTTCAAAAATATTCTTCTTGTTAAGACGTCTCTGTCGCGAACTTTTTTTTCCTACATAAGTCGTCATTATTATGAATAGCAATAAACGGAAGAAATTTGACTATTATGAGACAAAAAAATCCAGAAGAATCACACTAGCGAAGATATTTTAAAATGTGTTCTTCAAAACGTTTTGACCCGTATTGTTGCATACGCGCCTCGCAAAAGCAGTCTACATTTAACAAGGTCTTATTAGAAGATATTCCTACTTAATATATTTTAATTTTTAAACATATAATTTTACTAATATTCAGATAAGTTACACTGAAAAGAAAACATTTATTTCGACGCCCACTTTCCCAGCTAGTATAATTGAAGTTTATTGAATCAATAAAGACGTTTTATATTTTTACTTAATAAACTTTAAAAGAAATTTCTTATGTGAGCAGCTCAATATAGCCTAACTGTCATTACAATATTCACATATTTAACTTGAGATAGAGATGTAATGAAATATAATGATATTTAAACGAAATCTAGCTCACCACAAAACGTCTTTACACTTTCATTTCTCAAAATTGTCCGCCGTTTCACATTTTCATTACTCTAATTTCATCATCCTCATCATACATGCCTACACCAATCAATCACTTAACCTCATCTTACCGCCGCCAGGAAACATACACACACTCTATAACACAACTATTTGTCAGGAAGTTGCCCCCCCCCCCCCCCCCCCCCCCATTCGAGGTACTCGCCATTCCCACACCCGTGCATTAAAAATACTGATGATCACTAATGCAAACCAGAATAATAGTAATAATATTCCTATATGGAATACTTCACAATTTTTAAACATACAACACTAAAAAGAAATGTAAATACCGTTATTTAGAAATTAAAGATTAAGTTTTTAAAGTAGTTCTATTATTAAATATTTATAAAAGAGATTCCGTTTTAAACTGATTTTACTATGAAAAGAAGATAATTAAATGTATTTTAAACTAGAATACATATGAACTTATTGAAGATTTATATCTACACTCTATAGTCGTCCAAAAATATTCTACTCTCAACTAACAGCCATTTCAATAAAAGTGACAATATTTTAAGATTGACTTTCTACTTACTAGATCTACTGAGAGTACGAGCTAATCGGTTCAAAAGAAATATTGCAAACAGCCTGCGAAAATTCAGGGGCTGGAAGAGTCGGCACCTATGGAAAAACCCATGGGAACACCTAGCGCACACTTTTATTTTTCTTTAGTTTTCAAAATACCCCCACCCCCTTTATCTGTCCCATGTTTGGATAATGGCATCATTAGAATTAAAATAAAATATTTAAGTATTTTATTATTACTATTATTAAACTAAAAAAAAAAGGATGTAGAAATTGCAAAATTAGTTCGGTTAAGATAAGGAGGGTTCGTTCGGTTCGTACAGAGCAGTTTCAAAGTTCAGGTTCGGTTCGGTCATAAGTCAGGTTCGAGTTCGGTGTGTTCGGTTCGGTGTGTTCGGTTCGGGATCGGTTCGTTTCCCATCTCTAATTAAAATCTGAATGTCACATGATTTTCTTTAAAAGTTGTAAGCACTCATATAGTAGTAGTGTCACTTGAAATGCTCTTTTCACATATTTCAAATAAAAAGTGAAAAAAAAACAAAAAAAAAAAAAACAACAACACAATAAACTGAAAATATTTTGTTTTAAGTTTTTGTATCAATGGAGGCCATGTGGCTGAGCGGTAAAGCCCTTGGCCTCCAAACTAAGTTCAAATCTTGGTGAAGATTGGGATTTTGATTTTCAGGATTTTTAGGCCCCTACTGAGTTCAAACATCTCCAATGGATACCTGACATTAGTTGGGAGTGCCAAACCACCATGCCCACTGCTATTATTGTATATTCAAATTATTTGTAAATGGATTAATATAATTCTTGTTTTCTTAATTGAGGCTTGGCATTGACATATTTCTATAGTTAAGGTGCTTACTTAAGAAGAGTTTCAGCTGTGGAATCTAAGAAGCTAGCAATATGTTTTCTACAAAATGTATACATGAGAATTTATATGTAAAACTGTAGTGTCTTTATCCTTTCATATACTATACTTGTGGACAGTTAGAATGAATGTATTAGTCTCCTATCATTATTTGTTGTTGTTTTTTTTTGTCAATTTTTGTAAACATACTCACAAGTACTTCATTTTCTATTTAAATCTTATTTTTATTTCATCCCTTATGACTCAAGCAGTGGTTACAATGTTTACATGTGCATGATAAACTGTCACCATTAATAACCATTAATATTTATTGAAGGACAATGGTATCAATAAATATCAATGGTTATATTTCTTTGTCCATGTGTACTAGTCTGACAGTTTATCATGCCCATGTAGGCAAAAAAAAAATTACAAATCTCACAGTTTCTCTTCAAGGATAAATTTAAGGTTTTCATTAAAGGTTCTGACGTGGGTGTTTTTGGAAAAAAGCAAGATTGGGTCTGAATTGCTATTTAAAATCAAACCAAAACATGAGATAAATTACTACTGCAGTGCAAACCTTAGCATGGACCTGTCGTATTACTGAGTCTCTAAGGACTGCATCCAATGACTCTAAGTCTTCTTCTGTCTTATGCATAACTGACAAAACAGATCGAATAATCTGCACCATGCTGAAAAAGGATTCATAGTGATTCTTGCATTCATCCATCAGCTGCTTCATGAAGTCTTGACTAGTTTTGGTGTTGCCCAGCCTGCTCTCAACAAACACACTGAAACATTGCAACACAAACACACATTCAAATTGGAGTCAGTCAACACAATTTATAAGAGTTAAATAGTCTGCACAATATGGGATAGCATAAGTTCAAATAGAGTTTACACAATATGTGATAGCACAAGTTCAAATAGAGTTTACACAATATGTGATAGCATGAATTCAAAAGTATTCTATACAGTGATATAATCAGTTCAAAAATATACTAAATTATAGCCTAAATTCAAAAGGCAAGCATTTAAACTGGTAAAAAAAATAATAGATAAGAACTAGTGCCCCACTTCATTCCAATGAAATTAATAGTTTAGTTGAAAAGGAGCACAGTTACTGTAACATGTAGTTATTAAAAATACAGCTATTAGTTAAAGGGATGTTAGTTATTATAAATACAGTTATTAGTTAAAGGGATGTTAGTTATTATAAATACAGTTATTAGTTGAAGGGATGGTAGTTATTATAAATACAGCTATTAGTTAAAGGGATGTTAGTTATTATAAATACAGCTATTAGTTAAAGGGATGTTAGTTATTATAAATACAGTTATTAGTTAAAGGGATGTATAACTATTACTATTACTAAAGAAAAGACAAGTTATGGTTAGGGTTTAATGATCGATCATATTATTACAGTCAAAAGTTGTTAATAATATTGAACGAGAATTATGGACAATGATCCAGAAGAGACGGTGGATCGTCTGCAGTTTGTAAAGACTGACATTGCCATAAAATTATTGTAATGAGATATCTTATAGAAACAAGTGTCACCTTTTTGTTTGAAAAAGTATTTTATAGAAGTTTCTGCATCAATATATTCAATAACTATAAGGAATATGAATAAAATTCAGTGTGCAGGACCTTAATTTATGTGTCATTTATTCCTTACATTAGAAGCGCATAGATCTAGGTCTGAAATTGTAGATACAGTATATAACTAGTCTAAAATCAAACTAAATACTGTTATATTTACAAAATAAATGTCATACAGAATCATGGTTAATACATTATAGTTTATTGTAACAAATTATAATAACTGAATGTAAAAAAATCATAAATATTACAGTTGAAATGCAAAGTGTAAATATAAACCAAAAAAAAAACCTCTTTGATGTAATTTACATTCACTTGTGGGAAGCGTAATCGAGAGGCTAAATGCGCTTGAACTTAGCTTGGCTACCTATGAAGGAGGCTCGAGGTTCGACACCCGACTCGGGCAGAGTTGTGTTTACTGAGCGCCAAAAGGCAGGACGGAAAAACCTTCTCCTAGATGCCCCCCCCCCCCCCCCCCCCCCAAATGGTCCACAACTGAGATTGGACCAAAGCGCTCTGAGCATGCTATAAGCATGAAAGTAGCGCTATATATAAGCCATAATTTAATGCATAACTTTAAGCAATTATTCAACAGATATGTCAGTGCAAGATTATGATATTAAGTAGTTAGGATAACACAGAAATAGATTTGAATATATATATTAGGGAAGCGCCGGATATCACTTTGTGATATTCGTTCAGAGCTGAATATGGCCGGATAGTAAATTATGATATTCAGCCGATATATATATATATATAAATTCAAGAGTAAAAAATTCAACTTGAATAAAAAGAAAAAAATATTAAGAGGACATCTAGTTAATATTTTTGTTAGTGAAGTGCATGCCTTTTTTTTTCTCTGACCAAGTTATGTTTTGCTATAAGCTATGCTACTCCACACACTAAGCCATGTTATATAAAATTGCAATAAAAAAGTTTCTATGGATGGCTTCAGTCTGAGTACTGTATAGCCTGAATATGTGCATTATTACAAAAATTTCAAGATCAAAATCAATAGGCTAAGAAAGTGATTCAGAGACTTTTTCAGATACAAACAATTTATTTTGATAATGCATTAGATCTTGGGTCACAAAATTATTCCCTTTCAATGTAAAGATTTTATTGTTAGTAGAAAAAGAGATTGTGCATCTTTGTGCATATAATTTTATCTTATATATTACAGACGCTACTTCAAAAAAGAATATAATTACGTCCTACGCATTTCATCTGTCAATCTAGTCATGTTAATCAATAACTTAAACTCTGCAAAGTCGTTGGTTTTTCTGGCTGATTCAGGCAACCCATTCCATTCTCTAATGGCACTAGGGAAGGAACACTTGTATGAATTAGTTATAACATATGGAATAAGAAATGTGCCTCTATCTTTGTGTCTTTCTGAGTATTTCATTAAGTTTTGTTTTTCTATTTGTAAATTATGGTTCAGTGTTTTATGTATTATAGCTACTTTATTTATTTTTTTTTCTGTCCTGAAGTGTCTCTAAAGTTTACTGATTGAGAAAGTGTTTTTTGATTTTAAAAATGACAAAAGCCAGACTAAGGAGTCCATAGTATATTATTGTTAAACAATTTTACAAAAGAAAAAAAAAATGCTGTTACTGCAATATGAAAAGAAATCCCTGTAAATCACTCACCTCAAATAAAATATCCCAGAAGTTAACTTCTCTTGATATTGTGTATTTCTCTCAACATATCTCTTGACAAGCTCGCCTCTAGCGGCACAGCTATGTGCCAGTCTAGCATCAGCGTCCATGTCAAAACTAACTGAAAATTCTGGGAAGATTGCTGTGGGAAGAAAAAAAAAATTATTGCTTAAAAATTAAACTAGACTAAACCACATAAACATAGACTCAACCAATCACAATCTAAATATCACAAAAGATGAGAATTCTTTTTTTTCACTTAAAATCAGTAAAATGTAATACAGGTGTGTTTGTGTCAAATAGAGATCTTCTTTTTTTCATTTAGTCCAACTTTCTAGTTTAGAATTTAGTTACATGAGAAGCTGCAAAGGGAAAATATCATATCTATCAAATATGTGGGAAGCGTGGTCGAGAGGCCAAGTGCGCTTGAACTTGACTTGGCTTGGGTACCTAGAAGGGGGCTCAAAGTTCGACACCCGACTTGGGCAGAGTTGTGTTTACTGAGCGCCTAAAGGCAGCAACTCCTAGATACCCCCTTCCCCCCACTGATCCACAAATGAGATTGGACCTAAAAAGCGCTCTGAGCATGCTATAAGCATGAAAGTAGCACTATATAAAAGCTATAATAATAATATCTAAAGATATAAATTGCCAAAGGCAATTAAAAGTATTACTAAGTTATGTGATTTAAAAAAAAAAATAATGTCAATGTTCTTTAGACTTCACTAAAAAAAAACTGTCTGTAATTGTTGCACAAATTATGTAAATGTAAATTGTGAAGTCTGAAGATTATAGCTGTTCTAGTTGGGGACAAGGATTTGTTTTCTTCAGACTCATCACCTAAGATCATTGTAGTGGAAAGTAAAAGGAATGGCTATTGCAAGGCCAACACTATGAACCACAGAGCTTAAGATCTCAAAGTTATAACCATTTCAAATGGGGGAAGGTTTTACAAACTTACCTTTCACCATCTAAAGCCTTTTTTTTTCAATCTCACGCAATTTTTTTTTTTTTAAACAAACATCCAAAATCTTTTCATACAAAAACTATTAGAAGTAAAAGATTATGGTTGAATCAAATCTAAAAATAGGCTTACACTATTCTTTATCTCACATATACAGCTATAAAATATATTTTTTTTTACTTCCTTGTCACCTATAGGGTTCTGTGACCTTGTTGACGATTGGAACATACAGAAATACAAGAACTAGACAAAGTTTGTTGAATTAACAGACAAATATAGCCAAGGAAATAAAGACTTGGTTGAATATCCATACAACTGAATATCCAAAAGATATTAAAAGAATAGACACTGGATTTTTTTTATTCTTTTGAAAATCCAAACCTAGCAGAAATTATTAATGCATTTTCCTAATAGTTCACCAGCTCTTAAGACTTACGTATCTCAGGTTTAGAGAGGCGTACTGTCTCTGACATTTCCTTCTGAAACAAATAGATACTGTCCTGCAGTAAATGTATTGGATAGTCTTTCAAGTGACAGCTGGGATCCACTATCTCCTCCAGGCCCTTTCCTCCCACCAGCAAGATTTGGTCTCTGGCTGCTATGTCAGTGAGAGCAGCTATCTCATCCTGAAGTCCAGCGAGGCTGGTGGAAGACAATCAAAATTGTTTAGTCCTACAGCTACTCAGGACAATTGAATTATTTAAACAGTTAAGTAAAAAAAAAAATGTTTTTCTCTTTTTCTAAAATGGAAAATAGGAAGAAAAGTAATTTTAACAATAATAAACAGCCCAGAGGCCCTACAGCCCAGAGGATCTACAGCCCAGAGGATCTATAGCCCAGAGGACCTACAGCCCAGAGGACCTAAGCAAAGATAGTAAGAGGATCTACAGCCCAGAGGACCTACTGCCCAGAGAACCTAAGCAAAGATAGTGAAGCTGAAAGTTGTTCTCTGACAGGATATAAAATGGGGCCACTGTTTTTATTTTGTATTTTAACAGGAATGTGTTTCCTGTTTGATGGAACGATGCCAAAAGGACATGTCACTATTTTGAATTTGGGCTTTTGAGACATGTTTTGACAACATCCTTTATTTGACCTAAAAATTATTTCTTTGCTTTAGTGCAGTAATCATCATCATCAATCATCCTGTTAAACATGATTCAGAACTTCTATTTCAAGTCTAAGAAACTTTCCTGTCCATGATACAGTTAAAGTTATGTTGTTTTTGTGTGAATTGAACAGCTGTCATGGCATTTTGTTCCTTTAACATCCTAAATTCATATCTTGGAACATCCTCATCTCACCCAAACCCATAACTTCCAAATCTAATCATCAGCTGAGAGGTAGAGATAGGGATTCTTAGGAAGAGTTGGTCAGTGAAG
Source organism: Biomphalaria pfeifferi (assembly GCA_030265305.1). NCBI lineage: Eukaryota > Metazoa > Mollusca > Gastropoda > Planorbidae > Biomphalaria > Biomphalaria pfeifferi. The sequence goes on along the minus strand of JASAOG010000331.1, from coordinate 107,711 downwards.
ATTTTCTTATCAAAAGGAAGTTAACGTTACAACACAAAAGTTATCATATTGGGTACTTTATTTTGATGCTGATCATTTTTAATCCTTAGTTGTTTTAAGTATACCTTTATCACCAACAGGAAAGACATTAAATGATTGAAACAACAATGTACATGGATGTGTACCTACAAGTAACAGAAGAGCAGAAGCTTTCAAGCACAAGCTTAATTTCATTTAGGGAATGTTTACTGTCAGAGCTAAAGTAGTCACCTTGTAGAAGCATCAGCATAGATATTGAGATCCTCACAACGACTGAAATGGAACACAGAGATATTGATCTTTTCACAAAGATTTTTCACCATCCGGAAAAGACTCTCATAAGATACCATCTTAGGAGGATCTGGCTCCATTAGACCAGCAAGCATTGGAATGACTATAGATTTCAGACCACTGAAACAAAGAAACAAAATATTGTCAATTGAAGATCATATAAAATCTGATATTCATTTCAAACCACAAAGTAAATGTTTTAACAGAACTTGAAAAATGTGAAACAAATAATTTTTTTTTTTTTTTTTTAAAGTTAGTACACAATTAGACTTAAATCTATATTCCAATATATTCCAAGATGTAACATAAAGTTATGATTAGGAAATTAATACAGCATTACAATTAAAAAGCATATGGTTCTTTTATTGTTCTGCTGTATCAATCAATTTATGATTAACTTTTGTCAAAGTTATATGCAAGATTGTAATGTTGTAATGATTAGTTTGAATAAAGTTACTCATTATAAATATTCACTGAATGTCTAAAAGAAAATGTTTATTATACTTTTTAAAACACTCCTTCCCCTCCCACCCCAAAAAAAAATGTTTTTAAAAGAATGCTTCAAAAGTTCCAGTAAGAAACAAATAGATCATCATTACAAATATTACAAATATCAAAGCTCAAAAACGAACAAGTCACGCATGCACTTCTGAAAAAGAATACCTTTAAAATGTCTTATGCTATGAATAAATATCTACAGGCTGATGATTAGAGATCCCCAACAATGCTTACGTCATAATCCCTATTCAATTTCTATTAAAGTCATAAAAAGTTTCAACAGCTTTCCTAAAAGACCAACAATCCTTTTTTGAACGACCAGATTTAATTTAAAAAAAAGGGTGCTAAAAAAAATACAAGGAGTGATTTATTTAAACTAATCTGCTAGTTGATAGTCCAGCAAAACTTCAGTCCATATCTACAATCAGAGAAAAGGACATACGTCTTTTGTTGGCTGATTGTGCTGTTTTATCTAATTCTGTTTTGTTAGTTTTTCAGATTTTCTTGAAATATATATATCTTATAAAATACAGTTGTTTCTTCAAAAAAAGAAGATGATATATATATATATATTTGCTATATTGACTAAGAAATACTATCTAGTAATAAAGTACCTTGACAATGGTGAAGTTTCTGGAAGATCACGTTTCCACTGGATAGGCCCATTCTCAAAATTTTGGACTCCAGATATTACCCCACTATCTTTCTGTGTTATAATTTCAAACCTGAAAGGAAAAAAAAAAAAGTCTCAGACTATTCAGAAATAAACATTTACCAAAAAGTTGTCATAAACATTAATGACAAAGCTAATAGAAGATAATCACAACACACTCAATTCTTGTAAAAAACAAACAAATAAAACAAATGAAGTTCATTTTTTATTACAAAAACCCTGTTAAGTCATAAACATTGAGAAGTGTAACTTAGAGGGATTAAGTGTATTCACTTTTCTTGAAAGAATTTCCTTGTTTCTAAAGACTATCTGCTATACATGACATGATGCCTTTTACATATGCTCATTGTGCCAGAACGTTCACAAATGATCATGTAGAAGTGAATACATTGGTGATTTTTAGATTTGGAGGAGGATTTATTGAAAAAAATTAATCATGGATAAAAATAGAGACAGAAGACTAGAGTCAATTACAATGATGTGTGATGAGAAAGTAGAATTGAAATATATGCTATTTAAAACCTGAAGATTATTTATGAAATAAGGAAATAAAATAACATCTGAAAAACCTTTCAGCTCTCCAGCATGGACTCTATCAATACATTTTTTAGTGGTTTAAGTTCTTCCCCCCCAAAACATTTCAAGGTTAAACTAGCAGATGAGAACTCATACACAAAGACTTGTTTTGAGTTCATTTTACTTCCTATTCTTAACTGTATACACTGTTAAGAGTTTCTGGGTTACTCTCTGGGGTTTGTGGAAAATAATTGTTATGACTCATGTTTTAAATTTCCATGATTAGCACAGCATGAGCTTCCATTGCTACTACAATGAGACTTTATTGCAGGCTGACTTCTGATTATACGAGATAGCCAAAAGAAAATATGAATTGACAAAAAAATAACTGGTCAACATACTCAACAGGCAGAATGTGTGGTTTTCAATGGAACTTTAATACACTGTACAATAAAAATTTGTTACCCACTCATAAGTTAGAGCAGGAGTGATGCCTGGAAATTAGTTATAACAACAATTTTTGTTTTCCATTTTTTTTAAATGTAAAAGCAACACACAAACACACACAAAATTAGGCTAAAATCAAAAGGCACAGAATCTAAATGTATGCAGAACCATCTTGCAGAAATACAAATGTGTCTTGTGTAAAATATTCCATTAGATCAAGTATAATTTTTAGCTACATAATTTTAAATCAAGAAAAAGAAGCATATTTTTAAAAAGGAAAGGAAAAATAAGAAGGGAAATTTCACATTTAAAATAGTTCCAATTTGTGTCAGATAATGCTTAAATATTTGTTCTTGTAGGAAAGTCTATCGATTCATTTTTTTTTTCTAATTTCAATATTAATAAATTGTAAAGCCTTTAAGGTTTAAATAAAATAAATTTAATTTAGAACAAGCTACAAATCATTTAATTTAGGATGTTTGTTTTTAGCCAGTGGGAACTTTAAGGGAAATTCCCCATCTTGTAAACGGTAATTAGATATTAGTTTCTTAAAACAACAACCAAACAAAAAACATTTTAATATCAAGCTTCCTTCATTACAACCATCAGCTGAATGATATAACCTCAACACATACTTGACATTGTAAAAGTAATTATGCCCATAGAGTCCACATTTTGGTTATGAAAACTGGTGTTATCATTAAGACCTACTAAATCCTCTTAATATCTTTTACAATAATTGTGATAATTTCATTTGTAAGCTGTTCATTTTTGTGCAATTCTCCTAAAGTTAAAGCACATACTCAAGTATCTTACAAATCACTATATTACATCAATATGGTATGCAACAGTAAGAAGGCATAAGCTGATATTTTAAGGATATTTAAATTATTTGTTACATTGCAAAAACAAAATTTTATCAAGAGATTATGTAAAATTTTATAAAATTTTATATTAGATTAACATTTAAGACTAGGAGGATCGGTTGTTGAGTAATAGAGTGCTGTTTGGAGGGTTCCAGGCTCAAATCCTGGGGAAGACTGGAATTTGTAACTTTTAGATTTGTAGGGCACCAGCTCTAATATGTACCTGACAATAGTTGGGAAAAAAAAGGCTAAGTTTAATTTTCTTTTATTATTATCATTTAGCAAAACACTTTCAACATGTTTTGCAGAGTGAGTCTGTTATCAACTTTTCATTGCACAGTGTCAAGTTATTTTTGATTTTCAACAAATGAACAAGTAATTTCATCATTTTGATGTTTGAACTATTTGACCAATTCACAAAACTCATTGCGCTACTGATGAAAAACAGACTGTTGAAAGAGCCAGTATCCAAATACAAGAACTTCAATTGTCATGACAATGAACTTTGAAATTGTGTGAAACAAATGCTGTTAAAAAAACTATGATAAAGTGCTTTCTGATTTATATTTTTGCTGTCAGGTTGATCTGATCTAATTGAAGTCCCATCCAGGTAAAGAAAAGATACAAAGATTCTGCAGCTAGAGGCAATTTTGTCACTTAGTACTATGAGAAGAGAAGTTATGCAAGGAGTTTTTATGCCTAATCTTTGGTTGCAAAATCATGAACTATTGTAAAAAAAAAGGCATTTCAACTGAGAAACATCTGACAAACTTAATAATAAGGTTTTTTACAACCTATGATTTACTGGTGGATAACATAAAATACATTGTAAGCATATTTTTTGAAGGTTTTTTTTTTTGTTTGTTTTTTTGTTTGTTTTTTTTTACTCCTTTGTAAGACTTTGCCCTCATTTTTGTTTTCCCATAAGTGTGCAGGAGTTTTGCAACCTTAAGATATTTGACTAGATGTTGAAGAGTTGACTTAAAAGAAAAGAAGTAGAAGAGTTGATGGGACAAGAAGTAAAGATTGAAGAAAAGTTGGGAAATAGAATTTTAAACAAATATTATAAAAAAAAAATTATTTGCATTATATACAGATTTTTTTTAAAAATTACTTTTCTTCATGATATAAATTAAGAACATTATCTTGATTTTTATATTTGCATTAATGTTTAGAAGAAACTAACATGTAATATTTTTAAATAATGAGCAAGTTACTACTCAGAGTATTGTCAATTACTTTTAACTTGTTACATTGAACTGTATAGAATGCATGGATTTTACAATTAGCCAGTAACATATATAACATATGAGAAAAGGTTAAAAAATAAAGAAGCCAAAAGCTTGGTGAAGTCAAAAAGCTTACAAAGGCAGTAGAAATTTTAAAGACTGTCTTTTTACATTGGCTTAGAGACTAACTGCTAAAAAACTTGTCTAAGAATCTCAAGGGTTGATGGTTTGGAGATTGACCTTTGACAGCTTCAAATTTTGATCAAGAAAACAGTTTGAATGGTGAATCAGGTCAAAGTCCTCAACAAATTGTAGAGCCACATGGATCAATGACAATAAAAGAATAAAATTGAATTCTATTACAGGTAGAGAGTTCTGTAAGAAAGAAAGAATTCTCTATTTTAAATGTTATCATAATAAATTTATTTTTAGATGCCTTCAAATGGGAAAAAGACATTTAGTTATTGAAGTAATTTGTGTCTAGCACTATGACCAGATGGAGATGGGGTGGCTGAGATGTTAAGCACGTGGCTTAAAAACCAAGGTGTCCCAGGTTCGAATCCTAATGAACACTTGAATTTTTAATTACAGGACCTTTGGGCAACTCCAAGTGCACCCATCTCTAACGGGTACCTAACATTAGTTGGGGACAGTAAAGGCAGTTGGTGGTTGTGCTGGCCACATGACACCCTCGTTAACCCTAGGACACAGAAACTTAACAATGACCAGATACCTTACCCCTCTCCCTACTTCCCCCAAGGTCAAGTAATCATCAGAGCTTGTCCTTGGGACATCAGCATTACCTGGATTTCAAATCAAGACCCCCTAAAAAAAAAATCCTATATACACCATGGCACAAGATGTTAAACTTAACACATTAAGGGAAAAAATATCTTGGAAAGCCATTTCATTTATTGCCTTTTCAATGGAAGGAAGGAAAGTTTCAGTCACACTTGACTGACACAACAAAACATAAGTTCACTTTAACCAGTGTCACATTAGAACAGTGTCAGATACTTGCATTTTTAATCGATTGCTGCGACCTCCGAATGGCTGGAAAGGTAGCTGACCAGTTGCTGTATGATAGAATGTAACTCCCAGTGACCACAGGTCAACTTTGGCATCAAAAGATTGCTGGGTAGGTAGTTTTAAGACTGCTCGCTCATATATACCAGGATGCTGTACAAATAATAGTAACAATTAAAGCTTAAACCAAATGAAAACAATTTCTAGATTTTAAACAAAATGGAGGCATTGAGATAAGCTTCAAAGTTTAATTAATTCTTTCTGTACTAGATCTAGGTGTTTTCCACCAACCATTGTCACTTAGAAAAAAAAAAAATTGTCCCCAAAGAATTATATCCCAATGTTCTTGTGTATAGTTTAGAAATACAACAGATGAAACACTGCTCATTTCATCTAAAGATTACAACATTGATGTGAAACATTTTTTTTTAATTTAAATTAAAATTTGCAAGAATTTTTTTTGTATTCTTTAGGAAAAAATATAGATAAAAATTAATAAACAGTTAATTAAAATATAATTCATAATGGCAGTGATATACAATATGTACACAAAATGTAATGAAACCTTCTTATATAATATTTCCTCACATTAAAAATATTACATATGCAAAAATACAGGTTATAGCTAAAGCCAATAGTCGTTTCAAAATCACCTGTGTCAACATTTCAAGTTTGGAAATTAATAACTGACGTCTATCCAGTTTCTTTTATCAAATATTAGTAAAACAAATTAAAGGAACAAAATATTTCTCAGAGAATTAAGTTTTTTTAGTGATATGCGATTTAAATTTTTAATATACAGAATGTCTGTAAAAATGTCTGTATATAGATATAGGAGCTCCCCAAAGAGTTGTATATAATAAAGGTCAACTGCAGTAATGATGAAAAAGTGATAGAGAGAAAGTAAGGATAAAAAAAAAAGTACCAAATATTCTTCTGTTCCGTACAGAGACTGAAAGCTTTCATCTTCATTCAGGTTTCTTGCAGCACCAAAATCAGTAAGTTTATAAACAGACTGGCCATCTGCTGTTATATACCTTGTTGTGATAAGCAGAGAATTAAAATTGGACTTGTAGCACATGAGATTACCAAAAATCTTGTTAGAGAATGCTGACAATAAAGTTAAATTGAAAATGATCATTATAAAACTGATCAATTATAAAACTGATCAATTATAAAACATGTCTAGTAAAAAGCAAGGCAGCTGGGAGTTAGAGAAAAACTAACAAAATTTACTATTATAGAATGCTCCATACAAAATATCAATGAACAACAATAACAGTATTTGAGTTGAAGTACTAACAATAAAATAAAACAACTCAGCTAATATTGTTTTACAATACCTCATTATGTTCCCTGGTTTAATATCACGATGAATCACACACATTTGTCTAAGATACTGTATGCCATCAGCTACAGTGAAAGAAACATCAACAATAATGTACAACAGATGGATCAGATATAAATGAGGAGAATTTCTTTCCAATAATGACATAATATATATATATTTATGTGTGTGCAATATAAATAACCCTTAATATGAGGTCTCAATAAAAAGCTTTTTTAAAACTTACAAACATGCTTTAAGACCAAGATGAACTCCTCCTCAGACAGGCCATAATAATACACAGGTAGGTCTAGCATGTGATGCAATGAGCCACCTTCACAATACTCCATAATAAGAACATTTTTATTGGATGGCTGGAAAAACAAAAAAGTCAAATAATCTTAAATACTTTCAGAAATTCAATTCTTTGTTTGAGGGACCGAATGCTTTGTTTATAGCAAGGTTATCAAAGTTATCTGATAATAGAATCAAAGTATATAATTTGTGTATTTTCTAAAAGCTGAAGTCAGATATGTTTGATTAAAAACTCAAACATAAAGGTATTCAGCAAAACTTTACAGGAAGCAAGAGAAAAAAAATTAATTCATGTAACTTGTGCTGCCCCTGTGGCATCCTGAAAATCACATGACAAGAAAGACAGTGTAAGACTGATATGCTCGCTCAAACAGGTCTATCAGGCATCTTCACCATCCTCACAAGTCCCAATTTAATCTAGTACCAATGTGTATCTGCCATTTGGCTTGTCAAGTATCAAGCACATTCAAAAACTGCTCACCACAGAGACAATAGATTTAAGTCACTGTCTCAATATTTAGAGGTCTTATACAATAAGACCTCTAAATATACAATACAATACACCTGTGTATTATGCCTTAGGCAACAAAGATGCATCATGGCACTGTGTACCGTGTGGGTTACCTCAGTTTACATCAGGACTGTTTGATTCCTTTAATGCAGACACTTCTAACCCATACAACATCCTAAACACCATCCCAAAACAATGATATGATATTATCCCTATTCTATCAGACCATGAGATCATAAAAATACACAGTCAGATAAAAGCAGTAGCCAATACAAAACCCAAAAGAAAAATCTTACTCTGGAATAAATGTAACCTAACACAACTACACAAGCTGCATTAAACTTTCAACAGACATTCTTATTAGAAAAAGACATTAACCAACCAGTCAATGACCTCTGGAATTTCATTAAAACCATATTAAAAGCATTATAGAAAATCATATACCAACTAAATACACATCAAACAAATAAATAAATGCTGGTTTAATAATAGACTAAAGAAACTTTGTAAACAGAAGGAAAACCTATATAGAAAATTTAAAGAAACCAAGGCAGAAAGAGTTTACAAAAAGTATATAAAAATTAAACACCTAACCCAAAAAGTAAGCAGACAGCTGCAGAGTAAATACATAAACAATGTAATATCTAAAGATAACAACAAAAACCTATGGTCATACATTAAGTCTAAGAAAATGGAAACAACAGGCATAGCGCCAATAAAAGATGAACATAACATAATACATAATGATAATGAAACTAAAGCAAACATCCTAAACAAATACTTTGCATCAGCATTCTCAGCCCCAGGAGACAAAGACATATTTCTTAATTTGAACCAAATAGACAACATAGAAGATTTAGTAGTACAAGAAAATGGAATTCAAAAACTATTAGCCAACACCAAACCAAATAAAGCATCTGGACCTGATGGTATTCTAGCTAGATTACTCAAAGAACTAAGCAATGAGCTAGCCCCAGTGTTCAAAATACTCTTTCAGGCATCGCTTAACCAGGGCAGAGTACCAAAGGACTGGAAAGAAGCTAATGTCACCCCCCTATTTAAAAAAGGAGAAAAATCTGATCCAGGAAACTTACCAGCATCACATGTAAAATCCTAGAACACATAATATGTAGCAACATCATAAACCACTTAGACAAACATAATGTCCTCACCCCATACCAACATGGCTTTAGGAAATATAGATCATGTGAAACACAACTAATAGGACTAATCGATGATTTTAGGATGATGAGTTTAGATAATAGTGAACAAATAGATGCTATCTTACTAGATTTTTCCAAAGCTTTTGACAAAGTTCACCACCATAGTTTGCTTAAAAAGTTAAAATATTTCGGCATTGATGGTCCACTGCATCAGTGGATTAAAGATTTTCTGATAGGGAGAGAACAAACCGTAATAATAAATGGCTCTAAATCAACACCAATAACAGTAAACTCAGGTGTACCTCAAGGAACAGTCTTGGGTCCACTACTATTTTTAATTTACATAAATGATTTACCAAATTGCATTAGTTCAGGAACAAAAGTCAGATTAATTGCAGACGATTGCATAATATATAGAACAATAAAAACAACACAAGACACAGATATTTTACAAAGAGAATTAGATGAATTACAGAAATGGGAATCAAATTGGAGCATGTCTTTCCACCCAGAAAAATGTCAGTTGTTAAGAGTAACAAAAAAACTTAATTAATTCCACTTATCTTATTCATGGCAAACCAGTAACACAGACTAAAAACGCAAAATACCTAGGTGTTATAATAAATGACAAACTGTCATGGAATCCACATATTGATGAAACTACAAAAAATCCAACAAAGCGTTAGGGTTTATTGAAAGAAATTTCTATAAATCAAATAAGAACATAAAACTAAAATGTTATTTAACCTTGGTTAGGCCAATAATAGAATATGCATCCACCGTTTGGGACCCCTCAACTCAAGAAAACATTAAGAAACTGGAACAAACACAAAATAGAGCAGTGAGATTCATAACAAACGAATATTCACATTTGACTAGAGTAACACCATTAGTAAAATCACTAAATTTAGAAAGCCTTCAGGACAGAAGACTCAAAACTAAAGTAGCAATTATACATAAAACACTGAACCATAATTTTCAAATACAAAAACAAAATTTAATAAAATACTCTGAAAGACACAAAAATAAAGGCACATTCCTCGTCCCATATGCTAGAACAAATTTGTACTAATACTCCTTCCCTAGTGCTATTAGAGCATGGAATGGGTTGCCTGAGCTAGCCAGAAAAAACAGTGACTTGGCAGAATGGTCATTGGTTAATATGCATGACCCAGAAAGACACAAAGATAAAAAGCAATTTTCTTATTTTGTATACTAGGATAAAGTCCTGAAAGTGCTCCTCTCTTCCCCAGTGCCATTTGACCATGAAACCTGCAAAACCAATGACTGAGAAGAGTTTAAGTCTTTAATTAACATGCAAAATGTCCAAATGGTTGTTAGTGCTGGAAGTGTTAACAGATAAAAGCACTCCACTACCTCTAAAATGCTTCCAATGGCATGCATCTCAAATTGCCTCTGACAATCAGTCCAACTCCTGGCCTTCACATGTGGCTCAAATATATGGTCAGGTGGAACTGTTACTAATGACTAGAAGGTGCAAAAGCAAGCAACTGGCATATAAATCAGAAAGCTTTGGGCAGGAAAGTTTCATTAGCCTTGTGGGTTGGCTACCCACCTAGAAGAGAGAAAACTCAAATCAAAACTCTGCTGCCTTGTAGCTACACCCAAGTTGCAGAGTGCTACACCCTGGCAGAGCCTGCAACACTGCCACTCACAAACTATATTGGCAACTGCCCTTCCTTTAAACACATCAATGGTGTAGATTGGGGTGGGGGGGTGCTGTGTTTTTAAGATGGTAAGCTAATGCCCAGGCTAGAAATGAGATGACCCATGGTTGGTTCCAAATGAAGAAAGTCATAGACTAGATAAACACATTGATGTGTGTGTGATGTAATAATTATCTTTTTTTTTAATGGAACATCTGTAATTTATAAGATAAGGTTAAAGATAATTTGAATAAAGAAAAAAATTGAACAAACCGAAAATCTACAACTTACCAGTCTTTCTATTCCAATTAACTTGATGATGTTTCTATGATTTAATTGTTTGAGTAGCTCCAATTCCCTGATATCGTCTGTCTGCTGGCTAATGTAATCATGAAATACTTTAACAGCTACAACTTGACCATTATTCTTGCAATGAGAAAACATGAACAAATGTGTTCAGATAAACTTGCATTTAAAGGTGTATTATGTCTATCTTTAAATTAAGATTATCACACACAAAAATAAGTGAACAAAAAGACATACAATCACCAGCCTATTTACCAACAAGATATTTTTTCCTTAACTCTAGGATGTTAAAATAATGATATTATGACTACCAATGATCTCTGAGATCTTTCTGTTGACAAAAATCATCATGTGTTCCATTTTCAGTTACTTTGGTGACATTAGACACAACCTAAACATAAATTTAATACTAGACATGAAACTTGTATTTTCTTTTTTGTAGTAGTTTCTTTTATTTCTTAAAAAAAATATAAAAAATCAGGGACTTTGATGTAATCAATTATGTACATGGTCAAATAAGCCACTAAACTGTTCAAGAAAATAAAGAGATTATTAGTTAAGATAATATTTATTGGTCCAATCAAATGGAAATTTAGTTTGACTACAATTGAAATAGTAGAAAAAAGCATATGTCAGGGTTAAGGAGTGAAAATAAAATGTGTACTTAAGTGACAGTCAATTCTGAGTGGCCAGTTATAGTTTTAAGTCCTGACCATCTACCAGGAGAAATGATTTTGAGAAGCAATGCAACATACAAATAGAATGACTGTAGTTGAAAACTAAAATATAGAGTTAAGTTAATCTGGTTGAAACAAATACTGAATTAAAAAAAGCAATTTTTGTGTTTTCAAACATAATCATATTAAAATACCAAACCCAACAGTAACAAAAAGTTATCTCTCTCTATATTGTGCTTTTATGTAAAAAAAAAAAAAAAAAAAAAAAAAAAATAGGTGAAAGTACTCAGTGATGAATTGCCTAACTTTTAAATACTAATAAAGTTAAAATAACTGTCAAATACAAGAAAAGTAATAATTTTTCCCCACATTGAAAAAAGGTGCCAGTACGCCGTAACGATGTGTACCATCACAAAAAAAGCACTTTATATATATATATATTCGCACATTCAGAGAATTTAGCAGAGGTTGAAGCATTTCCTATTTGTTTAAATAAAAATAATAAATAAAACATATTCCGAACTAAGAATGATATACTTATGTCCAATATACTCTTTAAAAAAAAAAAAGACAAAGACTGATAACATTGTATCCTTGAAGCTATATCACCGTCTGTAACTTATAGGATAAGAAGTGAAGATATTAGGAATAATATTGCACACTATTGGTAATTTGAATTCTTATAGCTGGTGTGTTGTCAAGTCTGTTAGGCTTTGACTTTATACAGCATAATAACAAAAATTCTGCTTCACCTAATTTAGGTAGCAAGAAACTGAATTAAAATAATGCTAGCTTGTTTTCAAATACTGTAGTACTTTTCAGACAAACTAGTCCATAAATCATTTAATATTAGATATGTCTTTTTTGTTTTTAAATTGGAGTTAGAATCTAAATCAGTTCAAAGTTCATACTGATGTTCTTACATATCTTGTATAATCACATCTTACAGTAGAGGATGAGTAACAACGGATCACTGCCTGGTTGAAACCTGCCCAGTTAATTCTGCTGTCCTACAGGAGATTTAAGCTAGGACATAATATTACTACTCAATAATCTTCATGACTACACGACATACTAAACAATGAAGTCTTATTACAACAATTACTATCTGGTCGTTTTGGTATAGTAGGACTAAAAATGTCATCATAATGGTCACCTTTTTAAACCCTGCCAAGTTCAATCCCCGTGATGTCCTGCAGGGTGTTTGTGCTAGGATGTAATATTACTACTAAATAATACATCATGCCTACACACAGAGGCATTTTACTATTGAGTTTTACTACTATTATAAAGTTAGAATGTTTTACCACCATGATAAAGTGAGAATATTTCAACAATATTGTTAGGAATCTCACTATCCAGGCTCTCTGCAAACTGCACCATACATCACCAACTTAAAGTTCTTGACAACTCAGGGCTCCAAAGTAACGTAACACTTTAATAGTTGAATAAATAACAGCCAATACTGTACAATTGGCAACACGTGCACTGTACAAATATCTCTCCGATAACACCGTACCGCCGTATCAACTCTTGCACTGGCCTTCCGTCTCGTTCTGGGCTTGCACTGGATTCAACAGTTCAGGACTGACTTTACAAACTAGGCTCGTTCTGTCGGACTCGATCACAGACCAAGATCAAGACGCCAGTCGTCTCAAATGTACTTGACAGTACTCCGCACTGAACCGTCGTAATGCTCCGTACAGAACCACACCGCTGAACTGTGCTGTAGTCGACCGGACTGTAGTGAACCGGGCTCTGAACCGCCTTGACTGGACACCTCCGCTCTTTATATATGGTCCCTACTGGCCTTCTAGAACCGGAAGGAACATCGCTCGACGTTTCTGGCTTCGTCACATGACTACATCCCTCGTGACGCCCCTGAGCTCTGTTCACGACGGCGATCCTTCCCGAACCGTCCTGCTGACACTCGACTTGGCTGACCGCCGTAGCTCGTCACGGTTGACCGCTCATCTAGCGCTGGCCTGGGGCGATTTGAGTCGGCTGACTACACACACACCACTACCCCCATCTGTGCCAACACCAGGTTTATAACACTGCCCCCTTCTTAGATCTGTCCGTCCCGGACAGAATCAACCTCATGACATTGGCTGTGAAGTTTCATCGCTGTAGGTGGGGGTCGATCGGTGGCGGTTGGCTTGCCTCTTGAGCTTGACGGAGCCATCCAGGTTGCTGTCAGCAAAGGTCGCTTCCTTTTTCTCCTCCAGTTTGCCTTGACATGGTTGCCTCGCCGCGTGCTTTCATCGCCACCCACGTTAAATTCAGAAAACGTTTTCTTCTTCTCCTCCAGTTAGCCTTCATCTGGTTGCATCGATGTCGTGATCGCCTCGTCATCCATGTTGCACTCAACAAAAGTAGCCTTCTTCTTCATCTCCGCCAGTTGGTCTTCATGTGGCTGCAGTTTTTTCTTGGTACCATCACCATGCACGTTGGACTACGCAAACGCTGCCTTCTTCTTTTCCTCCAGTTGATCGTCCTCTTGTTGCAGTGACGTTGTGGTTGCATCGCTCTCTTGTCGTTCGGTACTGAGGGCAACCACTTGACACATGGAGAGGTACAGGATGTAAGGGCAGGGATTACCAAGATTGTTGACCAAAGAGGTGGCTTCATAGGTCTTTGCGAAGAAGGACTGGGATGGGCTTCAAATCCACAGGACAGGGAATTGTGGGACAGGTCATCATTTTCAGCCTTGTCTGGAGAGGCATGCTGTTGGGGCAGGTTGGTAATACTCCTCTTGCAAAGGTCCCTCGTCTTCGGCTTCAGGCTTCATTCGGCTTTCTTCACCACCATCACGACCTCTCTCTCTCGTATCAGCAGCGGACCATTCGTCTGTTGGTTTCAGACGTTGTCGATGACTTTCATCGTGCAAATGTCCATCAACTTCAACGACAGGCTTCCTTGGATTCTCTTGACCACCATCAGGACTTCCCTCTTCACTCTTGGCAGCAGGACCAACGTCTGTTGGGTTCAAACCTTGCTGGTATCTCGACTTGCATATGTCTTTCAACGGCTTCGTCAGGTTTCCATGGGTTCTCATGATCACCACCAAGGCTCCTTTTACTGGTTTCAGCATCTGAACGAACGTCTGTATTGATGATTCTCTCCTCCACATCAGGTATGCGTTGGTTCATGGCGGCTATCTTGGTGTTCATGGCATCTATCTTGGAATTGATGTTTCCTAGCATTGAGCTCAAGAGCTCCTCCATATCTGGTTCTACTTCAAAAAGATACGTGTCTGGATCTTCCTCTTCTTCCACAATGTCTTCCCGGAGGCGTGCTTCTAAGGTTTCTTTGTTTCCACTTGTCTTCAGCCCTCGATCACGTAGCTCTCGCTTCAGCTCTTTCACTTCGAGTTCGTATAGCAGTTTCAGACGAACAATAGTAGATCCGTTCCTATCCGATTCGATCCGATCTCACTTCTGACACCAGTTGTTAGGAATCTCACTATCCAGGCTCTCTGCAAACTGCACCATACACCACCAACTTAAAGTTCTTGACAACTCAGGGCTCCAGAGTAACGTAACACTTTAATAGTTGAATAAATAACAGCCAATACTGTACAATTGGCAACACGTGCACTGTACAAATATCTCTCCGATAACACCGTACCGCCGTATCAACTCTTGCACTGTCCTTCCGTCTCGTTCCGGGCTTGCACTGGGTTCAACAGTTCAGGACTGACTTCACACACTAGGCTCGTTCTGTCGGACTCGATCACAGACCAAGATCAAGACGCCAGTCGTTTCAAATGTACTTGACAGTACTCCGCACTGAACCGTCGTAATGCTCCGTACAGAACCACACCGCTGAACTGTGCTGTAGTCGACCGGACTGTAGTGAACCGGGCTCTGAACCGCCTTGACTGGACACCTCCGCTCTTTATATAGGGTCCCTAGTGGCCTTCTAGAACCGGAAGGAACATTGCTCGACGTTTCTAGCTTCGTCACATGACTACATCCCTCGTGACGCCCCTGAGCTCTGTTCACGACGGCGATCCTTCCCGAACCGTCCTGTTGACACTCGACTTGGCTGACCGCCGTAACTCGTCACGGTTGACCGCTCGTCTAGCGCTGGGCTGGGGCGATTTGAGTCGGCTGACTACACACACACCACTACCCCCATCTGTGCCACCACCAGGTTTATAACAATATTTTAAAGTTTAATTGTTTCACCACCATGATGGAGTAAGAATGCTGCAACAATATTTTAAAGTTTGAATGTATCAACGCTATTATAAAATAGGAATGTTTCACCGATATTATTAAGTTTGAATGTTTCACCGCTATCACCTTTGTAGATTATATATTTACATAGATATACACGGCTTTAAAACCTTTTTTTTTTCATATGAAAAGTTGTGGTAAAGTTTCTTAAAATCTGCTGGTAATATCTTCTTTGCTTAGTTAACACTGTATCCTACACAGAAAGAAAGCAAAAGTTTTTTTTTATATATTTCAAAATGGATTCAGTATATCAAATATCTAATTTTCTTATTTCTCTTGCATATAAATCATATTGAATACTGTAATTAAGATGTATATAACTTAGTTATTATTTTTAAAAAAAAATCCAATACCGGTAATCAGTTGGACTGGCGTTTACAGACAAGTTATTTTTTTCGATATTTTGCCGGCATGTACATCCATGTTATGTTACCATGAAGAACTAATAAATATCATTGTTTTCTTTTCTGCATTTTTACTTTGGAATCAATTCACTTGTAGGCCTATTAGTGAATTTTTCCAAAAGTTCGTTAACACTTATTCAGGACAGGGTTCCGCATAACACATTTCGGGAAAAGCTGCTCTCTCTCTCTCTGTTATATAGAACGAACAACAGCATCAACGGGTTTCAGTTCATCAGTAGGTAGCTTCACAAAGATGAGTGATTGTAGAGGGGAACGATTTATAGAATGTATAAAAACAGTTTTCAAGCTGAATAAAATAATAAATAACTTGAGCTTGATAACCATCGTGAAATGGGCTTCAAATTAAATACTGTGGCTTCATTATTCTAGAACAGACTAAGTGAAGTGGCATTTCGAAGTTCTTCATTCAAAGTGCCCTCTCTGTATTTTCATAGAAATCAGCTACACTAATTAAAAGCTTGAGTGTAGGACCAATGTTTTAGTAGATGTAAACTCATTTCAAAAATGTAAAGTGTTTCAAATAATTTTAAAAAAAATCATACAATTATGTGTAAAAGTCTATAAACATGCCCTGACACTTGGGTGTTCATACAGATCAAGACCTATGGGGTATTAGAATCTAGACTCTTATTATGAGCGCTGTATTGTTTACACAGGTGCAGGCCAAGTGGCAAAACACTTTGCTTCCAATGGAGGGATATCAGGTTCAAATCTGAGTGATGACTGGGATTTTGAATTTCTGGATTTTAGAATGCCCCTAAGTCCACCCCGCTCTAATGGATACCTGACATCAGTTGGTCGTTGTGCTGGCTACACGACAACCTTGTTACCTGTAGCCAAAGATATTTTTTTTAGAAAATTAACATAAACATCCCTCCTCCCAGTTTGTGAATTAGACAAAAACAAAAAAAAAATATGTTAAAAAAATGCTTTTAAAAAAGCTTATATTATGCGTAAATGTCTCAATTAGTTTGTATTAGCCAAGTAATTAAATATGTAATAGATCTAGACTAACAATAATAAATCTGTTCGATCAGATATATGTTTACCCATTGTTTTTGTTGAGCGCAATTTCGTGCTTTTAGGCTGAGCTTTCTCAATAGCTATGATCCTATCACTTATCTGGGCCAGCTGGGAAGGGGTTGGGAGAGAAAGAAGGGGGTATCTGTGTGAATTTACAGTGATCACTTTTTAAATGCATTTATAAAAAAAAAAAACAGTTGTACGACATTGCCTCCTCCAGGTAATACCCTAACCACTGTACTAGAGAAAAACTTATAAAAATAGAAGGTTTTATAGTTATTCAGAGTTAGTTTCAAACTTTAACGCACCACATTAGCTTAAACCATCACATTAGTCAAGACAATTATTTTACATAGTTCCATACCAAAAAAAAAATTATTATTTTCCTATTTTATTTTTTTTTATATTGATTCTTGTTTTGTCGGGTAAAAAGGGGGGGGGGGGGGGGAACTGACCAAATTTACAGTTCACTATAAATCGTTAGTTTGACTTGGCCAGTCGAACGTAGCAGACCTTCAAAGCCAAACGTACTAGCGGCCACATACTTTCACCTGTGTACCTGGACTCTTATCATTTCCCAGTGGTGACTCCACACTTGCGTCATCATCGCGGCTACTTTTAACTGGAGACGGGCTCTGGAAAGTCCATTGATGTTTCTTTGTAGCTTTTTTTTTTTAAAGGGTGACACATAATAATGAGGATCAAGAAAAACTAAACTGCTCCCCCCCCCCCCCCCGGCAACCTTCAGTATTAGTCAGACGCCTTAATTAGTAACAGCCTGTCTGAACAAGTTTGGAGAAAATGTGATTGAGATGAACTCCGAGCTCTATCACAAGTAAAAAAGAACGCATTTTGATATCAATCAAGGAACACGGAAATAGAAAAAGAGGGAGGGGGAAAGTTGGAGGGCTTATATAGTGAACTAGCATACAGTCCAATGAAAAGTTTGGCTAAGACAATGAAGTCAGCAATGGGGAGTCCTCAAAATATAATATCTCCAGGACTAGAAATGTCCTACTAGCAAAGACGTTGTAAAGATAAGTGCTCAAAAAAAAAAGACAAAGATGTTACAGTCTTGCACGTCATTCTATCAACATTCAAACACTTCCATAAAGGTCCACGAATACCCGCTGTTCGTTTCGTGAGGCCTGTCCGTTAGTCTATGACGTTTAAATTCAAAGTACTGAAAGAGATATTGAAAAACCCGATTGCCTCATATCTATTGGCAGCTTTAAACCTTGAGGCAGTACGTCTTTATTTTCAAAGAAGCAAGCTTTTTTTTTATATGCATTAAATGAGCTAGCAGATTTGTTGCGTGAATCACACCACTTTAAAACTATTTACTATAATACTACCTAGAAACAAAGGGAGGCTATATTAACTAATGGAGGTGATTATTGAGTATATTGTTATAACATTTATTCCAGTGTCTCTCAAACTTGTTACCAATGTTTTAAAAATTGCAATATTTTAAGTAAGAGGCGTCGTTTCCTCTTCTAGTATGGACCTAGTAAAATGTGTAGTTTTCTCGAGAGGCGTCTGCAACAATAGCACTCAAAACTTTTTTTGAAGAATACATTTCAATACGTCTCCGCTAATATGATTCTTATTGACACAGTGTGTCAGAATAGTCGAAATGCTTCGGACACTTGTACTTCGTTATGGTGAAGAAACTTGTGCGGCAAAAAACAACAAAACAATAGAAAAAATTGTATTTGAAAATTATCTCAATCCTCTCAGTGATGGCGCAAAATTCTCATCTACAGGCACTGTAGAAAATGCTCTCACGATGATTAGGTCCATTACGGACGGACGCGCGCGATCTGTACCTCGAATGTCCCTAGCATAATATAATTGGCCAGTGCTGCCTCCTTATTTATTAGAATTAATTTAACCCTCGACTTTTTTTTTAACTAGGATAAATAGTGAACCGTGATTGCAAGAAAACACTCCAATATTGAATGTTATTGAGATTCTCTCTTCTTCGAGAAAAAAGGCACCAGGACAAATAATTTCTTAAGCTCAGAACGCCAGAATAAGATTGGCGCCGGTGCTTCACAGACCGCCCCGTTGCTGGATGTAGGGGAAACCTTCAGCACTTCTCCAATATTACTCCAGGAAAAAGAAATTTCCTAGTAAACAAAACATTTTAAAATTCTGAAAGAAACACTATTTCCGAAAACAAAAAATAAATGGACTAATTTCATTACCTAAAATTTAATTCTAAACATAGCGTTAATCTAAATGAAAAAAAAACAAAAAAACTGAAAACTGTGTTGCCTTTAAGCTTCTTTTATTTTACTACTTTCTTAAAAGCGTCCAACATTGCCACCCCTTAATGTGGGAGCCGATAGCGCTCCTCCAAGTCCTCAGCTGCTAAGGTGAGCGCGAACGAAATGTTTCTCATTTAGAGGGGAATCACGGGTAGCCTAAATGTGACACTGATTTCTGCAAACGGTTTTATTTCTCGAAATAATGTTACAATATACATATATATTGTGTGAGTTCCGTTATACGTACTAGCAATACATTTGCGATTAGCGACCTTTATGTTTATAAAAGGTCATAGCCTTTAAGACACAACCCCCAAAACAACCCAAAAGAAGAGAAGCAAGGAGGAGAGCTGCCTAGTCTAATAACCACTGCGCAGTACGCCTCAGACATTGGACTAGTTATTAGAACCCTCCAACAAGACCATGAGAGCCCAGAAGAAGAAAATAACTTCTGTTGAAAATATTGAAACCTTCCTTTGTACATGCATTGCTGATCAAACAGATGACGCTCTCTTTCTTTTTCTTTAATGATTAGTACATAGATCTAAGTGTAAAGTAGGCTACATATGAAAGAAAACACAAGTTAGGATTAGGAAGGAACAATTAGGAATAGTCTTAGCTATCCACCAATCTTTACACCTAGGGTTGGGGGGAAATAACGTACATTATATATAGACCATTTGACAACTTCCTCAACCATTTTCTAAAATCATCGATAAAAATTATGACCAAGATGTTATAAAATTATTTAAAACTAACATATATATAAATCTAAATCGACCACCTGCGGACAATGGTTATGCTTGCCCTGGATGTGGCAAAATATGTAGGTCACAGCTGAGGCTGCGCACCCACGGGAAATACTGCTGTCCTCACTAATCTTCGGACTCGAAGACAAGCCTTATTATTATATTTATATATTAGATTTTCCTATTTTCCCGTCTTATCCTAGTTTTTTTTTTCCAGTTGTCTGGTAGACCTCAACGAATCGATTATCTCCCATTTCAAAACAACTCAGCAAAAATGAAGAGAAAATGTTGGATGAATTTATAATATATAGATCTAATAGATAAATTGTCTTTTTTTTTGTTTTGTTTTGTTTTTAATTTCACAAGAACATATTGATGTTTTACCAAAGAAAAGGATCAAACTACCCAGCTCAAAATTTGGACCAATATATATTTACTATCGTTTAAAATTGCACCAAACCCAGACGCTCACTACAATGTCAGTGTTCAGCTTGCGCGAAACGATATCTACCTGACACAGTAAAGTGCCTAGGTTAATGCCAATAAGAAATGTGACTAAATCTGGAATCGTGCTTGGGATGTTTAGTTTAGATTTTTTAAAAAATCTCTAATTCAGAAAGTTGGAATGTCTTCACAATAACATCGTTTCTTTTCAATACTGTTCCTGTCAGGGCGTGGGTTAGAGAGTGTGCTAGATACACAAATAGTCTGGACACAAATCCAAAGATACACTTAGAACTGTAAGAACTGAATACGTTTATTATGACCTACATTAATCAAAGTTTTTTTTTTTTTAATTTGTATACTGACTAGAAAAAAAAATGCCCTGCAGACAATTTTGACAGTTTTCATGCGCTAAAATTGAGTTCTCTCTTCCTAGAAGAGTCTTAGTGACTCTTTACAAAGCTTACTTCAAAGATGGGGATTTCCCAACTATTTTTGATTTCGGTCCTTTTCGCTTTTAGTATTTTGGTACTATTTTTTTAGTAACCCACAAACCTACTTTACAAAACAGTGACCCAAATCGAGATACAGTGTCACACAGTGAAACCCGCTTATTTGCGAAGCGCTTAACTGCATTATTCGATTAAATCGCACAAAAGTTGAACTGTCAAGCTATCCTAATGTTTATTCCATTTTGGTATAACAGGCTGTTTGCTTATAGGCATAGTCCGCGTTAATAATATAAGCAAAGCATGCACTCCAGCAAAGCCATTCAAAGCTAGGTTACTTCCCACAACCGTCTCACACTTTCATCTCAAGTCAACCAAATCTCGATATGTCAACCCCATCTCAAGTTCTACCTCTGCCAATCCCACCTCAAGTTCTACCTCTGTAAATCCCACCTCAAATTCTACCACTGACAACCCAACCACAAGGTGTACCACGGTAAATCCCACAATTCTACCTCGGACAACCCAACCACAAGGTGTACCACGGTAAATCCCACAATTCTACCTCGGACAACCCAACCACAAGGTGTACCTCTGTAAATCCCACCTCAAATTCTACCTCTGACAACCCAACCACAAGGTGTACCTCTGTAAATCCCACCTCAAATTCTACCTCTGACAACCCAACCACAAGGTGTACCACTGTAAATCCCACCTCAAATTCTACCTCTGACAACCCAACCACAAGGTGTACCTCTGTAAATCCCACCTCAAATTCTACCTCTGACAACCCAACCACAAGGTGTACCTCTGTAAATCCCACCTCAAATTCTACCTCTGACAACCCAACCACAAGGTGTACCACTGTAAATCCCACCTCAAATTCTACCTCTGACAACCCAACCACAAGGTGTACCTCTGTAAATCCCACCTCAAATTCTACCTCTGACAACCCAACCACAAGGTGTACCACTGTAAATCCCACCTCAAATTCTACCTCTGACAACCCAACCACAAGGTGTACCACTGGAAATCCCACCTCAAATTCTACCTCTGACAACCCAACCACAAGGTGTACCACTGGAAATCCCATCACTAATCTCTCGCGGCCTGGTCTTCTCCATTGATAGAAATGAAGATTAAAGAAAAAACAAACATTTTTTTCGTTTTCAATACATGAGACTGAAGTGGCCAGATATTTGAGGTACTAAATAACTTTCAAGGGAAAAAAAAAAGAAATTAAAAAGGGGGTGCGGGTGGGGAAGGTCGCTAATCCGTCTTGCACTATATGAACAAGTAAATGTGGGAGAATAGTAAAGCAAAAATTAACAAACGTCCTGATATTTCAGATGATTTATAAACAAGCAAATTAAAAAAAAAGATTTTTTTAAAAAGCAAATAACATAGCTTTTATAAGGGAAAGAACTGCACATTTTACAACCATATACCTCAATGCTGTAAGATTTGTTTCCCCTTTCTACATCAAACAAAATTAACTACCACATATTCTTATGTAATTGGTTGTTATTTTTTTTTTTATTGATTCTTGTTTTATCATCGACAATGATTTAATTGGGTCAAGTTTCAACCTGACCCGAGATAGGGGAGAGGGAAATGTGTACCCGAGAGACAAATGGGGTGGATTTATATTATATATAAGCTTTGTATAATGGTACAACACACACGCAGGGTACAATGTCAAGTGTTGAGAATCCCCGGTGTAGCTCTAGTTTTCGAAAGAACAATAAACTCTTAAATTCGTCACGAAACAACACAAAACTGGGTCAAGCCACACGAATGACATACGCATATATCTCAGAAAAGCCGGGCCTCAATTACATTTTTCTTGCACTATTGAAAAAGAAAAGGGTGGGGTGGCTTCATATTCCCCCCCCCCCCCCCCCCGTTATATTTACGGGGCTCAACGAACATTGATCCCTAAAGCAAATCGGTGCCTGAATACGAGGATGTACACTCCTTGGACATTTTATTTCAAGAGATAGTGGGCACATATTTTAGCTTGTCATTGACCAGAAAGAAAGAAATAATCTGAGACGCATTTAAACATTTATAAAAATAAAAAATAAAAAGTTGTATTGATTTCCTGGAAGACGATAATCTTCTCAACAGTCACGTGACCACGATTTTTCCTATCCAGCAACGGTCACGCCCGTGTGACAAGGCGTTGTGTACCAGGGCGTGTCAATGAAGAGGAGGCAATAGGAGAACTAGATCGCCATCCAATGAACAGGAAAAGTGGGACTGGGAGGCTACAGCTAGCTGAAATGAGTGTAGGCGTGGCTACTTGAATCAAGGGGAGGGGCACACCTTATTGCCGCAATATTGCTCAATGTTGTATACAGAGGCATGTTTTTTACCCACACAGTGCCGGGGTTACCGTATAGTAGAAAACATAAGCAAGAGCCTACCCTCACGGCCCTAAACAAATTGTTTTGAGGAAAAAGCAAAAAAATAAATTACATTATGTTGATTATAAGGGGCCCCCATATCTCAAATAGCTTAGGGCCTTATCGAGTCTAAATCTGGCCCTGCACACAACTCTCACACGAAACATACACAATTTGTACACACATTTTATTTTAATGAAGTAAAGATAAAATTGTCGTGTGTCATAAACTCAGTGGCGTAGAAGTCCGGGTTCAAGACTATGGATGCTACGCCACTGGCAATAATGCATTAAAGTTTTCTAAAAAAAAACGCCGAATTATTTTCTCTACTTTGTAATATTATACTAATGTAATGCACATGACTATACATGACAATGTAGTTTTAAAGGCTTAAGAAATAGACCAACGAACTTTACGTTATCATTGGGAGCAATTTATCGTAACTTAACATTTCATGTCCTCCAAGCATTATATATCACCGGGATGTCTCTCCTAGTTGCACCAAAAGTATTAAATTGAGATTTGATTTTGTAGGTAGGGTCACGTGACATGGAATACCAGATTCATAAATCTTTTAGCAGTAACGACCCTTAAATACAGAAAAAATAGTTCGCAAAGTAGCTTATAACAAAAAGGATTAAAACAGTAAATATAAGACAATTTATATGTCCAGACAATCTTATTTTATGTGTATTAACTTCTTATCAAAGACGAGTTACAAACGGAGTTTTATGCTAGGGATAGGAGAGTTATTAGAGTAAGCTATTAGTGACACGAGTAGACATAAAAATTGAATTTTAGAAAAATCAACGAATCAACTGATATTAAAAAAATAATAATTTATAAGGAAACAAACAATTCTGTGTAAACATGAGTACTTCAATATCCGGGCGGTGCTAGCTGGCACCTGTCGCAACCTATGTTTTAGCTTCCTCTTTGCTGAGGAAGTCATCCTCGTCTCTGAGCTCGGTCAATGATGAAATGATAAGGAAGTGACTCGACACTTTTTTTTTTCCCTCTACAAAAAGATCGCACATCAGTGTTTAGGGACTGAAGTACAAAGAGTGAGCGGAGAGGCGGGGGGAGGATGTCTGCTCACATTTCTATTCACAGAAAGATTAAACTTGGTTCGTGGTATAAACATTACGACGATTGGGAAAGGATCCGTTGTGCTAAGTCTAATTTTGCACGCATTACCATCCCTTGTTAGTACAGGACATACAAGAGTCCCCTGTTAAACAAGACACTACAGAGCTCAGTGAATGAATCACACACAAAAAATAAACAAAAGGACAGACGAGAGAATTCCCACGCCAGCTGATTTGTGGGATAAGTTTTCTCTCACCAATGATTGACAGCTGGTTTCATAAAACATAACATCAAACCCCCGAAACAAACAACACTCTCTATTTGTCCAGCACATGAAGCTTAGTGTAGACACAACTCAATAATAGTTACAATTTGAGGAGGGAGAGCAGTATTTGTTACTGATATACTTTTTTATCAATTCATTCGTTGTCTGGTAAAACGTTTGTAAACTAACCAATAAGTTAATTAACTATTAGTAATTAATCATTTTGTTTGGTATCTTAAACAAGGGAAAGACATTATACTTGACTGATAAGGTGGTATAAGTTGAATTAGTCCCCTTTATACTTGGTAGAGAGAAAACTTACCAGGCACAGTGGTTAGTATATTGGCTTAAGGAGGCTGGGGAGGTCGTACACTAGTTGTTTTTGTTTTTTTTTAATAATACGCATCTAAAAAAACGATCACCCAGATACCCCCATCTTTCTTCCCCCTCTACCCTTTCTAACTGGCCCAGACAAGTGATAGGATCATGGCGAATTGAGAAAACTAAAAGCATGAAGCTAAACATAAACTATTGATAAAAATATTTCTAATTGCCCAGATTTATTATTGTTAGCAATTGTTACAAGTTTAATTACATAACTAATAATACAACTACACTTAATATAAGCTTTTTTTTCAAGTGTTTTATTATGTTTTTCTTAGAAACGCATAGTATGATAGTATTATAATCATTTTTTTTACGTCAGGTATAACCAAGCTGATTTGCAACTAAACCTGACCGAATATAAAACAAGCTTGTATTGTGACTATTATCCAAGAGAATTTGACCTACATTTTATAGGAAACCCTACTGGACCAATGTAAGACACTGGACGTTTACAACGCCTCCTTCATCAGCAACAACAACAAATCTATCAAGAATTAAAAAATGTACAAACTTTCAGTCATCTATTGCTCCACATTAGAATAGGTAGCAGCTGAGAGCTCATACGCATTACACATTCTGTCAGTAGGGGGTTCTCTTATCTGATGCCAATTTGTTTTTTTAATGTGTGCACAGCTGACTTGTGAGATGTAGCATCTGAAATTCTTGCATGCACAGTGTACTATTAGCTATTTTGATCTCTTTTGTGGACCTGCGGGGTGTGTGTGTGGATGGGGGGTCTGAGAGAAGTGAGAGAAGGTTTCCATGCTGCCTAAAGGCACGCAGCAAACACAACTCAGATCCATTTGGAATTTAACTCAACCAATTCCCCCTCTTAGGGAGTCAAGTGATATGTTAAATGTCAATTTTATGTCTAAACTTACCTTATTTCTTCCTAGATAAACAATAGCACTAGCCCCCCTCCCAAGGGAGTCTGCAGTGTTCCATGTGTGGTTATCAGTGCTCACTAGAGTACCTACATAGAGAATACACAAAAATTGACATCAAAGATAAAATTAAACTTAGAGATGACACAAAATAAATTGAATATGTACAAAGAATATTATTATAATGAACATCCCAAATGATATTGCTCCCTGTTTAACATGGGACAAGAATTCGATGTTTAAAAAGAGAAGAGTTTCCTTCCGCCCAAGTGACAAGAAGGCAATCAGGACATTCTGGCATTCTGGAACAAGAAGAGGAGAGGAAAGTGGAGGCTGTTGGTGTGGACTAACAACAACACTGTTAAGAGTATTATTGGTGCTGTGTGGTGGGGGTGCCTGAAAAGTGGAGATATATATGCAGAGAGGACAGGTGAACCTAAGAGCTAATATAGTGGTACAATTAAACTCAGTT
The DNA here is from genome assembly GCA_030265305.1 of Biomphalaria pfeifferi. Taxonomy (NCBI): domain Eukaryota; kingdom Metazoa; phylum Mollusca; class Gastropoda; family Planorbidae; genus Biomphalaria; species Biomphalaria pfeifferi. The sequence continues at coordinate 81,069 of JASAOG010000331.1, read as the reverse complement.
TGTTGGCAGAAGTGAACCCAAGGCAGACAGTTCTGTATTTGTTGTTATCATCAGATACACTTTCTACAATATAAACAAACATCCAAAGTTGCTCCATCGTTGAGTTGCCTAATTCTTAAATTTACAACAATATGTATAACCTTTGAGCATTACAAGCATTTTTCTTTAAAATATATATTGTTATAAACCTGGTGGTGGCATAGATGGGGGTGGCGGTGTGTGTGTAGTCAGCCGACGCAAATCGCCCCAGGCCAGCGCTAGACGAGCGGTCAACCGTGACGAGTTACGATGGTCAGCCGAGTCGAGTGTCAACAGGACGGTTCGGGAAGGATCGCCGTCGTGAACAGAGCTCAGCAGCGTCACGAGAGTTGTAGTCATCTGACCACCTAGAAACGTCGAGCGGCGTTCTGTCCGGTTCGGGAAGGCCAGTAGGGAGCTATATAAGAGCGGAGGTGACGCAGTCTAGACGGCTTAGAGCCCGGTTCACTACAGTCCGGTCGACTACAGCACAGTTCAGCGGTGTGGCTCTGTACGGAGCATTACGACGGTTCAGTGCGGAGTACTGTCAAGTACAGTTGAGACGACTGGCGTCTTGATCTTGGTCTGCAATCGAGTCCGACACAACGAGCCTAGTGTGGGAAGTCAGTCCTGAACTGTTGAACCCAGGGCAAGCCCAGAACGAGACGGAGAGGCCAGTGCAAGAGTTTATACGGCGGTACGGTGTTATCGGAGAGATATTTGTACTGTGCACGTTTTGCTAATTGTACAGTATTATTCAACTATTAAAGTGTTACGTTACTTTGGAGCCCTGAGTTGTCAAGTTCTCTAAGTTGGTGGTGTATGGTGCAGTTAGCAGAGACCCTGGATAGTGAGATTCGTAACAAGTGGTGTCAGAAGTGGGATCGAATCGGATCGGAATAGGATTGGATCGGATCTACTATGGCTCGTCTGAAGCTGCTGTACGAACTTGAATTTAAAGAACTGACGCGAGAACTGCGTGAACGAGGGCTGAAGAATGGCAGAAAGAAGGAAACTTTACAAGCACGCCTCCGAGAAGACATTGTGGAAGAAGGGGAAGATCCGGACACATATCTGTTTGAAATTAAACCAACTTTATGAGAGCTCTTGCATCAACAGCTAGGTGACTGGAAGGAAGAGTTGCGGGCTATGAATACGACATGGAAGAAGTCCAACCAAGAGACCTGTACCAAGTTTGAAAAGATGTATATCTCGGTGAAGAAAATCACGAGCCCCGTGGTGAAAACGATGGACGTGGTGGAATAAAGGAGACTTGAAAGATAAAGGAGCTGCGCCATCGCTAAACAATGAACTACTACCCACCCAAAGCTTTGAAGAAATATGCAGTGACAACGGCAATGCTGATGAAGATGTTGCTGCCCGTGAATCCGAAAACAAGGAGTGCAGACCTGAAAATTAGAAAGAAAGCGAGAAAGAGACAAGAGAAGCGGCCTATAGTCCAACAGAAGCTTGTGATGCAGCTGTTCCTGATATGTGCACCTCAAACAGCAAGACAGATCAAGTGAATATTTGCTCCGCGTCCAAGCATGTTGCTGAGGAACGTTTGCAAGTTGCAAGTGGCGTACGAAGGTTGGACCCTACTGACGCTTGCCCAGATTCTAAGACCAGCGAGAGAAGCCCTGATGGTGACGATGAGAACCCATTGAAACCTGACGAAGTCTTTAAGAGACATTTGCAAGTCGAGACATCCCAACCAGGTCGGCACCCAACAGACGTTGGTCAGCCTATACAGACTGGAGAGGAAAGTCCTGATGGTGGTCGAGAGAATCCAAGGAAGCCTGACGTTGAAGTTGATGGACATTTGCATGATGAAAGTCATCGACAAGGTCTGAAACCAACAGGCGATACTGAGACGAGAGAGAGAGGTCCTGATGGTGGTGAAGAAAGCCGAATGAAGCCTAAGGCCGAGGGACCTTTGCAAGAGAAGTGTTACCAACCTGCCCCACGAGCATGCCTCTCCAGACAAGGCTGAAAATGATGACCTGTCCCACAATTCCCTGTCCTGTGGATTTGAAGCCCATCCCAGTCCTTCTTCGCAAAGCCCTATGAAGTCACCTCTTTGACCAACGATCTTGGTATCCCCAGCCCTTACATTCTATACCTCTCCATGTGCCAAACGGCTGCCCTCAATACCGAACGACAAGAGAGCGAGGCGACCACGACATCACTGCAACCACATGAAGACCAACTGGCGAAGAAGAAGAAGGAGGCGACTTTTGCCAAGTGCAATATGGATGACGAGGCGACCACAACATCGATGCAACCAGATGAAGGCTAACTGGAGGAGAAGAAAAAAACGTTTTCTGAATCCAACGTGGATGGCGATGAAAGCACGACGTCGAGGCAACCATGTCAAGGCAAACTGGAGGAAAGAAGGAAGCTGACTGCAACATGGATGGCTCCATCAAGCTCAAGAGGCAAGCCAACTGCCACCGATCGACCCCCACCTACAGCGATGAAACTTCACGGCCAATGCCATGATGTTGATTCTGTCCGGGACGGACAGATCTAAGGAGGGGGAAGTGTTATAAACCTGGTGGTGGCACAGATGGGGGTGGCGGTGTGTATGTAGTCAGCCGACGAAAATCGCCCCGGGCCAGCGCTAGACGAGCGGTCAACCGTGACGAGTTACGATGGTCAGCCGAGTCGAGTGTCAACAGGACGGTTCGGGAAGGATCGCCGACGTGAACAGAGCTCAGCAGCGTCACGAGAGTTGTAGTCATCTGACCACCTAGAAACGTCGAGCGGCGTTCTGTCCTGTTCGAGAAGGCCAGTAGGGACCCTATATAAGAGCGGAGGTGACGCAGTCAAGACGGTTCAGAACCCGGTTCACTACAGTCCGGTCGACTACAGCACAGTTCAGCGGTGTGGTTCTGTACGGAGCATTACGACGGTTCAGTGCGGAGTACTGTCAAGTACAGTTAAGACGACTGGCGTCTTGATCTTGGTCTGCAATCGAGTCCGACAGAACGAGCCTAGTGTGTGAAGTCAGTCCTGACCTGTTGAACCCAGTGCAAGCCCAGAACGAGACGGAGAGGCCAATGCAAGAGTTGATACGGCAGTACGGTGTTATCGGAGAGATATTTGTACAGTGCACGTTTTGCAAATTGTACAGTATTGGCTTTTATTTATTCAACTATTAAAGTGTTACGTTACTTTGGAGCCCTGAGTTGTCAAGTTCTTTAAGTTAGTGGTGTATGGTGCAGTTTGCAGAGAGCCTGTATAGTGAGATTCGTAACAATATTATATTTTTTAAGCAAGTTATGGTATAGTGTTTATTTTTATTGCCTTTAAATGTTTTTTTTCAAACACTGCCTTTAAAGCCTTTGAAGATGTTGGCTCACTAAAAAGTCCAGATACAATCTAAAAAAATTCTCATTGAAACGTTGCAATGCGAAATTAATTTAGAAATGGTTAATCTATATAAGTTATATATTTTGAGCTTAGAAGTTGCTTCTAAGTGTAAAAATAAAATTGTAGAAAATGTGTAAAAAAATAGCACACAAAATAAAGTCTTTCGATGTAACAAAGAACATGTGGGTTTGGAATAAGATTCTGATACTAAAACCAATATATGCATATATCATAACGATATGATTTCATGATTTTGCCTAATTCAATACATATTATTTGGCATCTTCTATAATGTACAGCATTCGCTTAAACCCAGCATAATTTTATAGATAACATTGCTAGAATAAGATTAAAAAAATAAAAGCATTTATAAATTTATAAAACAGAAAGCACCTGGTTATGCGAAGTAAAGGCAGACACATTAAAGTTTGATTACACCTGGAAAAAGATGGAAAGGTGGCTCATTTCAATATCAAATATTTTTTTTTAAACATTTTTTATTTGCTTTTTTAAAATAAATATAAGTTCCATGAGACGACTTATTAGAAATTGAATTTAATAAATTTATAGAATTCATAAAAATGTAAAATAATTTCAATAGTTGAAAAAAAATCCATACCTTTTATTACAGGATATGATGAAGTAGATGTCATCTGAATTTACTATAACAATGTGTATGCATGTGAATCTAAGTCCTTCATCAAGAATATTTCCACTAAATACACATATATCCTTGTGTATGTAGGCAGTTGTTCACAGAAATAATATTTTTTTTTAGAAACAATGATTTTACTCCACTACATTTATCCACTTGTTTATATGAACGTGAAATACAATATCTATATTAACACAATATATGAATAAATATACACCTGTATACAAATATAACAAACAATGACAGTCTCCACCAAAACTTGCTAAGTTATGTCACTGTGTAATAATATTACATGTAACTTTGATGTAGTCAGCAATATTACATACGTTGCTAGCCAAGGGATCAGCTCTGAATCAGGAATCCTCTTCCTGGGACCGATTGGCCGGACCAGATGTCGGAATATTGGGTCAATGTAAGTAAAGTGAATATCACTATATCCTCTCATCGAAGTAGAATAGGTAATAAACAGGACTATAAATGGAGACGCCGTGGTGGAAAATATTGCCAGATCCTTTGGTAAGATGATATCATCGCAATTTAAGGTTTGAGAAGAATCTGTAGAACAAAGAAATAAAGAATTAAAATACAGAAAACAGTTTAATAAATTAATGTTTATGAACATAAAAATCATACAATTATATATGGGTTACAACAGCACTGAATTTCGTTTGTATGTAGCTCTATATAATACTAAATTAAATGCACAACCATTAGAAGCAGGGCAGAGGATTTTAAAAAGTAAACAAACTGGACACAGTTGATCATATTGTCCCTCCTAGGCCAAAATGTTACAGGTATGTAGCATTCTAAAAGTTATGTAAACCCCATTTGGGAAAAACTTTGGTGTAGTGCTATGAATAATAATAATAAAGTTAGAATATATTATAATCTGATGTTAATTCACAAATATATGTTGCGCTTCAAATTAAAGAAAAAAATAAATTTGCCTTAGAAAATATAAGTTTACATATATTCCTGCTACAGCAAATACTGTTTTAAGTCTGGAGACAGAAAAAAAAAGATAAGAAGGAATAAAAAGATCATGTTTAATTCGTGTTACATGCCAAAATAACAATTTCTTCAATCTTTTTTCTTTTTTTTAGGCCCTTTCCTATAAGACTTAAAACTTTCTAGTTCCCTGCAACACAGATTTTTCACACTTTTCTAATTTCATTAAAATTAAGTTACCATTCAAATCAAATCAAAGCCATTCAAAAAATATACTAAATGTAATAATGAGAGTCATTACAGAAAAAAGAAATAGTAAAATAAAAATAACAAGCAAAACATAAAAAATACTTTTTTAAAAAACAAAGCTTATAATTAAGTGTAACTGTATCAATTAGTTTGGATCAGTCATGTAATTATATGTATGATTTGTTACATAATAAATCTGTGCGATTAGATGCTCAATCCTATCACTTGTCTGGAATAGTTGTGCACAGGGGAGGGAGGCAAGGGGTATTTTGGTGAATGTTTACATATAATTGTTTTTTAAAGGCATAAAAAAAATTCACTCTGAGCTCAAGAATCCAAAAGAGGACTAAATCAACTAATACCATCACATCTGTCAATTAAGATATGTTTAACTTTTTCAAGATACCAAACAAAATAATTAATTACCAATAAATAATTAATTAATAAGTTAATTTTTTTGTATTTATTCTTGTGTTGTCAGGTAAAAGAGATATATGTGCAGAATTTCAGCTTAATCCAAGATTGGGTGTGGGAGAAATAATGCGTACACATTTTTACCATACAGACAGACAGAGTGAGCTGATATAAGCTATGTACCATATGTGTACAGGCTAGGATGAAGTACTCAATAAGCTCAAACTTCAAAAATGTCCTGAAATATATAGACAACTATTGTCATATTGGGGTGTCGTTCAATATGGAAAACGCCAATCCTAAGCGTGATAAAAAAAAAATGCAATACCCGTAATTATGGAATCGGGTGAAAGAAGCTTCTCGCCCCTCAAACTAATGAAGAATTATTTGAGGTCAACAATTCTTGTAGACAGATTGAAACATTTGGTAATTCTTGCTATTGAGCGTGATCTTTGCAGGAAATAGAATTTTTATGATATACTGTATGAATTCCATACTTCTTCTTCTAGCCAGCTTTATGCTGCTGAGCTGTCAGCTCTTTTGCAGAATGTGCCAAGGATGAATAGTGTGCTGTTTATGATTTCCATACACGCAAGGCTAGCAAAGTAATTCTGTGCGTAGTAAAGAATGAATAAAATGCAAAGACGAATTTATTTTCTAATACAAACTCTTAATTTTCACTTATTATATGTATCCCTACCCAAACTTGACCCTGCAAAAATCTGTTTTGCATAGGGCCCCACAACGGTTGAGTCCGCCCTGCTATTTAGTGACAGGTGAATACAGAGTAGATTACTTCCCCCCCCTTTTTTTTCGCCGAATGATCTTTCCATGACTTCTTGGTCACAATGGTTCAGTCCGGACCTGCTATTTAGTGACGGCTGAATACTACTTGGTTTTCCCCCCACCTCTTTTTTTGGTTTGTTGGAAACTCTAGTCCGACTTGCAGAAATAAAAGAGTGATCTTTTCTTTATTTGCTTGGGGTTCAAACTGTTGAGCCATGAAGAGCATTATATATATAGATTTAGTGACAGTTTATTATCATTATATTAAATTGCTTAGATCACAGATCGAGCTAGATCTTTGTAACATTAGCTATATATATATATATATATATATATATATATATATATATATATATATATCGAGCTGACCCACAGTTTAGAATACGCCGCTATGGTTAGTGGCAAGTGAACGCTTCCTGAAAGACACAGTTATGAATACAGGAGCAATGAGATAGACCCGTTAGCAAAGCAAAAAAGGCGGGCCAAAGAAGTGTGTGGGGACAAACAAAGATGGCAGCAATGAGAGACCTATTAGCACACCAAGATGATTAGAGTCAGCGTGCATGTGTAGTGTTCCGTATGGTTGGGCGACGTAGAGATTTATATATAGAGAGAAGATTACTTGTTCTACCCTCCCCCCTCTTTATATTTGAGCCACGCTCTCTGTCCGCACGAAAGTTATGTGGGACTACTCTAGTCCAAATTGCAAAAATAAAAAATTTTCTTTCCATTACTTTTTTATTAAGGGTTAGAGAGTCGGCGTGTGTGGTGTCACACATGGTTAGGCGACATAGAGAATAATACAGATACTCTGTTTCTAGAGACCTACATCATAGACTATCAATATATATTTTTTCACGATCTAGAATCTGGCCTGTAGTCCTCTAGGAGGATTAAAATCTAGATAGAGTCTAGTTCTATATACTTTTCTTCTGAAGTCTAGACTCTAGACCTCTATAAGTATTCTAAGCCTCTAGATCAATTAAAAAAAAAAAAGATTTCATCTAATCTAGATCTAGATTCTAGTACAAAGAAAAAAATTCAAATAGAATGCGCCTGAATTATGAACATTTTCCTAATTCCCTGCGCCTGAGATTGAAATGATGAATTAGTTTTATAAATTTAATCGAATAACTTCATTCAATCAATTTTAGCTAGATCTGGATCTAGAGCCTAATTCTTACTCTAGTAATTCTATAAAATCTAGATATAAAATAGAATTATCAGTATAGTTCTAGATTATAAATTCAACTTAATTCAAGATTCTTTTTTTTTAATTCTAGATCTAGATTAGATACTCAGATACTGATAGTAGTGATAGACCTAGATTTCTAGATCTAGAATGGGTCTATATAGACTCTTGATCTATCTATAATCTAGATTATTCTAGATTAATATAGAGTAATCTAGAGTCTAGAGACTTAGTGTCTAGAATATAGATCTAGATCAATTTTTTTTTAAATTCTATCTTTATGAGTTTAGCATTCATCCTTTAACATTTATTAAAAAATTAATTTAAAATATAGATCTAGGTTACTGAAAAAAAGATGATTATGTCTAGATCTGGAGCCTAGGTCTAGACTAGATTCTAGATCTAGTAGAATCTAAATAAATAATCTCTAGAGTCTAGTAAACGCTGGTCAGTCACTAAGACTAAGACGAAGTTGAAAGGTCTGGCCAGTGATTTGACTTTGAGTTGAGTGATGCAGATGAGTGATTGAGTTAAAGGGAAACTCTGATGGTTTTTCAAATTAGATTTATTGACATATTTAAATACTGCGTAAAAAGTTGTAATAGTAAACATTTTACATTTTGTATTTAAATGCTTAGAAACATTTATATTTAATAAAAAAGACAGTAAATTCTTGTCATCTCAAAAAAACGGGGTTCTTTGAGATTTTGTTTTTAGGTTAGGCATGCGTCACTTCCCTCAACAATACTGAAAGAGAAACTACATTTAACCAATCGTATTGCTTCATTCTTACAGTAGCTGTTAGGCTTAGTAACGGCCTAGTCCAGAGCTATGGTACAGTTATATATAGGCCTATAGAGAGAGATCTAAAAGCATTAGGATAACCAACTCGATAAAAAAGTAACAGTCCATCATGACAAGACAATCAAGCGATAGTGTTTGTGTGTGTTGAGTGGTCAGGCGAAAAAATACGCACTGCTGTGGCTAGTCAAGCATGTAAATCTACTTTCAACACCAATTTTTTTCTTTACATTACAAGATCTAGATCTAACTGCATAGACGAAGATATATTTCTTTTATGAGAATTTAAACTTTACTGTATGGTCTCCCGTTATAAAATAAGTCGATAGATTAAATTAATACTAGGTTAGTTTGACGTCACATACTGTGACATAGATGATAGAAGCCCGGTAAAAATCTGATCGGTTTGGATGCGCAGAAAAACATCAATTACTAAGTTATTATTGCAAATTTTATAAAAAAATAATATATTCATTATTTGTAAATCAAAATACATATTATATCAAAAATTGTCAAAACCATCTCATCGGAGTTTCCCTTTATTTTTAACTAACCGAGTCCGTTTCGTGAAAGGATTGAAAGTAATGAAAGTGAAATGTTTTAATTTTTAAAAAGTAAAAAAGATCATATCTACGAATATGTTAATGAAAAATGTAGATCTATAGACATCTATATAAATCTAGACAAAACATTAACATCTAGACTAGATCTAGACATATAAATAGATTGATTTATTGACTAGATATCTAGATTAACTAGATAGATCTAGATTCTATTATTATGGTCACATTCGAAATTGCATTGATTTACAGTGATTTCCCTTTATAAACTATTAAAAATTGATTTCTAAGGAAACGAAATAATAACCTAAAAATGTTTAAAATCTAAAATTATTTTGTCTAAAATATGAAAAGATAAAAGACTATGATAGACTCTTATATTTTGTCTATTAATTTTACTTTTAGGTGAAGAAAACTCTGCTAACTCATATTCTTCTATCACAGATATATTCTTTTATCGTATATTTATATAGGTCTAGATCCGAATTCAAGTAGCTTAAACAAAGAAAATTAATCATTCACGTCTATTTGTGGAATAAAATATGTCTGAATATGACAAGTCATTCTAAAATTAGATTTTGATGATACTAACAAAATGCAAATTTGAAAAGGATAAAAATGTTACAGATCAAATAACTTAATTGTATTCAATATGTTTATGAGAATGCACAAATTAAGGCAGTGGCGTAGCATCCACGGCGCAAAGGGGTTCAATGAACCCGGGCCCAAGACCATTAGGGGCCTACAGCCTGTGGTGACAGTGAGAAGAAGCTAGTTAGCGATTGGATGGTGTTTATATGCAGTGTCAATGATGCAAGATAGGCCTAAGTGGGATTGTCGTGAGCTGTCTTGGTTTTAATGTTACTCGTGCTACGAAGGCTGCGACATTCATCATTATTTCCTTTTTATCACCCCTTCCAACCCCCCCCCCCCCCCCCCCCAGAAAAAAAAGGGGGGGTGGATGGTTTTGTGCAGTCTGTTTTTTCACCAGTCACATAGACACTTCATAAATTTTATTTCAGAGTTGTCGGTTATGTTATGGTGAAGATACGTTCAACGGTTATGTATTTGATACATGATAAAATATCATATTTAAAGCATATTTTAAAGTCTTATATAATGTGACCTAACTATGGACGCTGAGGAATCTAAAATTAATTGCAATGTACAAAAAAATTCACAAAATTTGTTATATTTATCTACAACGCTTTCCGGTTCGCTAAAAAATGAATTTAGAAAAAAAAAAACGTATATAAAGCGTGCACTCAGTATAGAAAAATCAAGTATGACTGTATAAGATATGCATAAACACATAAATATTTTAACTATATGACTATATTTACAGATGTATGGGATCCACAAATGCTGTAACGGTAAATTAGTGTCAGTTTACAATGAAACAAAACAAAACAGTGTATGGGCCTACTGAACAAGTTGACCTTAATCTGACTTGCGACAATACCTTGTGCAGAGTCAGCACAGTGAGCATTATTTTTAAGGGTCGTGAGCTGAAAGTGATCCCAGGCAATCAAGCTTTAAGTGCACATTGAACGGAGATAGATGTAACTTAAGTTTTTTATAGTTTCATATATCCACACATGAAGATTTCCGGTTAAGTTTATAAACCCAACGTCACTCTTAGCTCTTTATAATTACAATGATTATTGTGACATCTCAAAAAACAAAATGAGCTATTGAAATCTAATTTTACCCTTATGTCCATTATGCTATTTTTTTAAAATCTGCCCTTTGACCCAAATTAAGGAATCATATCATATTAAGGACCCACAGGGGTTGGTTCATTTATATGTATATATTTTTTTCTTCATAATTTTTTGAGCGGTCAGAAGAAAGAGGGAGAAAGCTGCCCACGAAGATGATTCAATTCAGTGCACGAACTGTGACAAATGTTGCTGTTCCAGAATCGGCATGTTAATGTTAAAGTCAAGCAGCTTCTGCCCCGACTCAATGCGAAAAAATAAACACGTTATTCGTTAATGGCAACTCTAGGGCAGACTCTAGGCCCATCTATTAACGTTCGAAACAGAATGCGTCAGATAAATTGTTTTTACTCTTTGTATTAGTAATTGTATTTGGAACTAGAGTCAGTACTATTACCATTGCTAAAGTTATTTAGGGAAATATCTAGAAAGAGAGAAGGTATCTTGTGTTTATAACATCAAAGGGTAGACAGAATGTACTGTGTCTCACCGCAGTGACGTAGCAAGGTCTCAGTAGGCCTGGGTTCAATAATATGATTGATGGTGGCCTCCGCCCCCAATAAAATAGAAGGTTGAGTGTGACAAAAACAAATCGATTGATCATGTATCTATTAGTACATTGCAAAATGACATTTCAACTTTATGTAGGCCTACCACCCTTAAAAGTAATAGTATCATGACACTCAATGCTGTCCGTCATCTGACATCTTATTACAGAGTATTCACAAGAGTAGGCCCGCCAGTTGTAGCCTTCCATCTCCCTGCACCCCCAGACATATACACACTAATTTTGTATGAAACGACCCTTCCCGCGGAACAGTTTTGAAGGAAGAAACATCGCTATTCGCAACTTTCGTCGAATCCTTACATATTTTATTTTCTCAGTCATGGACTTTGATCAAGAGAGGCACGTTATTTAAAATAAGCCATCTTTACAAACCGTACTATACACCCCCATCCCTCCACCAAAAAAAAAAAACACAGACACTCACACTTTTAATAGCCCCTTACATTCATTGCGACAATTAATATGGCTTTTAATTTTTGCTTTAGAATAAAGGTATAGGCCTACTTGTAGATCTAAATCTAGTTGTTTTAAAATTGTTCTACACATTATCATTAACTACAGTCTTTACATTTCAAATTGCAGTAATTTTCTTCACACACATACACACACATACACACACACGTTTTCACACAAAGGTAAAAGCACATTTGATAATCACACTAATCTAAGGATAACCCGTCACATTCACAATGACAAGTACTTACACCTAGAGGAGACTTACATTCAAGATCTACATCTGTGAAGAAACATGCATCAATAACAAAATGAATCGAAAGAAAGTTAAGCACAAAAAATTGTTAATACGTGAATAAGCGGAAGGAATTATTGTTTTGTACTTAAGGCATTAAAATGTCGGCTTTCAAAGACATAGTTGGTAGAAATTGCGAATTAAAAAAAAAAATCATGTTTAGTCAATTTTACCGCAGCGGTTTCGATCTTTAATATGGCTTAATTGTCTTAGGCTTAAGTTAGGAAATAATAGATTACATTGTCGTATTTATCATGTGATTTAATCTCGATCCCAAAGAGATATTGAATACACTGGCGAATCCAGGGGGGGGGGGGCGGTAGGGGCGATCGCCCCACCCCCTCAATTTTATTGAATATTATTTATCGAAATTTTTTTTTCAGCGGCGATCCTCAAAGCCAAAATCTAAATATGTGGGGTATCTTATCTTTTCAAGAAACAAATCGGTTTTATTTGCAATGTATTAAGAGCCTATAGGCCTAAATTCATTTTAAAATATCTTTCAAGAACAACATTATTCAAAAGGTCCTTTTTTAATAGTATTAATAATGAGCTTTAGGTCAGGAAAATGCGTTTCTTTTGTGAAGTATGCAAGAAAACGTTTTTGGCGTCGGAACCCCACTGATGAATAATTAGCTGTAGTTGTCAGGAGAATGCGTTTCTGCAGTGAAGAATGCAAGAAAATACTTTTGGCGTTGGGGCTTGGCCCCGAACTCCTCTGTTGAATAATGAGCTGTACTTGTCAGGAGAATGCGTTTCTGCAGTGAAGAGAAAAAAAATCCCCCCCCCCCCGAAAAAAAATCCTGGCTACGCCCATGATATATATATATATATATATATGCTGTACGCACGTTTATGCATAGGGTTAGGGTTTAATGGGCGTTAGGGTTTGGAAAAAAATCCCCCCCCCCCACTCCAAAGTTCTGGATCCGCTAGTGATTTAATAACACACTTTTCCCTTTTACAACTCGACAAAAAAAAAGTCCTGACGCACCTATTCTGAACACGTGTAAACGACAGTGAAATAGGATTTTTAACTGCTATAGATTGGTACTTTGTAAAATCCTTGCGTAATACCAGATGTCATTTTCGCTTTTGTTTTAAAATGGTTTAGACGTTTATGCATAAAATATGCATATATTGTATATAACCAACAATGGGTACACTTGAAAGACCGAACGTAGTTTTTGCGCCTAGTTTAAGCACAGTTAAGGTCTTGGTGGCTGAGTGGTTAACGAATTCAGATCCCTGTGAAGACCGGGATTTTGAGCATCTTTTTTTTCTTAAGGACGCCAAGAAGTATAACAAACTATATTGGGTACCTGACTTAAGTTAGAGAAGTAAAGGCTTATGACAACAGACACAACTGATAGTGACACGCTAAATGTAAAATTGCGGGAACCTTGTCAGGCGCAGGGCCCAAATTTGAAATGGGCCTAAGGCCGGCCCTGTTAAGAGGACATTAGCCAAATTTAGTGTCACGAATAAAAATATTATTCTTACAAAGGTTATATCAGCTCCCTCTGTCTGGCTGTGGCCGGTTGGCAAAGTTGATTGAGCGTGGCATTATTAAAGCAAATGAAGCGGGTTCAATCCCCTAACTGGCATATTTTTCCAGTGACAAATAAAATAGAAATGTTACTTTTATTATATTATTTTAAAAAAGTAGGAAGTGATTTTTAAAAAATTAAACTACTTGTTCTATTTTCCAGGCATTTATATATAAATATAAAATATTTCCCTTCTCAGTAATAACGTGACGCGTTGAGACATCTAGAGCATTAGATCCTTAACAAGTAAGAGGTAACATACTGCAACACTGTATTATTATTTTTTTTTTTAAATGTCCTGCTCTGTTATAGATTTTAGTTTTGTATAGTAAATTTTGAACTAACGTATTTAGTTCTAAGCATGGTTAGGATCCAAAGAGTGCATGTATACTACACAATAGTTTAGTGAAGAGAGAGTGCTAAAGAAATTATAAAACAGCATTCCGAAAAACAAAAACGTAACTCTTTCTCTCCGCAGTTATTTTCTTCGTTCCGATAGAATTATTTATTTTGCTCATTCGTAATTCACTCTCCTGTTAAGATTAAACTTCAATCACTTTTTTGTTTGCTATCAGAAAATGTTATAGATTTGGTATTATAGGGGATTGCATGCTCTTTTTTACAGAATACAAATTAAAGTTTAAAAATACAAAAATCCATTCAGTTGAATGGGATCAATTAGGAGAGAAAGATGTTAATGTTAAAGTTATAAATAAGATGACCGTTTATTTAGAAAAAAAAAATAAGGTAAATTACAACACAGTGGCAATGATCAGGAAACAATTCAAGGACTTTTTACCTATTGCAAACATTGGGAGGTGAACATCGCAATCGACCTTCAAGTCCCCCGCCCCCCCCCCCCCCCCCAAAAAAAAAAATGAAATAGTAATTAGTCCTGCATTATCAATGTAATGAAATCGAAGGTGCCGAAGTTGGATTTGCTAAATAAGTTCAACAAATATATTTTAAAACGCGTTTGTGATTCTATAGCCACCACTGCGCTCTTTAAATCAGTGGTTTCCAAAATGTATTCCTCGGAACACTAGAGTTCCACTGAGTGCTCCGCGAGCTATTGGATTCATTAATTAGTAGACCACTTCGTACATTAATTCCTAAGGAAATTTAGAAAAGAAAAATGATTTTATTAGCTCTTCTCGGTCACGGAAATGAAATTCTACAACATCAGTTTCAAACAAAGAAAGATCAACCATTCGGCTATTTCTGGACGAGTTTGTCTGAAGAGTTCCACAATATTTCAAAAAACAATCTAACGTTATCTTACCTCAGTTTCATACAAACTATTTGTGCGAAGCAAGATTATCTATTCCTGTTGCACAAAGTATTGAAACAAGATGTTAGAATTGAGCTGACCAATATAGTGCTTGATATCCATTTGCTATGTTCTTCAAGGACAAAATATCATCACAGTCTCTGAGATTTTTTTTGTTTATATTTTTATGTTTGTATTTATTGTCTGCACGGGAAATATGCAGGTCACAGCTGGGTTTGCGTAGTCATGTTAAACACTGGACTCATCCTTAAACTTCGGAATCGAAGGGATTGGGGTTATTATTATAAGAGTTATTATTATATTTTTATACTTAAAAATAAATAAGAAAGCTAAATTGTGTTTTATGATTCAGTTATTTTGTTTGTTTAAGATAGGATATAATTCAAGTTAAAAAATAAAAGCAAAGTTTTCGCTAAATTTTCTTAATGTGCGAAATTTCCATTAAAGGAAGTCAGTTTCAAGATTTGGGCGCCAAAAGTAATCAGCCATCCGAATCTTTTTCAATGATCAGCGAAGCAATAACATTCTTTCATCAGAGCTAAAACTATCCCCAATTGTGACGTCGATAGACTGTTTCGTTTTTTATCACGCTCACGTTTCTATTCTTACTTTTTAAGTCACATCTTGTCATGCCTATAAAACAAGCCAAACCTAGATACAATCTCAAAGCGTGACAGGACAGTCAGGCATGTAATTGCTTAGTATTTCTTAGTAAAGCAAACTTGCACTCCCAAGATATACGACTTAGTACCGGAAGAACGCACCCAGTCTGGTATTTTGGACGCTCGCGATTCATTTAGAATAGATTATTGAAATACCTAAAATTGTTTTACTTCAGAATTACTCTGTGTAATATTATTTTGAAGATTCCTAAGAACTAAGATTATTTTTAATCCACAAAATTGTATTGCCAAAAAAAAAAAAGAATTAAAATTAAATAAGTACCACAGAAAACATTAACAGCCTCACTAACCTATATTTTATCCTAAATAATAGGCTAATTGGGAATTTTAACACAAAAAGTTATACATAGTAATCTGACCTTTGTTCGCGTTATTGTTTTACAAAGCTTATATTAACTCACTCCGTCTGCCTGAATGGATTCTCTTGCAAGTTTTTTTCTCCCACTTCCCATTCTCAGATCAAGTTGGAATATTCAATATCGAAGACAATACACGAATCAAGCAATAAACTAATCAGTTAATCAATTAGTGGTGACTAATCAATTTTAAAAAAGTTATATAGAAAAGGGGAGATACGTTTTGCAATATTTAGAGATATGGTGGTGATTATGCAGTGCTTTCCCTAATATAAGCTTTGTTTGTTTTTTTAAAGTATTTTTTATGTTCTGCTTGTTATATCAATTATGTTTTTAAGCAATAGAAGAAAAGTAAGAAAAAGAAAAAGGAAATGTGATAAGAAGAAATTGGTTGACAACATAATGGAAGTTAAAAAAAAAACTTTAAAAAAAAAGGGAAAAGAAAGATTGAGAGAAATTTCGAAACAGACAGAATAGAGAATGTCAAGGACGCATGTCGGGACGTCACAGTGCCTGTAAAATAAGAAAACTTACTTTAGGCACGCGAAAGAGGTTATATAAATTTGATTCTGCAGTCCTAACGTGCACAGAAATTACCATATACTTTTTTAAAAACATCTTATCAACATTTGCTATATACTATACACCGGATACATTTTAAAAAAAAGCTAGCTATTTATAGTTTCTTTCTCGCATTGGTAATGGCCCAAACATATTAGTGAATTATAAAGTTGGGGATAAATTGTGCCAGTTTTACTGTCCTGTAGAGACACTGACCATGGAGGAATGAGATCCTGGTCAACAGGCTCACGTGTACATTAAAAAGGAGGGGGGGGGGGTAAATAAGGTGTGGAGAGTAAGAGTGTTTATTTAGAGGTCATGTTGTTGTTTTATCATTTTATTTTTTTGTATCAGTGGAGGAGAGTCTTTCTTTCTGAGAGAGAGAACGCACCCAGTCTGGTATTTTGGACGCTCGCGATTCATTTAGAATAGATTATTGAAATACCTAAAATTGTTTTACTTCAGAATTACTCTGTGTAATATTATTTTGAAGATTCCTAAGAACTAAGATTATTTTTAATCCACAAAATTGTATTGCCAAAAAAAAAAAAGAATTAAAATTAAATAAGTACCACAGAAAACATTAACAGCCTCACTAACCTATATTTTATCCTAAATAATAGGCTAATTGGGAATTTTAACACAAAAAGTTATACATAGTAATCTGACCTTTGTTCGCGTTATTGTTTTACAAAGCTTATATTAACTCACTCCGTCTGCCTGAATGGATTCTCTTGCAAGTTTTTTTCTCCCACTTCCCATTCTCAGATCAAGTTGGAATATTCAATATCGAAGACAATACACGAATCAAGCAATAAACTAATCAGTTAATCAATTAGTGGTGACTAATCAATTTTAAAAAAGTTATATAGAAAAGGGGAGATACGTTTTGCAATATTTAGAGATATGGTGGTGATTATGCAGTGCTTTCCCTAATATAAGCTTTGTTTGTTTTTTTAAAGTATTTTTTATGTTCTGCTTGTTATATCAATTATGTTTTTAAGCAATAGAAGAAAAGTAAGAAAAAGAAAAAGGAAATGTGATAAGAAGAAATTGGTTGACAACATAATGGAAGTTAAAAAAAAAACTTTAAAAAAAAAGGGAAAAGAAAGATTGAGAGAAATTTCGAAACAGACAGAATAGAGAATGTCAAGGACGCATGTCGGGACGTCACAGTGCCTGTAAAATAAGAAAACTTACTTTAGGCACGCGAAAGAGGTTATATAAATTTGATTCTGCAGTCCTAACGTGCACAGAAATTACCATATACTTTTTTAAAAACATCTTATCAACATTTGCTATATACTATACACCGGATACATTTTAAAAAAAAGCTAGCTATTTATAGTTTCTTTCTCGCATTGGTAATGGCCCAAACATATTAGTGAATTATAAAGTTGGGGATAAATTGTGCCAGTTTTACTGTCCTGTAGAGACACTGACCATGGAGGAATGAGATCCTGGTCAACAGGCTCACGTGTACATTAAAAAGGAGGGGGGGGGGGGGGGGGTAAATAAGGTGTGGAGAGTAAGAGTGTTTATTTAGAGGTCATGTTGTTGTTTTATCATTTTATTTTTTTGTATCAGTGGAGGAGAGTCTTTCTTTCTGAGAGAGAGGTTTTAGTTTTGCGGTACAACGATTCGAATTGAAATACCTTGAAGCTTATTCGATGTACAGATGTTGTTGAATAAACACACACACACATTGTCATACTGGAATTTCACCGTTTTCAAACGATACCAGTGTCGTCATAGAAGGGCTCAACACTGTAGCAACCTGTGAGCAGTGAAGCCCAAAAGCTGGTTGCTATGTCAAAGACCTGTGACGTGGCAACGAGCTATTGGTCTCCACTGCCCACAGGTTGTGATGTAGAAGGGTAGTGTTGAGGCCTTCTATGACGACTGGTCTCTCGTCAACGAAATAAAAAAAATGACTTTGTTTTATAATTCAAAGAGATACGAAATTTGATTGTACACTTCTGAAAATGAGCATAAAAATTATGTAATAGTTTATTATAATAATTCGCATATTAATAGGGTCATACTTCATTATTCTGCAAACCGGATACACTAAAAAATAATGAAAACAATCTCCTATAAATTCTAGTCAAAGTTTTTTTTTTATTTTGTTTTTTTAAATATAGAATTTGCAGAATATTTATGTGCTTACAATATAAGAAGACAGCTCGTAAAGTGTCTCAAAGTTTTGTTTAAAGTGTAGACTATTATTCATTACATATATCTTCAAACTTTATTTTCCCACAAGAACAACATCTTGACTAGTATCTCATTTCTTCTCCACAGTGTTTGCAGTATGCATGTTTTTTTTAAAGGCAACACTATACGTTGTTCACTTATTCTAAATGTAACAATATAAGGTTTCAAATTAAGTCTCACATTTGTACATTTCTAAATTTTACAAATGGATGTAAATAATAAAGTAACAATAAAATCTAAAATAAAATTTAAAAAAATAAAACAAGACATCCAGATTAACAGACCATCTTTTGATTGTCAAAACTCGTCTTCCATTTATCCAACAATTCGAATATATCCCTGAATTTACCATAGATTCTAGCTGTTTTAACCCAATATTTCTAGATCTTGTATTTGGGGGGAAAAAAAGATCGCATTATGGAATATTCCTTAAGCTAAAAATTAAAAACAACAAAGTACAAAAAAACAAAAAACACAATAGAATATATAATTTTACTGGCCATTTTGTTTTGTAGAGTTACAAAATATACAGTAACACACATAGATCTAGAGGTAGACAAGTTAGTACAGATCTTATATTTAGCCGGGGTAAGGGCTGAAATGAACTCCTGATTAGCGACTTATCCAAGCGGGCGTGGAAAATGTCCTTTGTCGTTGCAGACATTATATATATATATATATATATATATATAACTATCTAAATCAATAATAGACTTCAGTCTAGATTGACTAAATCTAGATATAAACCTCGGTCAAGATCTTGAGTTCTAACTAAGCCTATACTATAAATGATGCAGTTACACGTAGAACTAGATCTAACTAGATCTAAATAGTATATTATATATATATATTCTAGACTCTAGATCTTGCAGAATATATGTAAATGCCAGTAGAGTCTAGTAAAATTAGATTGATTGGTGGATAGATTAAAAACAACTGCAGATTGGCAAAAATAAAGCGCAGATGACAATCTTAGGGTGCTGAAGAGTGAAAAGTTTACGGACTAGTTTAGTGCATTTTATCGCGAGAACGGCAACAACCGTATTCTACACACTAGTGATTAGTGTAGCCACGACTACACGGAAGTCAGAATCCTTTGTACGAGGTTGACCTAGATAGCACGATTAGGCCCTACGCTGAGGTCAAACAAAATGTATCATTATTAAGACCTTAATTGCCTAATTTTAAATATTCTTAAGGTGAATCATGTCATATAATATGTTCTTCATTACGCTATAGTCCAAAAATAATTAATCTTACCGTGAATTTAGCCTGCCTTACAGAAAATACCATCTGGAGCTAAAATCTAAAAATAGCATAGAAAAAACCAGAGCTTAATTTAGAGCTAGACAGATCTAGGCCAGGGGTCGACAACCTGCGGCTCGCGAGCCATGTGCGGCTCTTCCGATGTTAATCTGCGGCTCTTTAATTCCATAATCAAACATTATTTATTTTTATAAAAAAAAAACATTTAAAATCGTTCTGATACTCCCCCACTAAATATATATATATAATGGCAAGACAAAATACCAGATACAAAAGTTCTTCGAAGAGCGTGTCTGCAAAGCATCCACACAATCCTAATGCAGTCCCAGCTGCGATGGGCAGGTCACGTCTACAGAATGGAAGACCACCGCATCCCTTAACGACTCTTGTATGGCCAACTAAGCGAAGGAAAGCGCTCGCAAGGTGGTCAAAGAAAGCGCTTCAGGGACACCCTCAAAGCTTCTCTGAAGGCGTTCAGCATAGACCCAGGCACCTGGGAGACAGAGGCACATGACAGAGCATCATGGCGTCACGCTGTGAAAACTGGAGGACAGGTTGAGGAAAAAAGAACAACGCTGGCAGAAGAAAAACGCCAGAAAAGAAAAGCAAGGCAAACGACACTAGCTCCAGCTGGAATAACCTGCCCAGTGTGCGGCCGAACATTCCGGGCTCACATAGGTCTCACAGCCACATGAGGAGGCATAAAACCCCAGTGCAAAGCCGTCAGCCCCCTGGATGACAAAGTGGTCATCATCGAATCACGATGGACGAACTGTCTCTCTCTCTCTCTCTCTCTCTCTCTCTCTCTCTATATATATATATATATATATATATATATATATATATATATCATGGGCGTAGCCGGGGTGGGGGGAGTTGGGAGTTCACCCCCCCCCAAATGAAATCCCCCCCCTCCCCGCAGTTATCGGAATTTAGTGACTGATTTTTTGCTTTGATTTTGTTTATTTTAGGTGAGATTTTAATACTAAACCATCACTTGCCCCAGCACAGCCAAGGGGTTTTTGAGTTTAAAACTCCCTACCCGGGGATTTTGAGTTTAAAACCCCCTACCACCGGGGTTTTGAGTTTAATACCCCCTACCAGGGGGCTTCGAGTTTAAAACCCCCTACCAGGTGGGTTTGAGATTAAAATCCCCTTCCAGGGGTTTTTGCAGTTAAATCCCCCTCTCCTATTTAACAAAACAAAATAAAATGCAAACGACAATCCCCTAATTCCAAGAGCACAGTTTATGAAGATTTGATTTTAAAAAAATTCTCTTCAATATAAAAAAAGCAAATTACACACTCGAAATTCTATGAGCGTAGCCAAAGGGGTTTTGAGTTTACCCCCCACCTCCACCTCTTCAGTAGGGTTTGAAGGTAAAAAAATACCTCTTCAATACCCGGTATATTAAAAAAAAGCAAATTACGCACTAAAAATGTTATGAACGTAGCTAAATGGGTTTCGACTCAGTTTTGAATTTAAACCTCCCTTCAGCGGGGTTTGAAGGTAAAAAATACCTCTTTAATATTAAAAACAATAAAAATTATACACTCAAAATGTTATGAGTGTAGTAAAATGGGTTTTGAGTTTAAACTCCCCGCAAGCGGGGTTTGAAGCTGAAAAATACATCTTCAATGTAAGAAAAAAGCAAATTACACATTCAAAATGCTTTGAGCGTTGCCAAAAGGGGTTTTGAATTTAAACTCCCCTTCAGAGGGGTTTGATGCTTTAAAAAAATACCTCTTCAATATAAAAAAAGCAAATTACATACTAAAATTATTTAGTCAATTGGGGGTTTTGAGTTTAAATCCCTCTCCTACAGATGGCTTTTTTTAAAAGTTTATAACCCCTCCAGATGGTTTTGAGTTTTGAGTAGGTACGGTACATACACATATATACGTGCAAATGTGTGTATACTCAATTAATCTTTAATACATTCTTACCCATCATTCTTTCGGAAGACGTTTATTGTACCCTAAAATAGGTTCTTTCTAGACTTAGTGGAAAGATTGTAGAATCCCAGCCCTTGCCAGCTAGGGCGTCTGGGGGAGCGCTGCGAGCATCCCCCAGCGGGGTTCGGGGTGGAGCCCCTCCGCCAGAACTATTTCCGGTATTGAAAGCCAACAAAATGCATATTCTGAGGAATCTACAGTGCATTATTCTGATATTAAAAAGCTTTATTTCAAAAACCTTATCAGCTTTTCTTACTTACTTAGGACTTATATCCTTAGGCGCCGTTCGTCGCATTAGGTGCAAGCTCTTTCCACAAAAATCTGTCACTGGCAATGTCTGAAGCTTCTTTCCACCTGCTCTGAGGTCCTCCATGAAAGTATGGCGCCAAGTTATTCTAGGATTTCCCTGTTAGTGTTTTCCTCGTAATGGCCTCCATGTAATCGCAACTCTTGTTATGCGTAATTCATTTTGTCGGAGAACATGTCCCGCAAACCTCAGGCGACGTTCTGTCACAACCTTACTAAAGGGTCAACTCCCAGTTTGGCAAAGGATTTCCTTGATTGAGACTTGATCTCTATAACTGACTCCTTAAATCCGTCTTAGCCATCATTATTGAGCCACATTTAGTCTTTTTCAATTTCGGCAGATGACTATTTACTGCACTTTATTAATGGAGCCCAGCCAACGGTAGACATTTGTAACCTCTCTTGGCTTCTTGTTGTTCATCTCGCACACTTCCCCATGTGACTGTGGAGCCCTATTTTTGGAGAGCCACTCCTGTCCAAAAATATCGCAAGTTAAGGTGGCTTTTGCTTCGGTGGTAGAGGAGCTGGCCATTTTTCGTATTGTACGTTTTTCTTCCCGAGCTGAGACCCATGTTCTTTCACTGTCGATAGCTTTCTTGGTCACTGTCTCTCCATCTGGTGCGGTCTAGAGCTATGTCTTCCCAATGGTCAGTATTGATGTTCATTGATTTGAGGTCCCGTTTTGTTACATCTGTGTAACGGAGGTGAGGGTGACCAGTTTTTCTTGAGCCACTCGCGAGTTGTCCGTATAGGATGACTTTCGGGATGCGATTGTCCTCCATCCGGCGAACATGTCCAAGCCAGCGCAAGCTAGACGAAATACTCTCTTGGCTACGCTCTCGGAATTAAGTAACTGTTGTTTGATTTAGATTTTATATCGAAAAGGCAAATTTTATCGTAAAAATCATCTGTTTGGGAATTTTAAATTAAAAAATCTCTAGAGTCTTTTTTTAACAAATTCAAAACCCCCGTAGCTACGCTCATAGAATTTGGTGAATTTAGTTTGCTTAGGATAATATCGAAGAGATAGGTTTTTTAACTCAAAACTCTCTTTAGGGGGATTTTAAACTCTAAACCATCTGGAATGGTTTTAAACTTTAAAAAATCCCTCTGGAGGATAGGGGTTCAAACTCAAACCCCCTTTTGGCATGACTACGCTCATAGAATTTTGAGTTTTTTATACTGGAGAGGTATTTTTTAGCTTCAAACCCATCTGAAGAGGAGTTTAAACTCAAAACACCATTAGGCTACGCTCATAGCATTTTATGTGTGTAATTTGCTTTTTTTTAATATTGAAGAGATATTTTTTAGCATCAAACCCCGCTGAAGGGGGGTTTAAACTCAAAACGCTTTTTGGCAATGCTCACAGAATTTTGAGCGTGTAATTTGCTTTTTTTTTATATTGAAGAAGTGGTTTTAGCTGCAAACCCCGCTGGTGTGGGTTTTAAACACAACAGCCCTCTTGGCTACGCTCATAGAATCTGGTGACTGATATATAGTCTTATATTGAAGAGGGGGATTTAATTGCAAACCCCCCTGGTATATATTATATAATTTGTTGTGAAAAACACTATTTATATAAAAATAAATAGATATTTTTTTTATGAATAAATAGCTTCGTTTTTTTTTTAAATTTATTTATGCAAGTACTATTTATTGTTGGCAAGAAAAAAATTGTGGCTCTTTTAAAAACGTTGAACTTTAGTAAATTGTAATTTTTGGCTATTCCGATTCAAAAGGTTGCCGACCTCTGATCTAGGCCTATTTGGTGGGTTTCTTCATTAGATAGCGCTTATTTGCAGTTACTATGTTATTACTAGGTCTAGATCTAAATATTATAATAGGACGTAGGGCCTAATCATCTTCTTTTTTGAAGTAACGTCTGTATTATATAAGATCTGTATATTTAAAGCCCATTGTGAACTAGATATAGATTATAGTAGGCCCTATAGGTAACAATAACGACGAGATCTGAAGTTTCAATTAATTAGGTACGTAATGCTAGAGCTATTGCATTTTATTCAGAATAATCAGATATTTATATTAAAACTCGTTCAAAGCTATTATGGAGAAAAACAATAAATAAAACTTCCCCATTCACTTTCAGCTGTCATGTACTAGATGTTAACCATTTGGAAATGTTAAATTCAACATTTTAGCTTCAAATTTTGATACAAGGCCTACATCAGTGAAAAACAAAAGCTCGAACATATCTAGCATTCTACCAGCACCATCTGGTATTTTTAAAAGGGACTGATTTAAAATGATCTATGCAGGCGTCCTCGTGGTAGGCTAATCTAGTAGGATTAGATTACAAGCGAATACTGTAAATTTTCTTATTAAAGGAAACAAAATTAATAAGCAGGGAATGCAATGTTGGGTAATATTTAACTTTTTTTTTCCCGCCTAAATTTAAACAATTTCAGTAAAACTAATTAATAAAATCCCCTTCCCCCACCCCCAATGCTTTGGTAAGGAGACGTACATTATTTGGAGGTTAAAAAAAAATAAAAGCATAAGAAATACCTTTTAAAAACATCGTTCATGTAAAGCGTGGTTGTATAAATTAGTTTGGATCAGTCATGTAATTAAGTTTGTCATAGATCTAGTTTAATAAATTCATGCCATTGCAAATATTTTTACCAATTGTTTTTGTTTAGCGCAATTTTAGGGTTTAAGCTTTCTCCGTACGTTATGATCCTGTCACTTTCATCTGGACCAGTTAGAAAGGGGCTGGTGGAGGAAGAGGGGGTATTTTGGTGATCGCTTTTTAAATTCATTTATAAAAAAAAAAAGCGAACGATCTGAATTCGAACTGGAGTGCTAAATCTTCTCCTCCTCCTCAAGTTGGTACACTAACCACTGTGCCAGGGAAGTGCTTAAGAACATAGATTGTTTTATACTTATCTTATTTTCAAACTTTACTCCCTACAAAGTTGAAAGGGGACTAATTCAACTTATACCACATTGTCAGTCAAGTGCACTTTCTTTCACTTGTTCGAGATACCAAACAAAATCATTAATTATCAATAGTTAATTAACTTTTTTTTGATTGATTCTTGTGTTGTCAGGTAAAAGAAATAATTGTGAAAATTTCAGCTTGGGACACTTTTTAGAAATACGTCAATGGAGATAATCTCATTGTATTATGTAGAAAGAAAACAATGATTTAAAATCACACTTTAAATTATGAGAGTGCACTATTAAGTGAAAATAAGTTTTAGAAATATAAACAAAAGTGTGGATTACATACATTCTAAAACCGGACATATTCAATCAGACACGTTCTTCTAACCATCGTCTCTATAATCTTATGTTCTAACCCAGTTGTCCTGCAGGTGTGTACGCTATGGTGTAGTACACTTCTTCGACAAAGCAACCCCAGATTATATTAATTATATTCTGATACTATTTGACTTTACCGGAAAATTAGGAAATTCTGAAAAATAAAGTTTCTTGGAATAGACATTTCGAGTTTATTTTATTGATTACACAAGTACATTTTTTTTCTACACTGATCTATGGCGCTGGGATTTATTGTTATTTTTAACACTCAAATAATATTGCAAAGTTTGATTCAGCCAGCTATTATTCCGTACATTTTATAGCGTCTTAAAACCATGGGAGGGCATGAAAAAAGAACGTGAAATGATGCTAGTCGGCTTTTACGAAAGTGCATTTTTTTTTCTCATTTTGTTGTTAGCCCCAAGGGCTCATGTGAGCCCTAATTGGTCATGATCCATGGGCTCTAGTGCAATGAAACCCCAACGCGCCATTGTTGCTACTTCACGGGCTGTGGGCCCCTAATGGTCGCGGACCCGGGTTCATTGAGCCCCCTCGCGCCATGGACGCACTGGCAGTAATGCCATAAAAAAATGTTAGCCTAAATGTTGAGTTTCACATATTTGTCTGTCTTTTTTGAGCTAAAAATTGAGAGTTTGGTAATGATCAAAGTTGCACCATACTCGAATGTACTCTTGTACGGATTCCAAACATAAATGACTTTGATTTTTTAAATTAACTATGCATCCAGTTTTTCATAAAATCCATCATTTTCAAAACTATTCACTATTAAAAGTTTTAAAAAAATAACTCAAGAGGCCATAATAGTTCAAGATGAAATATTCCAGAATATTTTTAAGTAACATGTGACTTTTTTGTTATTTTTTGGATAAATCAAAATATAAAAAAAAATAGTGTTACTAGGTTAAGTATTTTTGTCATAAAATATTCCTAGGACTAACTTATTAACATCGCCAGTAAGTTTGTTAGTAGCTCTAGTAATTTAGTTTGTAGAGCTTATAAGTTTTTTATTACAGCTTTTTTTTTTTTTGGCCGAAGTGGTAACACTAGGTGTCGGTTTCCCTCGGTGCAATTAACGGTAGCCTAAGGGCGTAGAGTGTCACTCCTACACCCACAACAAAAAAATCGTTACAATGTTCTTTTTATTTAATCATACCACAATGAGCTAATGAACCCCCTTCATTGATCGTTACAAAACGTAAGAGTGGAGTGTTGGCGCTTGTTTGAAGACTTCACAGTCATCTCCGTGAGTGTGTAGATAACATTGTGTGAGTGTGTAGATCACATTGTGTGAGTTTGTTGATAACATTGTGTTGGAAGCATTAATAGAGAAGGTTAAGTCATGAATGAAGCATGCATATTGAAAGAGAAGGTTAAGTCATGAATGAAGCATGCATATTGAAAGAAAAGGTTATGTTATGAATGAAGAATGCACATTGACAGAGAAGGTTTTGTTATGAATGAAGCATGCATATTGAAAGAAAGGGTTATTTTATGAATGAAGGATGCACATTGAAAGAAAGGGTTATGTTATGAATGAATAATGCACAATGAAAGAAAAGGTTAAGTCATGAATGAAGCATGCATATTGAAAGAAAGGGTTATTTTATGAATGAAGGATGCACATTGAAAGAAAGGGTTATGTTATGAATGAATAATGCACAATGAAAGAAAAGGTTAAGTCATGAATGAAGCATGCATATTGAAAGAAAGGGTTATTTTATGAATGAAGGATGCACATTGAAAGAAAAGGTTATGTTATGAATGAAGAATGCACATTGACAGAGAAGGTTTTGTTATGAATGAAGCATGCATATTGAAAGAAAGGGTTATTTTATGAATGAAGGATGCACATTGAAAGAAAGGGTTATCGCATGAATGAAGCATACACTTTGAAAGATAAAGTTGTTTCATGAATGAAGCATGCATTATGAAACATATGGCTGTCTAATGAATGAAGCATGCTTCCTGAAAGATAAGGTAGTGTTGTGAATGGCGCATACATTATCTAAATACCAAAAATTGTTTTTAATTTTTATTTTTACAATACTTCTATTCAAGTAACTGATTCAAGAGTTTAATATATTAATGTTCATGAAAATTTTGCTCATCTTCTTCTAAGTCTTTACTCTTAGATCTAAATTGGAGAATTATAAAGTGGACTAGACCTATACATTCGCTTAACCAAGATTCTGTATCGTAGAGGAGGTGGGGAGAGAGCGAGGCCTGATCATGCGTAATGCGCACTGGACTGTCGTTTGGTCGTCTCGATAGTCCCTGTCCGCTGCCACCCCCCCCCCCCCCTATCGTCCTGCGGGAGGTTTGGACTAAGAAGAGGATTATATCGAACTCTGAAGGAACACCCGAAACATGTCAAACATTTTATAAACCAATGTATAGAACGTCTATCTAGAAGACAAGCAAGCTATTTTTTCCCACAAGTAATTCTCGGAATATTTACCTTTCCCACAAAAAAAATTCATTATTGAGTGCTGTTATTTTTAGTATTGTTTATAGATTTTACTATAGAAGAGTGTCTAAGGTACGCGTTACTCTCTCTTATCAGTTTATCAATGAGCTCTCTCCCCTCTGTTAAAAGGATTAGACTTTGTATCACCAGGATGTTTCCAATATTAGATTAAAATTGTTGATACACTGGTTTCTATGCAGTTTTTTTTTTATTGTATTCATTTTTTAAAACTAGTCTCATTAAAAAAAAACACCCATACCAATTTAGATTTAAACTAAAAAAAAAACCCAGCTATACCTTTAAAGTGCTTTAGATTTAATCAACTGTGTGAATGGTATATAGCGAGTGTTTCAACTGATATCAGCATACGAGATAACGTAGAAATGTCTAAATTCAGCTGTTGTACATCATTTAGTTCTAAAGATATCACACACTTGAAGACAGCAGAACAGACAATGATGATACAGGGGACTCATTGAAGAAGAAAAGAGAAGTCAGTTATTGTTTAGGCCCGAAGTTTTGTATATAATTGTGTAGATCCAGTTAGTGGTTAAGACATAGTTTGGACTGGTAGGTTTGACAGATGAAAACAGATTGCAAACAAGACAAGAAAAAATACTTTAAAAAAAAAAGAAGCTTAATCGAGTGTGGTTCTATTAATTAGTGTGGATCAATCATGTAATTAAGTTTGTAATAGATCCAGACCAACGACAATAAATCTTAGGATTAGAAATATTTTTATCAATTGTTTTTCTTTAGCGCTACTTCATGCTTTTAGCTTTTTCAATACGCAATAATCCTGTATCAGCTATCTGGACCAGATGGGAAAATGAAAAGGGCGGGGGGGGGGGGGGGGGGGGGAGAGGAAGAAAGAGATATCTGGGTGGATTTTTACGTAACTGGTTTTTAAAAGCATTTACAAAAAGAAAAAAAAAGAGGAACGACCTGAATTCGAAGGATGAAGCCTTCTCGGTTATCAATAACCATTGTGTCAGCGAAGTGCTCATGAACATAGATGGTTTTATAGTTATCTATTGTTAGTTTCAAACTTTAAAGCGGCAACATATTTCACTACAAATTATAAAGGCGACTAATTCAACTTGTTTTACCACATCAGTACAAATAATTTACCTTGTTCGATACCAAACAAAATAATTAATCACTAATTAACTTAAATTAACTAATTGGTAAGTTGTTGTTTTTTATTGACTCTTGTTTTGTCAGGTACAAGAAATAGTGCCAAATCTCAGCTTGATTCGAGATTGGGTGTCGGAGAAATAACGCGTACTAACTTTTTACCAAACAGAGTGAGTGTGATATAAGCATTTTAATAAGCATTTTCGTCGTTTATGCTATACTGCTATGAGGCCCGAATAACAGACATGGATTAATTGCTGACAATGTGTCATAAATTAAAAAAAATACAGCGACTTTATGTATTCGTCACAGACGTCAGTCACAGTCAATGCGTCCTATATCAGACTAAAGCTATAAGGTTTTCCGATCAACTGTCGTATTTGTTTCAGTGTTTCTTAAATTATTTACCTGTCTTGCCACCTTTAGACAAAAGATAAATGTAAGTTCGCGCTAGAGATGAAAGCAGTTGGCTTAAATCGTCTTCCGACACTTCTCAGACGGAATCTTGTATTCTACGTGCGATGTGTGCACACTGTTGTTTTGTCATAGACCTATAGCATATATATTATAGCTAGGCTGGAAAAAGGAAATAAATTCTTATCCCATAATGATCAAATCACAGACCTATATATATAGATTGCCATGTACGTAACTTTTTTTCCCAAGCTGAAAGAGAAGTCACCCCGAATCTAGGAAAATCGATCTTTCTGTCTTAGAAAAGGAATAATCTTTAGTTTTCGAAGTTTAGAAATAATGCAATACCATTTAGCAGATTTTTAATGGAATGAGCCATTAATTACAGAACTATATATTCATGCAAATATATGAAATAAAGCCATTTCCTGTTAGTTCCCAGTTTCCATAGAAATAATCTTTCGAAAATAAGATCGCAATAATTCATGTCAGTTGATTTTAATCAACTTATCTATGTGCATTTAACTAGATTGATTACCTAGATCTTTCCAGATTATGTATCTAAAAACTGCAAAATAATAATTATGAGACGACAGTGCTCTTATTTTAGATGTTCAATTACCAGATCTAGATTATAGACCTATACATATTAGCTCTATATCTGGACTGGAAAACGGAAACAAATTATTACCCACGATTGATCGATTCACAGACCTTTATATATAGATTTTATGTACCTAACTCATTTTCAAGCTGTAAGGGAAGTCGCCCCAAATCTAGGAAAATCAAACTTTTCTGTCTTAAAAAAGCAATGATCTTTAGTTTTCAAAGTTTAGAAATAATGCAAAATTATTTCTCTGATTTTCTTTAGAATGGTCCATTAATCACAAAACTACATATTCACGCAAATATATGAAACAACGCCATTTTTCTTTAATTTCCATTGAGATAATGTTTCAAAAATCCTAGATCGAAATAATTCATGTCTGTTGATTTTAATTATCTTATGTACATTTAAATAGATTGATTACCTAGATCTTTCTATGTTATGTATCTAAAAAATTGCAAAATAATAATTATGAGACGAGAGTACTCTTATTTTGTATGTACAATTACTAGATCTAGATATAAACATTAAATTATATGTTACATAGATTGGGGTTGAAAAAAAAACCTTTACAGCTTGTAACCACTTTACAAACAAAAAAAGCCTTGTTTCAACTTTCAACTCCATGTCCAGTCTTGATATAATATATATAGGTCTATGATCTAGATCTAAACATAAACTTATATGTTACATAGGTTAGGGTTAAAAAAAAAAGTTCCTTTGTATAATCATGGTATAACTAGGCCTAATGTACAAAACAACGCATTGTTTCAGCTTTTTTATTATTTTTTTTATAGTTTTTCACGACAATTTTTTGTGTAGTGTTAAAAGATCTCCATGTCCAGTCTACATATATAGGTCTGTGTGTTTTGTACTGCTTACTAATGTTTTCTTAGAAGTTCAGAAAGTGCATGATTCACAGGACACAAATGAAACTGATTGTTTCACGTTCCATGATTAGATTGCAGTCGTGACTCATATCAATTGCCTGGAGATTAAATGTTCAGTCTGTAACTAGTACCAATGTGAGTGTAGGCGTAGGAGGCGAAGTCCAAAAAGAAAATAAATGGGGACAGCACTCTTTGACCTGTCAGGTTCGATGGCTACGTGACCCACGACTGGGATAACAGCATGGTGGAATGTAGTAGGCTTACAAGGTAATGCTTCTGTGGGATATTCAGATGAATCATTATTGTAAATTTCTTTTTCCTAAATTAGGCAGAATCCTCACTAAGCTGTCCAAATATGGAAAGGCAAATTTAGCCAAAGTTCGTGCATGAGAATGGATCTTAGTGTTATCGAATAGGGCTTATAGGACACCTTTCTTCACCACTCTCGTGTCTAAGGCCGCCTCAGCCGGTTGATCTCTGTAAATGTCGTATACAAATAAAGTACAGTCTATATCCATGCTGTCTAGTCTTTGGTGATCTCTACCAACTCACTTTCATTGAAAGCTGTATTCCTGAAGTGCCGCTTGAAGACATCACTGTAGTCCCGTGAGATCTGTAAACTTCAGTGAAAAGGTGCATGTGAAGACCCCATAAGTAAAGTCTACTTATTGCGTGGATACCGGTAACACTGTAGGGTAGTACAAGTGAACAGTTACAGTCAGAACGTGTCCAGCGATGGCGTTACGGAAGCACGAAAAAAAACAAGCCACCAAAAATTGCCAGGTACCCTTTTAAGATAAGTGGACTCCTAAAATCTAAGAATTCCAGATTACAGGGCACAGCCTTTATCGGGATCCAGTCCGCACACACTTGGTATGAATAGGAAGTGCTTTGTTCATTCATTTACTTTTTAAAAAGCTTTCAAACTTTTTGGATGTTATTTATTGTATGCGTAGAAAGAAGTGGCATAGCCACTGAGTCTAGTATACCTCTAGAGGGCAACGCATTTGAGCTGATTGTTTTATAATAACACCTGCATATCAATAAATAAGTTTTATTGGCTGCATTTTATTTTACAACTTACACATTAAAACTGGAGAGCTGAAAATTCTAAGAGACAGAGAGACGGTGTCATAAAGTTAAACTACTTTACATTATAGGTGAATAAATAAATAAATAACTTAGCTGGGATGAAAACGCATACATACATGCAAATCTACACATAAATAGATAATAAGCACATGCATACAATAGCACTAGGGAAGAAGGAGTATTTGTACAAATTTGTCCTAGCATATGGGACGAGTGTTACCAGTATCCACACAATAAGTAGACTTTACTTATGGGGTCTTCACTTGCACATTCCTCGTCCCATATGCTAGGACAAATTTGTACAAATACTCCTTCTTCCCTAGTGCTATTAGAGCATGGAATGGGTTGCCTGATCTAGCCAGGAAAACCAGTGACTTGGCAGAATTTAAGTCATTGGTTACTTTGCATGACTAAATGCATGACGCGTAGGACGTAATCATCTTCTTTTTTGAAGTAACTTCTGTATTATATAATATAAGATACACGCGCACATACAAACATAACTTTTTGAGACATTCACACGCATTCAAAACACATATGCATATATGCGTACTCTCATACACACACATACGGCTACTATATGTACAAAAACCCCACATCTGCACACTGAGATGATAGATAGATAGATAGATAGATGGATGGACAGATAGACAGACAGACAGTCAGTCAGACAGACAGTCAGTCAGACAGACAGACAGACAGACAGACAGATAGATAGATAGATAGATAGATATAGATAGATAGATAGATAGATAGATAGATGGACAGATAGATAGACAGATAGATAAATAGACAGACAAACAGACAGACAGTCAGACAGACAGTCAGTCAGACAGACAGACAGACAGACAGATAGATAGATAGATAGATAGATAGATAGATAGATAGATAGATGGACAGATAGATAGATAAATAGACAGACAGACAGACAGACAGTCAGACAGACAGACAGACAGACAGACAGATAGATAGATAGATAGATAGATAGATAGATAGATAGATAGATAGATAGATAGATATAGATAGATAGATAGATAGATAGATAGATAGATAGAAACAGGGCCGCCGCTACCTATTGTGCAATCTGTTCATTGCACGCAGGCGGCCGAATTTAGGGGGCGGCCAAATCATTATTCCAAGGTTATCTTTTTTTTTTTTAAATTTTTTGTATAATTTAAAAAATTACTTAAATATTTTAATGTTTTATAATAATTCTAATTATTCCATTAAGATATTCTTACATGGAAGTTATTTTGGACACTTATGAAAAAAACATTGAGCGAAAGATTACCATGGGTTTTTTATATAGGCGCCTACTCCTTTCTGACCTTGAATTTTCGCGGATTGTAATATTTGTTTTGAATGACTCTTACAGACTCTTAAGTCAACACATTTTCTTTCTTTTTTCTTCTTAGTATCTACTTACTACATATGAATATTATTGTTTAGTAGAATACCCGGCCTTGCAAGCAGATCTAGTCATTATAAAGTCAATTCACTAGTATGTTAAGAAATGGCCGTTAGTTAAGCGTAGAAAAGTTTTGGGTGATTATAGATGTAGATCTACATTGAGTAGTAAGCTACAAGCCAACGACCGACCAACAGCTAGGGGGGGAGAGGTGGACGACAAAAAAAGGCTTTATTTTCATTGTAGTTATTAATATATTAGTAATATTAGTAAAATTACATTATTACCAATGTTTAAACATTAAAATATCTTAAGTAAGAAACGTCGTTCATCTTCTAATAAGACTTTGTCAAATGTAGACAGTTTTCGCGAGAGGCGTAGGCAACAATATGGGTAAAAACTTTTAAAAGAAAACCTGTCTAAACGTCTCAGCTAGTCTGATTCTTCTGGGTTTCCTTATCTCAGAATTGTCGAATTTCTTCCGACTATTACACTTCATTATAGTGACGATTTTTGTGTGAAATAAGGTCCGCGACAAAGACGTCTTACTTTCAAGAAGATGATCATAAAAAGACCACGCCCATTACAGACGTCCGTGTGTTATGTACCTGGAATGTCCTCGCATGGTACTGTTGACCAGGGCTGCCTCTTTATTATTAGACTTAATATGATCCTCAACTTTTATTTTTACTAGGATGAAAAGTCCGCTCTAAAAGAAAACACTTTAATATTGGCCTTTTAAAAATATTCTCTCTTCTTATTACGAGAAAAAAGGCGTTAAAGACGCCAGGAGAAAGAATTTCTGAAGCTGAAAACGCCAGAATAAGCTCAGCGCCCCGGAATCATACCCATTGGCGACTTGAGCTGAAACTTGCCGCATCTCCAATTCTTTCGCACGCAGGCAGCCACAACCCTCGCGGCGGCCCTGGATAGATAGATAGACGTGGTGCCCCAAAAGTCCACAAGTCTAAGAGACAGGTGAAGGTAGAGGAGAGAGAGAGAGAGAGAGAGGATAAAGAGACGAGTAAGAAAGACAAAGAAGATAAGATAAAAAGTAGTAGCAGAGACGGAAGGGGTGTCCCTGGTTATAGGCTTACCATACAATCTGGACACACACACTGTGTACCATTTGATGAACACCCAGTCACACCTGTCCTTAAAATCATTAATTAATAAAGTCCTAATGAAGATTTTCAAGATACATTTATCAATGTATGAAATTCCGGGCTACTGTTCTGGTTTATCCGATGTACATAAAAAGGAATTATTGATAAACAAAGTATTTTAATAATCCATGGAACTAAAATAAGTTTTGTCACTTTTCAGCATTGCAGAATCAAAGTTCTAACCTTTTTTCTATTGTCACACAAAGAACATATTTATTATTTTCTAGGCTATAGTGATTTTTCAATATGGCGTCTGACATTTTCTAAAAAGTTCATTTCCATCAAAATATCTCAAAATTTTCCCCTTTTCATTTTCTTATGTTTTTTTCTTTAAGTTCATTATATAGCCTCCACATTTGTCATACCGCTTTCTTAACAAATAGTAGATTGCTATGAATAACATTAATATGGAAAAACAAAAAAAAAGCAAAAGAAAAAAGATGACTTTTTAAAAAATCAATAGTTATCTAAGAAAAAGAACAGCTTATTACTGTCATTTATCTGGAAATAACAGGGTTTAGATTTCTATCTGCCATATAAACAAAGTTAATTTAATAGTACTAATTAATTAACTTATTGGTTATTTGTCGGATTGATTTGTGTATTGTCCTCGACTACGAATAATTATGCAACATTTAAATTTTGATCCGAGAATGAGAAGTAAGGAAAAAAAAAACGTGTTAAGGTGTAATAAGGGGATTAACCTCCATAGCTATCATTAAGTAGCTGTGATTCCCCTTTTCGATATCAAACAAAATAATTTATCACCAGTAATTAATTAGCTAACTTGTTTTTTTCTTTATTGATTCGTGTTTTGTCAGGTACAATAGTTAGTTGTGCAAAGTGTCAACTTGATCAGAGAATGGGAAATAGGATAAAAATATGTTCAAACTTTTGACCAGACAGACAGACAGACAGACAAAGTGAGTTGACATAAGCTTTGTAAAAAAGACAATATCGAACTTATGAAAGATAGATCTATAAGTTCCTAAGATGTATTATAGTAGTATTGTGTACATTCAAAGTTCTAGATCGCGGAAAAGTCTAAAAATAACGTGAGAAAGATTTAGTGAAGACATAATCCTAATTCCAAAGTCTAGAACTATCTGTACTATCTATACTATGAAGTAGAATGTGAGGTGTATGTATGTGACTTATAGACATCAAAACCGCTTGACCAGTCTTGATAAAACTTGGCAGGAATGTTTCTTGGGTACCAACTTAGACCTTAGTGTATGTATTGTAGCCCTAAAACAAACTTAAGACCCTAAAAAAAATAAATAATTGTCCGACTCTATAAAAATTATAGTATTTTATGGATACAGGCCTTGTCTACAATGTTGACATGAGAAAAGATCGAAAGGATTTAGATCTAGATCTAATTTTAAGAAATACACTTTGCGCAGATAGTTTTTTTTTACATTGTGTTACGTATCTAGGCATTATTACCTAGATACTATTTTTTTCTCTTGACCTGTAGGTTGTCTGCCCCTTGTGTAATAAGTTTTTTTTTCTTATTTTATTTTTCACGGTGAGTCAAGCCACACAGACAGTGACCGGTCCTTGACCTATGTGTGTACCTCTGGTTGAAAGGAGGGTGTTTTTTTTTTCTTTTCTTCTGTCTCTTTGAAGAGCGTTCTAGATCTGGGTGTTGATGACTTTTTGTTCTAGAAATTACTAGATATCGACGCGCGGTAGATTATATAAAGACCGCTCGCGTAACGTTGACGGACAGACATACGGAGACAGTCGTGAGACAGAATAGCGGAGACATTGCGTGACCCGTGCGTGGTATACCAATTGATCGTGTAAGTTAAGATTTTTCTTTTTTCAAGGCCTTGCTTGTATTTGTAATTATATTTTCAAACTCTTGTATTGTAATATTTTTACATGCCATTTTTGTAAAAGGGTTTTGGTCAACCCTTCCATTTTGTATTGAGTTATATTATGATTAAACATTAAGTTGATATTTTACCTTCCGATTTCTTGTGTCATTTTTTTTGTTATTCATTGTAAGTCTCTGATTAAATTCAGACTTAAGATAAGTGACACAACTACCTTTTTCTATTGTCACGTTCCCCTAGGCAAGCCATTTAAAAGTAGAATTCAATTTGTAATACGTGACAAAAGAAGTTTGGGGGCCTGTCCGGGATATTTTTCTGAACCTATTTTCAGCTTACTTGAGTAATTTTTGTAAAGGCGAAGTTGACTTTAACAAAAATTTTTTTGTGTCAAAGAGTCGGAAGTAAAGTATCAATAGTATTGACCAAACTCTCTTAAGGTTTTTTGTTGTACTGATTTTGTACTGTATATTTACATTGTATACATTTTTTTTTTTTTTTTGCTTGTAATAGTTGTTAGTTAGTCATGGATATTCAGGTTTTTCTTGCAAATCCCTCTGTGGAAGAGCTTGATGCTTTTACTAGGAAGGAACTGGTCCTTATTTCTAAACATTTAGGGTAAAAAATAAAATCAAATGCCCTTAAACAAGAAATCAGAGATAACATTGTAATCCATTATGTAGACGAGGAAGTGTTTTCTGAAGACCTTTTAGAAACCCTTAGACCCGATGAGGGTAAATCAGATTTAGAACTTCAGATAAAATTAAAACAGATGGAAATAGAAGCCCAGAAGGAAATTAAACAAAAAGAATTAGAGCTTGCAGCGGCTAGAGAGCAGAAAGAAATTAAACAAAAAGAATTAGAGCTTGCAGCGGCTAGAGAGCAGAGAGAAATTAAACAAAAAGAATTAGAGCTTGCAGCGGCTAGAGAGGAGAGAGAAATTAAACAAAAAGAATTAGAGCTTGCAGCGGCTAGAGAGCAGAAAGAAATGGAAATGAAATTACAAATAGAGTTAAAAAAATTAGAGTTAGCTGCTAATGTAAGACCAGATTCTTTCCCTGCCAGTCATACTGTTGAAGCAATAAAATTTTTGAAAATAATTCCACGCTTTAATGAAGCCACAATTGACAATTATTTTCCACAATTTGAACTTGCTGTGAAAAATTTTAATGTACCTGAAACTTTGTGGCCCACTTTGCTGCAAACAGTTTTGACTGGTAGAGCTGCAGAGGTATTTTGTTCTTTGACCATTGAACAACAAAAAGATTATAATGTTGTTAAGGCCTTAATTCTTAAGGCATATGAACTTGTTCCGGAAGCTTACCGAAAGCAGTTCAGGGATTGTCGCAAATCGGATGGCCAAACCCATGTAGAATTCCTGCGGGAAAAGGAGCGACGCTTTGAGAAATGGCTCACTTCCAGGGAAATCGGCACCGACTTTGCAAAATTCAAGAACCTAATGCTGATGGAAGAGTTCAAGAGTTGTGTGCGGCTGGACGTCCGTACGCATATAGCTGATCGTGGCGAGGAAGATGTGC
This sequence comes from Biomphalaria pfeifferi, assembly GCA_030265305.1. NCBI lineage: Eukaryota > Metazoa > Mollusca > Gastropoda > Planorbidae > Biomphalaria > Biomphalaria pfeifferi. The sequence continues at coordinate 42,983 of JASAOG010000331.1, read as the reverse complement.
ACAAGGCTGCAGTGTTGGCAGACGATTATATAATATCACATCAATTTGCCAAGTATACGACGGATGTCAAGCCAAAACAAGTCAAACAGCCTGAGTCCATTGCTAGCAACTCCATCAAGAACAGCAGTACAAATGACAGAAAACCTACTACAAGTAAAGCTACTTGTTCCTACTGCAAACGAGAAGGCCATAAAATTGACGATTGCTGGAAATTGAGGAAGAGAAACGAAAAAGCTCCTTCAAAAGTCAGCGCTTGCACAGTACAGTGGTCGGCGAGGTTTACTCCCTCATCATCAAGTCATATCAAGAATACCTCGACACCACCTGTTTCAAATGTATTGACTGTACAAGACTCTCCGAAAATGTCTCCACGATGTTCCAATGACTCAAACAAGAGTTTTTCAAATACATCAAGCCGATGTTCCAATGACTCAAACAAGAGTTTTTCAAATACATCAAGCCGATGTTCCAATGACTCAAACAAGAGTTTACCTAGTACATCACCCCGATGTTCCAATGACTCCATCCAGAGTTTCCATAATACATCACCCCGATGTTCCAATGACTCTATCCAGAGTTCCCATAATACATCACCCCGATGTTCCAATGACTCTATCCAGAGTTCCCATAATACATCACCCCGATGTTCCCATGACTCCATCAAGAGTTCCCATAAGACATCACCCCGATGTTCTAATGACTCCATCAAGAGTTCTCCAAATACATCCAAAAGATGTTCTACTGACTCAAGAAAGAGTTTCTCCACTGCGTCTCCTAGAGATGTCAATGACTCCAGCGAGAGTTCGACCCAAGTCCAGTCTGCATCAACCAAAATTGATGTTTTATTAGAGGATTTTAAGCCTTTCATTTCGGAAGGATTCGTATCACTACCCGGTGATTCTACAAGTCTACGACCTATCACCATTTTGAGAGACACAGGTGCCTCACAATCGCTACTTTTAGAGGGTATCTTGCCCTTGTCAAAATCATCATCGACTGGGAAGAGCATCCTGTTACGAGGCGTAGAGCTTGGATGTATAGATGTGCCTCTACATCTAATCGACATAAAGTCAAATCTCATTACTGGACCGGTTGTTGTAGGTGTCCGACCAACATTACCATTGGAAGGCATCTCGTTGCTGTTAGGCAATGACTTAGCAGGTGGAAAGGTGATAGCCGAACCCATCGTCACTCAAAAACCCGACTTATCTGCCACACCCGAGGAAGACCTAGAGTTATATCCAGCGTGTGCAGTAACAAGGGCAATGAGGTTGAAAGCATCTCAAGAAGAGAACGTCATCAAAGCCAACAGTAACCACGATGATGTGGACTTGAGCACCACATTCTTTGCTTCTCTTGAAGAAGAACCAACGCCAAATTCTGAAAAGCCGGCATCAACTCGAAAACAGTTGATTGAGGACCAAAAGAAGGATCCAGAGCTCGCCAAACTCCGAGAAACCGCAATGACATCACAAGAGGCAGAGCTAGCATCAACGTGCTACTACATCCAAGATGATATGCTCTTCAGGAAATGGAAACCTCCAGACGCATCCAACGAAGAAGAATGGAGAATATGCCATCAAATCGTGTTACCAGAAAGATACCGAGCGTACATCATGAATCTGGCTCATGACACACCAATGTCAGGTCATCTCGGCATCCACAAGACATACCACAAGATTATGTCACACTTCTTCTGGCCACGTTGGAAGAAAGATGTCATCCAGTACTGCCGATCCTGTCATGCCTGTCAGATGGTTGGCAAGCCAAATCAAAAGATCCCTGTTGCTCCTCTGAAGCCGATTCCAGCCTTTGAAGAACCTTTCAGCAGAGTACTTATTGACTGTGTTGGTCCTCTCCCAAGGACAAAAGCTGGCAACCAATACCTGTTGACCATTATGTGTGCTTCAACTCGTTTTCCTGAGGCTATTCCTCTAAGGAACATAAAAGCATCAAACATTGTAAAGGCCTTAATCAAGTTCTTTACTCTATTTGGTCTACCAAAGTCCATCCAATCGGACCAAGGAACGAATTTCACGGCCAATCTTTTCAAGCAAGTCATGACTCAGTTGGGCATCAAACACTGCATGTCGAGTGCGTATCATGCCGAGTCGCAAGGCGCTCTTGAGCGATTCCATCAGACTCTCAAGAACATGATCCGAACCTATTGCTTTGAGCACGAAAAAGACTGGGACGAAGGAATCCACATGCTGCTGTTTGCAACCCGTGAATCCGTCCAGGAATCGTTGGGATTCAGCCCTTTTGACTTAGTCTTTGGCCATTCGGTGCGCGGTCCCTTGAAATGTATAAAAGAGACTTTGTTGTCACCAACAGCCACTGAAGGACTTTTAGACTATGTAAGTAAGTTTAAAACTAGACTTTATGATGCTTGTGTTCTGGCCAAAAATAACTTACAAAACACCCAATCCAGCATGAAACGCTGGTATGATAGAAAGGCCCGTGTTAGAGAATTTTCTCCCGGGGATAAGGTGCTTGTATTTTTGCCCATACCAGGTCAACCCTTGCAAGCCAGATATTTTGGTCCCTATGAAATTGAGACCAAAATTAGTGACCTCAATTACACAATCAAAACCCCTGACCGTAGGAAAAAGACTCAGCTATGTCACATAAACATGCTGAAGCCTTATGTATCTCGGCCAGATCACTCAGAGAAGAGTAATTGTGTTTTAAATACAGTCAAAAGTTGTTCAAATAGCCATGTTTCTCCTATTGATGATGATATTGTAAAGGAGAAATTTGGACAATACAAAATACCTAATTCTTTTGTATTACAGAATTTGGATGTAAAACTGTCTCATCTGTCTTCGACAGAAAGGCCAGTTATCATGAAACTCATTAATGAATTTAATGACATTTTTTCTGATGTACCAAAACAGACTAATGTTATAATGCATGATGTAGATGTTGGCGAGGCTACTCCAGTCAAGCAGCATCCTTACAGGGTCAACCCTGAAAAACTTGCCATACTTAGGTCAGAAATCAAGTATATGCTTGAAAATGACCTCATTGAACCAAGTTCCAGTAGCTGGAGCTCCCCATGTGTCTTGATACCTAAACAGGACAAGACTTATCGTTTTTGTACAGACTACCGTAAGGTAAATGCTGTAACAAAGACCGATTCGTTTCCTATCCCTAGGATAGACGATCTCATAGATCGTATTGGTGACGCTAAGTACATCACCAAAATAGACCTACTTTCAGGTTATTGGCAGGTTCCCCTGACTGATAGGGCAAAGGAAATCTCCGCCTTTGTCACCCCTGATGGTCTGTACCAATACAAAGTGATGCCATTTGGCATGAAGAATGCTCCTGCCACTTTCCAGAGAATGATAAATGCCCTGCTTGCTGACATGGAGAATTGCCACGCATACATAGACGATGTAGTAATTTTTAGCCAAGATTTTTCTAGCCATTGTAAACAACTGCATTGTCTTTTTACTAAACTTTTACATGCAAAAATTACTGTAAACCTGAGTAAGAGTGATTTTTGCCAGGCTTCCATCCAATACTTAGGCCATATTGTAGGACAAGGCCAGGTGAAACCTGTAATGGCCAAAGTAGAAGCTATCCAAGCTTTCCCTATTCCTGCTGATCGGAAACAACTCCGAAGATTTTTGGGAATGTCTGGATATTATAGAAAGTTTTGCGAAAATTTTTCTGTCATTGCCAGTCCTTTAACAAACCTCCTGAGAAAGAACGTCCGATTTACTTGGACGGATGAATGTCAGAAAGCCTTTAACCAAATTAAGCAGATATTATCTAGCTTCCCCATTTTGATGGCTCCTGACTTCGGAAAACCTTTTAGGTTAGCTATTGACGCCAGTGACACAGGTGTTGGGTCAGTCCTTTACCAAGAAGATAATTTCCAAGTAGAGCACCCTATTTGTTTCTTTTCCAAGAAATTTAATAGACATCAAAGAAATTATTCTACTGTGGAAAAAGAATGTCTTGGGTTGATTCTTTCTATACAACACTTTGATTTTTATATCAGTGGGTCCAGATGGCCACTGGTTGTATTTACTGACCACAATCCCCTTACATTTATCCCCAAAATGTCTGGCAAGAACCAACGACTTCTCAGGTGGAGTTTATTTTTACAAGAGTACAATCTAGATCTTAAACACATAAAAGGCAGCGAAAATGTTATCGCCGATGCCTTATCTAGATTGTAAAAAGTATTTTGATGTATATTTTTTTTTATATATATCATGATAAATACATTCTGTAATGTAAATATCATTTTTTGTAATTGTTCTAAAAAGATTTCCATTTCGTGGAAATGTAAACTTTTTATTTTTAGGAGGGAGGTGTTACGTATCTAGGCATTGTTACCTAGATACTATTTTTTTCTCTTGACCTGTAGGTTGTCTGCCCCTTGTGTAATAAGTTTTTTTTTCTTATTTTATTTTTCACGGTGAGTCAAGCCACACAGACAGTGACCGGTCCTTGACCTATGTGTGTACCTCTGGTTGAAAGGAGGGTGTTTTTTTTTTCTTTTCTTCTGTCTCTTTGAAGAGCGTTCTAGATCTGGGTGTTGATGACTTTTTGTTCTAGAAATTACTAGATATCGACGCGCGGTAGATTATATAAAGACCGCTCGCGTAACGTTGACGGACAGACATACGGAGACAGTCGTGAGACAGAATAGCGGAGACATTGCGTGACCCGTGCGTGGTATACCAATTGATCGTGTAAGTTAAGATTTTTCTTTTTTCAAGGCCTTGCTTGTATTTGTAATTATATTTTCAAACTCTTGTATTGTAATATTTTTACATGCCATTTTTGTAAAAGGGTTTTGGTCAACCCTTCCATTTTGTATTGAGTTATATTATGATTAAACATTAAGTTGATATTTTACCTTCCGATTTCTTGTGTCATTTTTTTTGTTATTCATTGTAAGTCTCTGATTAAATTCAGACTTAAGATAAGTGACACAACTACCTTTTTCTATTGTCACGTTCCCCTAGGCAAGCCATTTAAAAGTAGAATTCAATTTGTAATACGTGACAAAAGAAGGAAGACCATTGATTTCATTATATAGGCCTAATAAAATTAACCTTCAATTTTGTGTTTCAAAACATTTTTTACATAAATTAGTTCCTGATATCTGTGACTACAGATTTCCTGGCGAACATTCTTTCATTAGACATTACCAAATGGTTACACATTAACACATCTCTCTACTGAGTCTATTCCTAGGCTTAGGTCTAAAACTTTGATTGAACTCTAAGATGATAAAACTTCTTTTCGCAAAGATAGTTTTATGCTTTAGCACATAAACATACTAATTTATTGTCCATTCATTTCATATTTTAATCAATTTAACATTCAAATTTCTTTTTCTAAAGCATTTTTAATACATTCGTTCGCTGTTCGCTAAAGCTGCGTAGCCGTGTTGAGATAGGCCTATATTCATTCATGAAAAAAGGCTACGAATGCGCCACACAGAATGAACACTATAAAAGAAAATTTTTAACTTTAGATTAGTGTAGATTTAGATCTATGTCTACCTCAAGATCTACTTTATAATGTAATACATGAACATACAAAATTAAGTCTATTCATCTCAAATTTTAATGAAATATATGTAGGCCTACAAGCAAATGTTTTAATTTGAAAGAATGGATTTAAGCCTATTAGCTATTTTGATTTGATAGCTTCATTCACACTATTTTTAGATTGACAGATTCGCTTTACTTATTACATTATTATTTCGTTTAAATGTTTACAAAACACTCTCAGTGACTATATCGACAGTAATACCCAAATAAAGACCCGCGGGTCGCGGGTAACATATGTCTAGTAAAAATAAAATAGAAAAAAATTTTTTTTTCAATATAAAGTTTTCTTTTATATATATATATATATATATTGTTACGTATCTAGGTAACAATGCCTAGATACTATTGTTTTTTTTTCTTGACCTGTAGGTTGTCTGCCCCTTTGTGTAATAAGTTTTTTTTATTTTATTCTTCAAGAGTCAAGCCACACAGACAGTGACCGGTCCTTGACCTATGTGTGTACCTCTGGTTGAAAGGAGGGTGTTTTTTTTTTCTTTTCTTCTGTCTCTTTGAAGAGCGTTCTAGATCTGGGTGTTGATGACTTTTTGTTCTAGAAATTACTAGATATCGACGCGCGGTAGATTATATAAAGACCGCTCGCGTAACGTTGAGGGACAGACATACGGAGACAGCCGTGAGACAGAATAGCGGAGACATTGCGTGACCCGTGCGTGGTATACCAATTGATCGTGTAAGTTAAGATTTTTCTTTTTTCAAGGCCTTGCTTGTATTTGTAATTATATTTTCAAACTCTTGTATTGTAATATTTTTACATGCCATTTTTGTAAAAGGGTTTTGGTCAACCCTTCCATTTTGTATTGAGTTATATTATGATTAAACATTAAGTTGATATTTTACCTTCCGATTTCTTGTGTCATTTTTTTTTGTTATTCATTGTAAGTCTCTGATTAAATTCAGACTTAAGATAAGTGACACAATTACCTTTTTTTTCTCTTGTCACGTTCCCCTAGGCAAGCCATTTAAAAGTAGAATTCAATTTGTAATACGTGACAAAAGAAGTTTGGGGGCTCGTCCGGGATATTTTTCTGAACCTATTTTCGTCTTACTTGAGTAATTTTGTAAAGGCGAAGTTGAATTTTTTTTGTGTCAAAGAGTCGGAAGTAAAGTATCAATAGTATTGACCAAACTCTCTTAAGGTTTTTTGTTGTACTGATTTTGTACTGTATATTTACATTGTATACATTTTTTTGCTTGTAATAGTTGTTAGTTAGCCATGGATATTCAGGTTTTTCTTGCAAATCCCTCTGTGGAAGAGCTTGATGCTTTTACTAGGAAGGAACTGGTCCTTATTTCTAAACATTTAAGGTTAAAAATAAAATCAAATGCCCTTAAACAAGAAATCAGAGATAACATTGTAATCCATTATGTAGACGAGGAAGTGTTTTCTGAAGACTTTTTAGAAACCCTTAGACCTGATGAGGGTAAATCAGATTTAGAACTTCAGATAAAATTAAAACAAATGGAAATAGAAGCCCAGTTAGCTTTAAAAGAGAAGGAAATGAAATTACAAATAGAGTTAAGAAAATTAGAGTTAGCTGCTAATGTAAGACCAGATTCTTCCCCTGCCAGTCATACTGCTGAAGCAATAAAATTTTTGAAAATAATTCCACGCTTTAATGAAGCCACAATTGACAATTATTTTCCACAATTTGAACTTTCTGTGAAAAATTTTAATGTACCTGAAACTTTGTGGCCCACTTTGCTGCAAACAGTTTTGACTGGTAGAGCTGCAGAGGTATTTTGTTCTTTGACCATTGAACAACAAAAAGATTATAATGTTGTTAAGGCCTTAATTCTTAAGGCATATGAACTTGTTCCGGAAGCTTACCGAAAGCAGTTCAGGGATTGTCGCAAATCGGATGGCCAAACCCATGTAGAATTCCTGCGGGAAAAGGAGCGACGCTTTGAGAAATGGCTCACTTCCAGGGAAATCGGCACCGACTTTGCAAAATTCAAGAAACTAATGCTGATGGAAGAGTTCAAGAGTTGTGTGCGGCTGGACGTCCGTACGCATATAGCTGATCGTGGCGAGGAAGATGTGCACAAGGCTGCAGTGTTGGCAGACGATTATATAATATCACATCAATTTGCCAAGTATACGACGGATGTCAAGCCAAAACAAGTCAAACAGCCTGAGTCCACTGCTAGCAACTCCATCAAGAACAGCAGTACAAATGACAGAAAACCTACTACAAGTAAAGCTACTTGTTCCTACTGCAAACGAGAAGGCCATAAAATTGACGATTGCTGGAAATTGAGGAAGAGAAACGAAAAAGCTCCTTCAAAAGTCAGCGCTTGCACAGTACAGTGGTCGGCGAGGTTTACTCCCTCATCATCAAGTCATATCAAGAATACCTCGACACCACCTGTTTCAAATGTATTGACTGTACAAGACTCTCCGAAAATGTCTCCACGATGTTCCAATGACTCAAACAAGAGTTTTTCAGATACATCAAGCCGATGTTCCAATGACTCAAACAAGAGTTTTTCAAATTCATCTTTACGATGTTCCAATGACTCAATCAAGAGTTTTTCAAATACATCAAGCCGATGTTCCAATGACTCTATCCAGAGTTCCCATAATACATCACCCCGATGTTCCAATGACTCTATCCAGAGTTCCCATAATACATCATCCCGATGTTCCCATGACTCTATCAAGAGTTCCCATAAGACATCACCCCGATGTTCCAATGACTCCATCAAGAGTTCTCCAAATACATCCAAAAGATGTTCTACTGACTCAAGAAAGAGTTTCTCCACTGCGTCTCCTAGAGATGTCAATGACTCCAGCGAGAGTTCGACCCAAGTCCAGTCTGCATCAACCAAAATTGATGTTTTATTAGAGGATTTTAAGCCTTTCATTTCGGAAGGATTCGTATCACTACCCGGTGATTCTACAAGTCTACGACCTATCACCATTTTGAGAGACACAGGTGCCTCACAATCGTTACTTTTAGAGGGTATCTTGCCCTTGTCCAAATCATCATCGACTGGTAAGAGCATCCTGTTACGAGGCGTAGAGCTTGGATGTATAGATGTGCCTCTACATCTAATCGACATAAAGTCAAATCTCATTACTGGACCGGTTGTTGTAGGTGTCCGACCAACATTACCATTGGAAGGCATCTCGTTGCTGTTAGGCAATGACTTAGCAGGTGGAAAGGTGATAGCCGAACCCATCGTCACTCAAACACCCGACTTATCTGCCACACCCGAGGAAGACATAGAGTTATATCCAGCGTGTGCAGTAACAAGGGCAATGAGGTTGAAAGCATCTCAAGAAGAGAACGTCATCAAGGCCAACAGTAACCACGATGATGTGGACTTGAGCACCACATTCTTTGCTTCTCTTGAAGAAGAACCAACGCCAAATTCTGAAAAGCCGGCATCAACTCGAAAACAGTTGATTGAGGACCAAAAGAAGGATCCAGAGCTCGCCAAACTCCGAGAAACCGCAATGACATCACAAGAGACAGAGCTAGCATCAACGTGCTACTACATCCAAGATGATATGCTCTTCAGGAAATGGAAACCTCCAGACGCATCCAACGAAGAAGAATGGAGAATATGCCATCAAATCGTGTTACCAGAAAGATACCGAGCGTACATCATGAATCTGGCTCATGACACACCAATGTCAGGTCATCTCGGCATCCACAAGACATACCACAAGATTATGTCACACTTCTTCTGGCCACGTTGGAAGAAAGATGTCATCCAGTACTGCCGATCCTGTCATGCCTGTCAGATGGTTGGCAAGCCAAATCAAAAGATCCCTGTTGCTCCTCTGAAGCCGATTCCAGCCTTTGAAGAACCTTTCAGCAGAGTACTTATTGACTGTGTTGGTCCTCTCCCAAGGACAAAAGCTGGCAACCAATACCTGTTGACCATTATGTGTGCTTCAACTCGTTTTCCTGAGGCTATTCCTCTAAGGAACATAAAAGCATCGAACATTGTAAAGGCCTTAATCAAGTTCTTTACTCTATTTGGTCTACCAAAGTCCATCCAATCGGACCAAGGAACGAATTTCAAGGCCAATCTTTTCAAGCAAGTCATGGCTCAGTTGGGCATCAAACACTGCATGTCGAGTGCGTATCATGCCGAGTCGCAAGGCGCTCTTGAGCGATTCCATCAGACTCTCAAGAACATGATCCGAACCTATTGCTTTGAGCACGAAAAAGACTGGGACGAAGGAATCCACATGCTGCTGTTTGCAACCCGTGAATCCGTCCAGGAATCGTTGGGATTCAGCCCTTTTGACTTAGTCTTTGGCCATTCGGTGCGCGGTCCCTTGAAATGTATAAAAGAGACTTTGTTGTCACCAACAGCCACTGAAGGACTTTTAGACTATGTAAGTAAGTTTAGAACTAGACTTTATGATGCTTGTGTTCTGGCCAAAAATAACTTACAAAACACCCAATCCAGCATGAAACGCTGGTATGATAGAAAGGCCCGTGTTAGAGAATTTTCTCCCGGGGATAAGGTGCTTGTATTTTTGCCCATACCAGGTCAACCCTTGCAAGCCAGATATTTTGGTCCCTATGAAATTGAGACCAAAATTAGTGACCTCAATTACACAATCAAAACTCCTGACCGTAGGAAAAAGACTCAGCTATGTCATATAAACATGCTGAAGCCTTATGTATCTCGGCCAGATCACTCAGAGGAGAGTAATTGTGTTTTAAATACAGTCAAAAGTTGTTCAAATAGCCATGTTTCTCCTATTGATGATGATATTGTAAAGGAGAAATTTGGACAATACAAAATACCTAATTCTTTTGTATTACAGAATTTGGATGTAAAACTGACTCATCTGTCTTCGACAGAAAGGCCAGTTATCATGAAACTCATTAATGAATTTAATGACATTTTTTCTGATGTACCAAAACAGACTAATGTTATAATGCATGATGTAGATGTTGGCGAGGCTACTCCAGTCAAGCAGCATCCTTACAGGGTTAACCCTGAAAAACTTGCCATACTTAGGTCAGAAATCAAGTATATGCTTGAAAATGACCTCATTGAACCAAGTTCCAGTAGCTGGAGCTCCCCATGTGTCTTGATACCTAAACAGGACAAGACTTATCGTTTTTGTACAGACTACCGTAAGGTAAATGCTGTAACAAAGACCGATTCGTTTCCTATCCCTAGGATAGACGATCTCATAGATCGTATTGGTGACGCTAAGTACATCACCAAAATAGACCTACTTTCAGGTTATTGGCAGGTTCCCCTGACTGATAGGGCAAAGGAAATCTCCGCCTTTGTCACCCCTGATGGTCTGTACCAATACAAAGTGATGCCATTTGGCATGAAGAATGCTCCTGCCACTTTCCAGAGAATGATAAATGCCCTGCTTGCTGACATGGAGAATTGCCACGCATACATAGACGATGTAGTAATTTTTAGTCAAGATTTTTCTAGCTATTGTAAACAACTGCATTGTCTTTTTACTAAACTTTTACATGCAAAAATTACTGTAAACCTGAGTAAGAGTGATTTTTGCCAGGCTTCCATCCAATACTTAGGCCATATTGTAGGACAAGGCCAGGTGAAACCTGTAATGGCCAAAGTAGAAGCTATCCAAGCTTTCCCTATTCCTGCTGATCGGAAACAACTCCGAAGATTTTTGGGAATGTCTGGATATTATAGAAAATTTTGCGAAAATTTTTCTGTCATTGCCAGTCCTTTAACAAACCTCCTGAGAAAGAACGTCCGATTTACTTGGACGGATGAATGTCAGAAAGCCTTTAACCAAATTAAGCAGATATTATCTAGCTCCCCCATTTTGATGGCTCCTGACTTCGGAAAACCTTTTAGGTTAGCTATTGACGCCAGTGACACAGGTGTTGGGTCAGTCCTTTACCAAGAAGATAATTTCCAAGTAGAGCATCCTATTTGTTTCTTTTCCAAGAAATTTAATAGACATCAAAGAAATTATTCTACTGTGGAAAAAGAATGTCTTGGGTTGATTCTTTCTATACAACACTTTGATTTTTATATCAGTGGGTCCAGATGGCCACTGGTTGTATTTACTGACCACAATCCCCTTACATTTATCCACAAAATGTCTGGCAAGAATCAACGACTTCTCAGGTGGAGTTTTTTTTTACAAGAGTACAACCTAGATCTTAAACACATAAAAGGCAGCGAAAATGTTATCGCCGATGCCTTATCTAGATTGTAAAAAGTATTTTGATGTATATATTTTTTTTTATATATATCATGATAAATACATTCTGTAATGTAAATATCATTTTTGTAATTATTCTAAAAAGATTTCCATTTCGTGGAAATGTAAACTTTTTATTTTTAGGAGGGAGGTGTTACGTATCTAGGTAACAATGCCTAGATACTATTGTTTTTTTTTCTTGACCTGTAGGTTGTCTGCCCCTTTGTGTAATAAGTTTTTTTTATTTTATTCTTCAAGAGTCAAGCCACACAGACAGTGACCGGTCCTTGACCTATGTGTGTACCTCTGGTTGAAAGGAGGGTGTTTTTTTTTTTCTTTTCTTCTGTCTCTTTGAAGAGCGTTCTAGATCTGGGTGTTGATGACTTTTTGTTCTAGAAATTACTAGATATCGACGCGCGGTAGATTATATAAAGACCGCTCGCGTAATGTTGAGGGACAGACATACGGAGACAGCCGTGAGACAGAATAGCGGAGACATTGCGTGACCCGTGCGTGGTATACCAATTGATCGTGTAAGTTAAGATTTTTCTTTTTTCAAGGCCTTGCTTGTATTTGTAATTATATTTTCAAACTCTTGTATTGTAATATTTTTACATGCCATTTTTGTAAAAGGGTTTTGGTCAACCCTTCCATTTTGTATTGAGTTATATTATGATTAAACATTAAGTTGATATTTTACCTTCCGATTTCTTGTGTCATTTTTTTTTGTTATTCATTGTAAGTCTCTGATTAAATTCAGACTTAAGATAAGTGACACAATTACCTTTTTTTTCTCTTGTCACGTTCCCCTAGGCAAGCCATTTAAAAGTAGAATTCAATTTGTAATACGTGACAATATATAAAAGATTAATTACCACTACTTGATTAACTAATTGGTTACATTTTTTATTGATTCTTGTAGTGCCATCTGAGAATGGGAAGTGGGAGAAAAAATGTGTACAAAACTTGATAAGGGGATTACTCCACATATACACATATCTCAATACGTTGCATTTATTTCCATTCTTTAATGCCAAAGAAATTTTTTTTATCAATTATGATTTAAATAATTGGTTTATTCTTTGTTTCATGTTTTGTTAATAATTGCTAATAATTGTGTAAAGTTTCAACCTGATCCAAGCATGTGTGTGGGAGAAATAACGTGTACAAAATTGTCCCAGACAAACAGATAGAGTGAGCTGACATAAAAAGCTATTTAAAAAACGGATGAATTTATTGTACTGACTAGCTTTTAAAATGTCGCCAAGTCTCAGACAGTCTCGAAGTGCTTTTCAAACTTCAGTTCTGTACTTAGACTAATCAAGACTGGCTACTAACCACACACAAAGAAATCTTTGAATCCGATATGAATATTGTTTCTACTAAATTAATCTGTAAAGTAGTAACTTCCTTTCTCTTGGTACACTCTGTTTAATCGCATAACAATCTACTTACTGTCCGTGATGTGTCCTTGGTTAGTACGTTAAGTTTTTGTTTTTTTCAGAAATCTGAAATAATTTTAAAAAAAAATAGCTTTAAATTAAACTCTCTAAATAATGTAAACATCTATTTTAAACGTTATAATGTTCTTTTTTTATGTCATAAGAGTATGCATGTTGCTGTTGACCTATTATATTTTAGGAAAAAAGCTGCGAAAAATAATTTACATATGAAATGTGGTTTGACCTACTCACATACAAATGTAGATATCGTTTACGAATGTGCTTCTCTTTAACGTGAACACTCCTATTTAAAAGTATTATAGAATCTAGAGTTTATACAAAAATTAGACTGAATATTATAATAAAACCATTAACACTTGCGTTGGATGTATCCAAAACTTTGTCGTCGATTTCTTACTCGAAATGATAATCCACATCAAGGTCAGCGAATGCTATTCCCCTTGTTAGATGCAATGTATTATCTTTGTCGTCAACAGATTTAGTAGGAGATCTATTCAAGGAAAAAAAAATAGGATCACAATGTTGGGTATATAGAATGTTGAATTTCGAAACAAAACAAAAAACCCATTTTGCTTTTTTAAAAAAAATGAGACCCGAGACAAAGCAAAGCGTAGTAATTCACGTAGCTACGCAGCCGTAACGCAGGTCCAACTGTGCCCACATGACCAACATGTTTTGCCGCAAACAAATATACTTATAGTAATTTTTGTAATAGTAACCCTATACAAACAATGTAACCCTTCCCAAATCGCGTGATTGGTGAATTCCCGAGATTATTCATACATGTATAAATGAATGTATAACTCCTTTGTAGTAGTTTATTTTTGTATTTACAAAAGTGAATCCCAGTCATCAATGTACACGTTTACTGCTAAACTAAAAACATAATAATCCAGTTAGTAAATTGGTTCATAATATAAACGCACAAAAAACACTTATTCAGTCAATGTCGGCTTCATATGAAAAAAAAAAAGAATTATTTTATATAATGTGTACAATATCAAATTTCGTGTCAAGGAGAAATGTACTCACACAAAAAAAAAGTAAATATTGCTTAAAAACGGGAGAAATTTTGTGCTTTTTGATAGGTGGACTTTTAAAATAAAATTTGGTCTAAATAAAGAATAAAGAATTGTTTTTAGTCAATTTAACCGCGGCGGTTTCGATCGCGAAAGGTTCTTAGTTGATTTAGTCACATGTAATAAGAAGTTAAATATTTCGATTTTTTTTTTCAACCACTGCAAGTGGGAGAATTTATGGTGTGTTATATATATATATATTAAAAAAAACACTTTTTAAATGCACACGACGGTGGATAAAATACTAATAAGATTAAATCCTACATATAGGTACAGGTACAAAGGAAGCACTAGGAACATTTTGAAATGATAGAAAACGGTGAAATAAATATGAAGAAATAAGAGACCGCACAACAGCTAGCCGTTTGGCATATATTGGACTAAAAAGAACGGTATGTCTCTCAATAAACGAAAAGGACAATACAAATGCTTTACACATAGAGTGGATTGCAATTAAGCTTTAAACGTAAATACGGATGTAAAGCTTATAGCGAAACAATGACTGACCTATGACATATTTAAAGGCATCACCAGGGACTAAATTTTTTAATGAGACAAAAATGATGAATTTAGTATGACGAACTAAGGGAGTGCATAGACCAAGGCCATAACATTTGTATTTGTTTAAAGTGAAACCAAAGCAGATTTGTTGAATGTTTCAAATGAGAATGTCACGACCAATGGTCTCAAAATGGACATCATTCACCAATCGTAAACAAAAAACATTTAGTCACCAGATCTTATTGATAAAACAATGGAAAAAACTGTCACGTGATAACCATCATGAATTAAACCTGAGATCTTAAATTATATAAAAGAGATAAAGCACCACGTGGCTAAATGTTGTTTGTTTACGATTGGTGAATAAGGTCCCTTAAAGAGGCTACAACTGAAGACCAGAAGAGACTTACAGGGGCATAATGGCTACTGCACGTGCAATTTGTGACTTCAATTTGCAGTGGTATTGCATGCATGCTAATCTAAGTTCCTCTGTACGCTATTTAAAAAGTCAAACGTACGAAGGGTTACAGTAAAGACCCTGACATGACCCGAATAGACGGCCTTTCACTTTCTCTATTGACCTATTTAGGGGACAGTAGGGTCACAATATAAAACCCTGGCATGACTTGAATAGACGGCCTCTTACTTTGGCTATTGACCTATTTCGGGTAAGGTAGGAGGAACTAGAAGTGCTTTTGTAAGTGTTGAATTTAGTCAGTATACATTTCATTTGCTGTGTCCATTATTTTTCTAGGCCTAGAAGTGCTGGGGTGGGTCACATGGATATCTTGCACGCTTGTCACGGGCCACGTGACAGCAAAATATCGTGGAACTGATCGTCTGCTGCATCATTACGAATTTGCGGGCAGAAGTTACAAGAGATGGTACGTGCCACATGTGTCCTGGTCCATAGCTTGAGGATCGCTGGTATGCAATATTTAATAAACAACAGGAATACGAAGAGCATTAGCTTGAAATATTTTTGTCGGAACAAATAATCTTTATTATTTAACTTAATCGTTACATAAAAGTTAGATAATAAAATTTGAAATATGAACACAAACTAAGGCAAATGTTTTCAAAATGGCAGCTACTAAATAAATATGGTTTCTGTTCGAGTGTGAAGACTAATGAGGAGTACAGTATTTCACGTGATTACGTTGTCCAAGCTGAGCCCTACATATTTCATCAAATCCAGCGCGGAGTCGCAAACATAATCGTTGAGCAGCAGAGGTACCTTACATACGAATTCACGTAAGGTTATAAGACATTGAACCATCACAATAACTATGTGTCTATGTCTAATTTTTACATGGATTATTTTGAAAGACATTAACTGTTTAGTGCCCCTTGTCAAGCTGCCAACTCCACCCTTTTTTTTTTTTTCTGATCTTCGTGGACTTTGGCTGTACAGGCTAATTTTAATTTGTGGGGAAAAAACATCATTAAATTGAATGCTGAATTGCATTGAGACCGCACAAAATTAAGCTATGTCCTTAAGTGACATTAATGTGTCTATCGAGACCTTGCACAAGTAAACAATGTCTCGAATTGACATTCATGTGCCCTTGACCTTGTTGCTCTTCAATAAATGCCACTCTTGTCCCAAGTCTTATTTTACATATGTAAGTAGGAAGACAATAAATATTTTTAGTTTTGGAAATGTCCCGAGGATCTGTTTATATATGTCACGTCTCGTAGATAAAGTGAGTGTTAATAGACTGCATGTCAACAGACAAGATAAGTGTGTTAAAGATCCCAATAACGATACAGGCGCGGTCACAACGAAGTTTGAAGCCAGGGTCGTTTCCCTGATCTCTCTGGGAGATTTTTAAAGCAGAGATTGGAACAAAGCTAGTAATGTCAACTATATTTCCTTATAACATTTGTTGATCAGAAACAGCAAAAAGGGTGTTGATTTAACAATTACGTTAGCTGCATAATTAATATTCATTCATATGACTTTCTTGATTTTGTATGTATATGACTTTGAAGATGGCAAACTCTGAATTCAAACCTTTGCTGCCTTGCAGCTATGCCCAATCACTGTAAAGGCTTTGATGGTCAACCCTGAGGAAAAATCAGGGATCTGGTGACCTATAGGCAGCATGTAGATACACCCTGGCAGAGCCTGCTATTGCGCTGATCTCTAACTGTATTGGAATGTGCCCTACCTTTGGATAGATCAGCTGCACTGCGGGGGAGAGGGGGGAAATGTGAGCGACATCGTTCCAACCATATCTAGTGCCCAGGCATTCAACTCATTGCAATAAGATGATCCATAGCCGTGAAGGAGCCCATTAGATATGTATGACTTCAAAAGTGTCCAACACACAAGCGATTTTATCAAGTACTGGATCACTAAATATTCAAAAATTTACAAAACGCTCGTCCCTATCAAAAAAAGTGTTTTCTCTGCAGGGAAAAATGTCGTCATTATTTCGTATCCTGTCTCTATTTGTTACTAATTATAAATGGCAATGTCGTAAGTGTGAGTGCAGTGTTTCACATGACTCTGTAAACCCAATTTCGACCTGCATATTTTGTCACACCTAATGCAGACAAAGTCATAGTTCGCTGGGAGTCTTTATTAATTGTTATTTACATCTTCTGCGCCTTTCTTCGTCAAGGATTTTCTTTAGACAAAAAAATCTGTTTCCCGCGGCCTTCCTGAGAGCTCTCCAATTGTTTCTTTAAGAGGCCAATAGCTTCCAGCTACTTTTCTCTATGTCCTATGTCAGTGAGGCCAAAATGTCGTCTGAATAGATTTTTTTATAGCGCCTTCAGTGGGTCCCCTGTTACGTCATCCATCTGAAACATCGCCAAAGACCTTTGTCACGTGGTCTTCCCCCATGCGTGATAAAAGTCCAACCAAGCGCAACAGTGGAATGGTAAGTAATGGACAATATAGTTTTAATTAATCTCTAACAATAAACTGCCGTCCTTTCCCTGTCTAAATATAACGAACTTTTTGTTTCTATATTAAAATATACCAATAAATCAAACTATTTCCTATTTCTGCTAGCAATATACTCTGACAGTTGCTTCCGCTATATCCATTTCTTTATTCATTTATATCACTTTCATAGTTATTACATCCCATAATACGGATTTATATATATATATATATATATATATATATATATATATATATATTAATATGGTGTAATGGGCTGTAGATCCAGACAGTTAGACCACCGTACCACAGTTTGCGTATAAACAATGCTAAAAAATTTCTGTTTAAACAAAATACACTTTAATTCACAGATATTTGCAGCTTTCTAGTTCACGTTTTAACAAACTATTTCAACTCACATTAAAACTACTGTATTCGCTCTCTCCTCTCTGTTCAGCCAATCATCTTCGAGAATTCTACCCGAATGTTACACAAATGATACACAGTTATACACTGCATAACATTTCATATCTGCACAATCTTGAAGTTATAGAGTTACAATAATTATCTACAATAGTTATCTACAAATGTAAAATTAAAGTCAGGTTTTCAGTCAAGATATAGATTATATCATGCACTACGGATTGCGGTAGTCTGAAGCCAGGCTTTCCCAAATGTATAAAAAGTTCATACTCCTTATTTTTACAGCTCAAATAATAAATTATTGAATTGTTATTTCAAAACACTACGTTTCATATCTTCCCAAATCTAAACCCCCCCCCCCCACACACACACATACGTAAAACTGGATTTCCGGGTCTGAAACTCTAATATCTTTGAAAAGGAAAAATAGTGTCTTGTGCTTCCTATAAGCACCACAGAAAAGTGTCAAACGTCATTCGAGAATTCACTTAGTATTGCTTTCAATACTTTGCATATGGTAACAGTTCTTGTTAGGTCATTTTTTTTTAAATCTGGGAATTGGAATTTAACAAAGGAAAGCAGTTCATTTTTTTTTTTTTTTTCAAAGACGCTAGAATTTATTAAGAGTAAGAAATAATATATAAGATATATTTGTGATATTTTAGGTTTTGGGCACATCGGCACAACTCAGGCCATGTCGTGCCCAATATACAAGATATAAGAAACATCGAAATGTGATAAAGAAAGAGAAAATCAACATATTGCAATGAGATGAGTGTAGTAGGTTCTACTATCACCTTTGCGACATTACTCCTGTAACTTAATGCTTCATATAGCATTATCACTAGTTACCTTTTCAAGAAAGGTCTTTAACAGCCAGAGAGATTTCTTTAAAGGAGAACATAGTTCTATAAATCAATGCAACCACTAAAAGAAAAATTGTTCCAAAAAATACATGTACATGCCTATGTCCTCGAGAATGTGGTAGAGTTCTTAATAAAGAAATATTTTTTTTATGTAAATTTAATCAATTTAAATTAGGCCAATACAAATATGAATATCAGATTACTGGAGTACTTTAAAGAAAACAATCGGAAAGTATCTGTGTAAGAGATGAATCAACGATTAAGGTAAAGGGTATAGAGAAGATGTATGTTTGATGCTATTCAAGTTGTTTTTAAATGAGAATGTAAATAATGATATTTACATAATGAAATGCCCGACTTTTAAAGTATGTTCCTCTGAAAATGGAAAAAAAATAGTTGAATTCTATTTAAGTCTACATATATTATTTATTCTTTCTACTGCGAAATACCAAAGAAAAAAAACATTGCCCTAGTTCAAATCCTGTTCATTAGAACCGGTTTTTACCGAATTCTCATTTAGCAAGTTCCGCAAGTCTGTATTGAGTGGTACTAAAAAGAAACCTTTGCCTATTAACTATCTCAACAGAGTTGCATACTAGTGACTGGGTATCTGGTGTCAAATTTGTCTATAATTAGTTACACTGTAAAAGGGGGAAAAAAGTATTTTTGTATTTTCAAAATATGTCAAGACCTGAAGAGAGTGTTTTTAATTTTCTTTTATCTTATCATATCTAATATATTCCAGAGGTCATTTCAGAAATAAAGATAATTACGTCCTACGTATTTCACGTATCAATGTATTCATGCATGCTACTTCATGACTTAAACTCTGCTAAGTAGTTGGTTTTCCTGGCTGATTCAGGCAACCCATTCCTTTCTCTAATGACACTAGGGAAGAAGGAGCACTTGGACGAATTTGTTCTAGCATAAGGAATAAGAAATGTGCCTCTATCTTTGTGCCTATTTCATTAGGTTTTGTTTTTCTAAACAATACACAACTATACAATCTTGTCTAGTGGTTTGCACGTCGGCCCAAGCAGTCGTGAGCCACGAGTTCAAATTCATGTCATTTCCTTTTTTTTTTTTTTTTTTTGTAAATGCTTTTAAAAAACATTTACGGTAAAATCCACCCAGATATCACTTTCTTTCCTCCACCCCCCCCCCCCCCATTTTCCCAACTGGTCCAGATAAGTAATAGGATCATAGTTTAGAACGCTAAAAGCATGAAATAGCGCTAAGCAAAAACATTTGGTAAAAATATTATTAGTCGCACACATTTATTGTTGTTGGTCTAGACTCTAGATCTATTACAAACTTAATTACATGATTGATCTACACTAATTAATAGAACCACACGTGATTAAGCTTCGTTGTTGTTTTTTTAAGAATTTTTTTTCTTGACCTGTTTGCAATCTGATTTCATTTGTCAAATCTACCAGTCCAAAATATGTCTTAACCACTAACTAGATCTACACAATTATATACAAAACTTCGGGCCTAAACAAAAAATGACTTCCAAACTAATGGATACAATTACAATAACACTACGAATAAGCTTTGTTGTTTGTTTTTCTTGTTAGTGGCTACTATTAAAATAAGAACGACTAATTCATCTCTGCTGGTATGTGACCTACTTTACCGCCGCTCTACGCGACGTTGACGCCTGAAATTGTCACATGAATGATCAAACTGTAGAATGACATATGCCAACATTGCGCATGACGTAAACAAGGAAGATGATATTATAGTATTAGAAACAGGAACATTGGAAACTGAGGTCAGGTCCAGAAACCTTCATAACAAGGGGAACAATTGCAATGTGTTCTATTTTGAAACCGAAAAATATGACGAGTCAGATATATATAGGCAGCAGCTCTGGCGGATTGTCCATCAAAATAATTATGTTCTGAATTCCGTTTCTGTGCTTTTATTTACTCTGATAGTTACAAATAATAATAATAATAATAGTAATAATATGTAATAATAATAATAATAAAACAATAAGGCTTGTCTTGTGAGTCCGGAATGAGGAATGCAGTATTTCCCGTGGCTACGCAGCCCCTAGATGCGACCTACTTTTCATACCACATGTAGCGCAGCCATAACTTTTGTCCACCGGTGGTCGACTTAGATGTCCACCTCTCCGTCTACGGCTGTCCTCGACAGGGGATTTTTCTTTTGGTCTTAAATGTGTATCCGCGGCTTTTACAAAAGGAAGTGGTTACATAGGATCTAGTTTATTATGTAACTAAAAAGAGAATAGGCTTTAAGAACAAGGTAGTACGTTTACATATTAATATTCAGGAAGCTATTCGGAAATTTAGGCTGCAGAATTCAACCGTTTTCCATAACCGTTTGTCTCGTGTGTGTCTGTGTTGTGTCTTGGGGAGGGTTAAATTCATAACACTGAACTATATATTTTTTAAAAAAAGGTACTTGTATATTTTTGGCTGGGACAGAAAATAACAATTATGTTTTGTGTGTGTGTGTGTTTTTGTTTTAGACGATTGCCCAATCAAACAGGAGATCTGAGTGAGGAAGAAGGAATTTAAAAGGTAGGAGCGTTTTCTTTCAAGATAGAAATGGAAGAAATGGTTTGAGAGCTGGGACAAATCCTAGGAGTATAGGAGCAATGAGGAATCCTGACCCCCACCTTTCCGTGGTGGGTGCTGCCAGGGTGGAGCTTCGTTAAAGTGAAAAAAAAATTATTGTAGTCCCTTTAACAGTGTCCACTAATAGTCTGATGATGTGGCAGGTCTGCAGAAGTACTTCCCTTTCACAGGTAATAAGGATTCTCTTAGGAATGATTAGGGGTTCGTCTATTCCGCGAGGTCAGTCAACATTATCTCTTCGATTGATATAACAACGGAGCTTGTTGTTAATATAGATATTATATTATATTTTTACACTATTATTATTATTAATAGTATTATAAGATTGTAAAACGGTGATTCTGTGACTAGGCTATACGTCTCGGGTTTCTTAATAAAAGTATTTGTTTTCGTAGTTTCTTATTTTAGCTTTAGTTTGTTCTTGACCCATTTCCAAGTCTAGTTGTTCTGTAAAAGAAGAAAGAATCTGCTCAAATATATCTTCGCAACAGAATCCATCATCTCAACTAAATCAATGATCTCAACAGAATCCATCATCTCAACTAAATCAATGATCTCAACAGAATCCATCATCTCAACTAAATCAATGATCTCAACAGAATCCATCATCTCAACTAAATCAATGATCTCAACAGAATCCATCATCTCAACTAAATCAATGATCTCAACAGAATCCATCATCTCAACTAAATCAATGATCTCAACAGAATCCATCATCTCAACTAAATCAATGATCTCAACAGAATCCATCATCTCAACTAAATCAATGATCTCAACAGAATCCATCATCTCAACTAAATCAATGATCTCAACAGAATCCATCATCTCAACTAAATCAATGATCTCAACAGAATCCATCATCTCAACTAAATCAATGATCTCAACAGAATCCATCATCTCAACTAAATCAATGATCTCAACAGAATCCATCATCTCAACTAAATCAATGATCTCAACAGAATCCATCATCTCAACTAAATCAATGATCTCAACAGAATCCATCATCTCAACTAAATCAATGATCTCAACAGAATCCATCATCTCAACTAAATCAATGATCTCAACAGAATCCATCATCTCAACTAAATCAATGATCTCAACAGAATCCATCATCTCAACTAAATCAATGATCTCAACAGAATCCATCATCTCAACTAAATCAATGATCTCAACAGAATCCATCA
Source organism: Biomphalaria pfeifferi (assembly GCA_030265305.1). Taxonomy (NCBI): domain Eukaryota; kingdom Metazoa; phylum Mollusca; class Gastropoda; family Planorbidae; genus Biomphalaria; species Biomphalaria pfeifferi. Next base: position 20,181 of record JASAOG010000331.1, on the reverse strand, counting down.
TCTCAACTAAATCAATGATCTCAACAGAATCCATCATCTCAACTAAATCAATGATCTCAACAGAATCCATCATCTCAACTAAATCAATGATCTCAACAGAATCCATCATCTCAACTAAATCAATGATCTCAACAGAATCCATCATCTCAACTAAATCAATGATCTCAACAGAATCCATCATCTCAACTAAATCAATGATCTCAACAGAATCCATCATCTCAACTAAATCAATGATCTCAACAGAATCCATCATCTCAACTAAATCAATGATCTCAACAGAATCCATCATCTCAACTAAATCAATGATCTCAACAGAATCCATCATCTCAACTAAATCAATGATCTCAACAGAATCCATCATCTCAACTAAATCAATGATCTCAACAGAATCCATCATCTCAACTAAATCAATGATCTCAACAGAATCCATCATCTCAACTAAATCAATGATCTCAACAGAATCCATCATCTCAACTAAATCAATGATCTCAACAGAATCCCATCATCTACAACTAAATCAATGATCTCAACAGAATCCATCATCTCAACTAAATCAATGATCTCAACAGAATCCATCATCTCAACTAAATCAATGATCTCAACAGAATCCATCATCTCAACTAAATCAATGATCTCAACAGAATCCATCATCTCAACTAAATCAATGATCTCAACAGAATCCATCATCTCAACTAAATCAATGATCTCAACAGAATCCATCATCTCAACTAAATCAATGATCTCAACAGAATCCATCATCTCAACTAAATCAATGATCTCAACAGAATCCATCATCTCAACTAAATCAATGATCTCAACAGAATCCATCATCTCAACTAAATCAATGATCTCAACAGAATCCATCATCTCAACTAAATCAATGATCTCAACAGAATCCATCATCTCAACTAAATCAATGATCTCAACAGAATCCATCATCTCAACTAAATCAATGATCTCAACAGAATCCATCATCTCAACTAAATCAATGATCTCAACAGAATCCATCATCTCAACTAAATCAATGATCTCAACAGAATCCATCATTCTCAACTAAATCAATGATCTCAACAGAATCCATCATCTCAACTAAATCAATGATCTCAACAGAATCCATCATCTCAACTAAATCAATGATCTCAACAGAATCCATCATCTCAACTAAATCAATGATCTCAACAGAATCCATCATCTCAACTAAATCAATGATCTCAACAGAATCCATCATCTCAACTAAATCAATGATCTCAACAGAATCCATCATCTCAACTAAATCAATGATCTCAACAGAATCCATCATCTCAACTAAATCAATGATCTCAACAGAATCCATCATCTCAACTAAATCAATGATCTCAACAGAATCCATCATCTCAACTAAATCAATGATCTCAACAGAATCCATCATCTCAACTAAATCAATGATCTCAACAGAATCCATCATCTCAACTAAATCAATGATCTCAACAGAATCCATCATCTCAACTAAATCAATGATCTCAACAGAATCCATCATCTCAACTAAATCAATGATCTCAACAGAATCCATCATCTCAACTAAATCAATGATCTCAACAGAATCCATCATCTCAACTAAATCAATGATCTCAACAGAATCCATCATCTCAACTAAATCAATGATCTCAACAGAATCCATCATCTCAACTAAATCAATGATCTCAACAGAATCCATCATCTCAACTAAATCAATGATCTCAACAGAATCCCATCATCTCAACTAAATCAATGATCTCAACAGAATCCATCATCTCAACTAAATCAATGATCTCAACAGAATCCATCATCTCAACTAAATCAATGATCTCAACAGAATCCATCATCTCAACTAAATCAATGATCTCAACAGAATCCATCATCTCAACTAAATCAATGATCTCAACAGAATCCATCATCTCAACTAAATCAATGATCTCAACAGAATCCATCATCTCAACTAAATCAATGATCTCAACAGAATCCATCATCTCAACTAAATCAATGATCTCAACAGAATCCATCATCTCAACTAAATCAATGATCTCAACAGAATCCATCATCTCAACTAAATCAATGATCTCAACAGAATCCATCATCTCAACTAAATCAATGATCTCAACAGAATCCATCATCTCAACTAAATCAATGATCTCAACAGAATCCATCATCTCAACTAAATCAATGATCTCAACAGAATCCATCATCTCAACTAAATCAATGATCTCAACAGAATCCATCATCTCAACTAAATCAATGATCTCAACAGAATCCATCATCTCAACTAAATCAATGATCTCAACAGAATCCATCATCTCAACTAAATCAATGATCTCAACAGAATCCATCATCTCAACTAAATCAATGATCTCAACAGAATCCATCATCTCAACTAAATCAATGATCTCAACAGAATCCATCATCTCAACTAAATCAATGATCTCAACAGAATCCATCATCTCAACTAAATCAATGATCTCAACAGAATCCATCATCTCAACTAAATCAATGATCTCAACAGAATCCATCATCTCAACTAAATCAATGATCTCAACAGAATCCATCATCTCAACTAAATCAATGATCTCAACAGAATCCATCATCTCAACTAAATCAATGATCTCAACAGAATCCATCATCTCAACTAAATCAATGATCTCAACAGAATCCATCATCTCAACTAAATCAATGATCTCAACAGAATCCATCATCTCAACTAAATCAATGATCTCAACAGAATCCATCATCTCAACTAAATCAATGATCTCAACAGAATCCATCATCTCAACTAAAATCAATGATCTCAACAGAATCCATCATCTCAACTAAATCAATGATCTCAACAGAATCCATCATCTCAACTAAATCAATGATCTCAACAGAATCCATCATCTCAACTAAATCAATGATCTCAACAGAATCCATCATCTCAACTAAATCAATGATCTCAACAGAATCCATCATCTCAACTAAATCAATGATCTCAACAGAATCCATCATCTCAACTAAATCAATGATCTCAACAGAATCCATCATCTCAACTAAATCAATGATCTCAACAGAATCCATCATCTCAACTAAATCAATGATCTCAACAGAATCCATCATCTCAACTAAATCAATGATCTCAACAGAATCCATCATCTCAACTAAATCAATGATCTCAACAGAATCCATCATCTCAACTAAATCAATGATCTCAACAGAATCCATCATCTCAACTAAATCAATGATCTCAACAGAATCCCATCATCTCAACTAAATCAATGATCTCAACAGAATCCATCATCTCAACTAAATCAATGATCTCAACAGAATCCATCATCTCAACTAAATCAATGATCTCAACAGAATCCATCATCTCAACTAAATCAATGATCTCAACAGAATCCATCATCTCAACTAAATCAATGATCTCAACAGAATCCATCATCTCAACTAAATCAATGATCTCAACAGAATCCCATCATCTCAACTAAATCAATGATCTCAACAGAATCCATCATCTCAACTAAATCAATGATCTCAACAGAATCCATCATCTCAACTAAATCAATGATCTCAACAGAATCCATCATCTCAACTAAATCAATGATCTCAACAGAATCCATCATCTCAACTAAATCAATGATCTCAACAGAATCCATCATCTCAACTAAATCAATGATCTCAACAGAATCCATCATCTCAACTAAATCAATGATCTCAACAGAATCCATCATCTCAACTAAATCAATGATCTCAACAGAATCCATCATCTCAACTAAATCAATGATCTCAACAGAATCCATCATCTCAACTAAATCAATGATCTCAACAGAATCCATCATCTCAACTAAATCAATGATCTCAACAGAATCCATCATCTCAACTAAATCAATGATCTCAACAGAATCCATCATCTCAACTAAATCAATGATCTCAACAGAATCCATCATCTCAACTAAATCAATGATCTCAACAGAATCCATCATCTCAACTAAATCAATGATCTCAGACAGAATCCATCATCTCAACTAAAATCAATGATCTCAACAGAATCCATCATCTCAACTAAATCAAATGATCTCAACAGAAGTCCATCATACTCAACTAAATCAATGATCTCAACAGAATCCATCATCTCAACTAAATCAATGATCTCAACAGAATCCATCATCTCAAACTAAATCAATGATCTCAACAGAATCCATCATCTCAACTAAATCAATGATCTCAACAGAATCCATCATCTCAACTAAATCAATGATCTCAACAGAATCCATCATCTCAACTAAATCAATGATCTCAACAGAATCCATCATCTCAACTAAAATCAATGATCTCAAACAGAATCCATCATCTCAACTAAATCAATGATCTCAACAGAATCCATCATCTCAACTAAATCAATGATCTCAACAGAATCCATCATCTCAAACTAAATCAATGATCTCAACAGAATCCCATCATCTCAAACTAAATCAATGATCTCAACAGAATCCATCATCTCAACTAAATCAATGATCTCAACAGAATCCATCATCTCAACTAAATCAATGATCTCAACAGAATCCATCATCTCACTAACAAGAAATCACAAATCCATCATCTCAACTAAATCAATGATCTCAACAGAATCCATCATCTCAACTAAATCAATGATCTCAACAGAATCCATCATCTCAACTAAATCAATGATCTCAACAGAATCCATCATCTCAACTAAATCAATGATCTCAACAGAATCCATCATCTCAACTAAATCAATGATCTCAACAGAATCCATCATCTCAACTAAATCAATGATCTCAACAGAATCCATCATCTCAACTAAATCAATGATCTCAACAGAATCCATCATCTCAAACTAAATCAATGATCTCAACAGAATCCATCATCTCAACTAAATCAATGATCTCAACAGAATCCATCATCTCAACTAAATCAATGATCTCAACAGAATCCATCATCTCAACTAAATCAATGATCTCAACAGAATCCATCATCTCAACTAAATCAATGATCTCTACAGAATCCATCATCTCAACTAAATCAATGATCTCAACAGAATCCATCATCTCAACTAAATCAATGATCTCAACAGAATCCATCATCTCAAACTAAATCAATGATCTCAACAGAATCCATCATCTCAACTAAATCAATGATCTCAACAGAATCCATCATCTCAACTAAATCAATGATCTCAACAGAATCCATCATCTCAACTAAATCAATGATCTCAACAGAATCCATCATCTCAACTAATCAATGATCTCAGAATCCATCATCTCAACTAAATCAATGTATCTCAACAGAATCCATCATCTCAACTAAATCAATGATCTCAACAGAATCCATCATCTCAACTAAATCAATGATCTCAACAGAATCCATCATCTCAACTAAATCAATGATCTCAACAGAATCCATCATCTCAACTAAATCAATGATCTCAACAGAATCCATCATCTCAACTAAATCAATGATCTCAACAGAATCCATCATCTCAACTAAATCAATGATCTCAACAGAATCCATCATCTCAACTAAATCAATGATCTCAACAGAATCCATCATCTCAACTAAATCAATGATCTCAACAGAATCCATCATCTCAACTAAATCAATGATCTCAACAGAATCCATCATCTCAACTAAATCAATGATCTCAACAGAATCCATCATCTCAACTAAATCAATGATCTCAACAGAATCCATCATCTCAACTAAATCAATGATCTCAACAGAATCCATCATCTCAACTAAATCAATGATCTCAACAGAATCCATCATCTCAACTAAATCAATGATCTCAACAGAATCCATCATCTCAACTAAATCAATGATCTCAACAGAATCCATCATCTCAACTAAATCAATGATCTCAACAGAATCCATCATCTCAACTAAATCAATGATCTCAACAGAATCCATCATCTCAACTAAATCAATGATCTCAACAGAATCCATCATCTCAACTAAATCAATGTATCTCAACAGAATCCATCATCTCAACTAAATCAATGATCTCAACAGAATCCATCATCTCAACTAAATCAATGATCTCAACAGAATCCATCATCTCAACTAAATCAATGATCTCAACAGAATCCATCATCTCAACTAAATCAATGATCTCAACAGAATCCATCATCTCAACTAAATCAATGATCTCAACAGAATCCATCATCTCAACTAAATCAATGATCTCAACAGAATCCATCATCTCAACTAAATCAATGATCTCAACAGAATCCATCATCTCAACTAAATCAATGATCTCAACAGAATCCATCATCTCAACTAAATCAATGATCTCAACAGAATCCATCATCTCAACTAAATCAATGATCTCAACAGAATCCATCATCTCAACTAAATCAATGATCTCAACAGAATCCATCATCTCAACTAAATCAATGATCTCAACAGAATCCATCATCTCAACTAAATCAATGATCTCAACAGAATCCATCATCTCAACTAAATCAATGATCTCAACAGAATCTCATCATCTCAACTAAATCAATGATCTCAACAGAATCCATCATCTCAACTAAATCAATGATTCTCAACAGAATCCATCATCTCAACTAAATCAATGATCTCAACAGAATCCATCATCTCAACTAAATCAATGATCTCAACAGAATCCATCATCTCAACTAAATCAATGATCTCAACAGAATCCATCATCTCAACTAAATCAATGATCTCAACAGAATCCATCATACTCAACTAAATCAATGATCTCAACAGAATCCATCATCTCAACTAAATCAATGATCTCAACAGAATCCATCATCTCAACTAAATCAATGATCTCAACAGAATCCATCATCTCAACTAAATCAATGATCTCAACAGAATCCATCATCTCAACTAAATCAATGATCTCAACAGAATCCATCATCTCAACTAAATCAATGATCTCAACAGAATCCATCATCTCAACTAAATCAATGATCTCAACAGAATCCATCATCTCAACTAAATCAATGATCTCAACAGAATCCATCATCTCAACTAAATCAATGATCTCAACAGAATCCATCATCTCAACTAAATCAATGATCTCAACAGAATCCATCATCTCAACTAAATCAATGATCTCAACAGAATCCATCATCTCAACTAAATCAATGATCTCAACAGAATCCATCATCTCAACTAAATCAATGATCTCAACAGAAATCCATCATCTCAACTAAATCAATGATCTCAACAGAATCCATCATCTCAACTAAATCAATGATCTCAACAGAATCCATCATCTCAACTAAATCAATGATCTCAACAGAATCCATCATCTCAACTAAATCAATGATCTCAACAGAATCCATCATCTCAACTAAATCAATGATCTCAACAGAATCCATCATCTCAACTAAATCAATGATCTCAACAGAATCCATCATCTCAACTAAATCAATGATCTCAACAGAATCCATCATCTCAACTAAATCAATGATCTCAACAGAATCCATCATCTCAACTAAATCAATGATCTCAACAGAATCCATCATCTCAACTAAATCAATGATCTCAACAGAATCCATCATCTCAACTAAATCAATGATCTCAACAGAATCCATCATCTCAACTAAATCAATGATCTCAACAGAATCCATCATCTCAACTAAATCAATGATCTCAACAGAATCCATCATCTCAACTAAATCAATGATCTCAACAGAATCCATCATCTCAACTAAATCAATGATCTCAACAGAATCCATCATCTCAACTAAATCAATGATCTCAACAGAATCCATCATCTCAACTAAATCAATGATCTCAACAGAATCCATCATCTCAACTAAATCAATGATCTCAACAGAATCCATCATCTCAACTAAATCAATGATCTCAACAGAATCCATCATCTCAACTAAATCAATGATCTCAACAGAATCCATCATCTCAACTAAATCAATGATCTCAACAGAATCCATCATCTCAACTAAATCAATGATCTCAACAGAATCCATCATCTCAACTAAATCAATGATCTCAACAGAATCCATCATCTCAACTAAATCAATGATCTCAACAGAATCCAATCATCTCAACTAAATCAATGATCTCAACAGAATCCATCATCTCAACTTATAATCAATGATCTCAACAGAATCCATCATCTCAACTAAATCAATGATCTCAACAGAATCCATCATCTCAACTAAATCAATGATCTCAACAGAATCCATCATCTCAACTAAATCAATGATCTCAACAGAATCCATCATCTCAACTAAATCAATGATCTCAACAGAATCCCATCATCTCAACTAAATCAATGATCTCAACAGAATCCATCATCTCAACTAAATCAATGATCTCAACAGAATCCATCATCTCAACTAAATCAATGATCTCAACAGAATCCATCATCTCAACTAAATCAATGATCTCAACAGAATCCATCATCTCAACTAAATCAATGATCTCAACAGAATCCATCATCTCAACTAAATCAATGATCTCAACAGAATCCATCATCTCAACTAAATCAATGATCTCAACAGAATCCATCATCTCAACTTAAATCAATGATCTCAACAGAATCCATCATCTCAACTAAATCAATGATCTCAACAGAATCCATCATCTCAACTAAATCAATGATCTCAACAGAATCCATCATCTCAACTAAATCAATGATCTCAACAGAATCCATCATCTCAACTAAATCAATGATCTCAACAGAATCCATCATCTCAACTAAATCAATGATCTCAACAGAATCCATCATCTCAACTAAATCAATGATCTCAACAGAATCCATCATCTCAACTAAATCAATGATCTCAACAGAATCCATCATCTCAACTAAATCAATGATCTCAACAGAATCCATCATCTCAACTAAATCAATGATCTCAACAGAATCCATCATCTCAACTAAATCAATGATCTCAACAGAATCCATCATCTCAACTAAATCAATGATCTCAACAGAATCCATCATCTCAACTAAATCAATGATCTCAACAGAATCCATCATCTCAACTAAATCAATGATCTCAACAGAATCCATCATCTCAACTAAATCAATGATCTCAACAGAATCCATCATCTCAACTAAATCAATGATCTCAACAGAATCCATCATCTCAACTAAATCAATGATCTCAACAGAATCCATCATCTCAACTAAATCAATGATCTCAACAGAATCCATCATCTCAACTAAATCAATGATCTCAACAGAATCCATCATCTCAACTAAATCAATGATCTCAACAGAATCCATCATCTCAACTAAATCAATGATCTCAACAGAATCCCATTCATCTCAACTAAATCAATGATCTCAACAGAATCCATCATCTCAACTAAATCAATGATCTCAACAGAATCCATCATCTCAACTAAATCAATGATCTCAACAGAATCCATCATCTCAACTAAATCAATGATCTCAACAGAATCCATCATCTCAACTAAATCAATGATCTCAACAGAATCCATCATCTCAACTAAATCAATGATCTCAACAGAATCCATCATCTCAACTAAATCAATGATCTCAACAGAATCCATCATCTCAACTAAATCAATGATCTCAACAGAATCCATCATCTCAACTAAATCAATGATCTCAACAGAATCCATCATCTCAACTAAATCAATGATCTCAACAGAATCCATCATCTCAACTAAATCAATGATCTCAACAGAATCCATCATCTCAACTAAATTCAATGATCTCAACAGAATCCATCATCTCAACTAAATCAATGATCTCAACAGAATCCATCATCTCAACTAAAATCAATGATCTCAACAGAATCCATCATCTCAACTAAATCAATGATCTCAACAGAATCCATCATCTCAACTAAATCAATGATCTCAACAGAATCCATCATCTCAACTAAATCAATGATCTCAACAGAATCCATCATCTCAACTTAAATCAATGATCTCAACAGAATCCATCATCTCAACTAAATCAATGATCTCAACAGAATCCCATCATCTCAACTAAATCAATGATCTCAACAGAATCCATCATCTCAACTAAATCAATGATCTCAACAGAATCCATCATCTCAACTAAATCAATGATCTCAACAGAATCCATCATCTCAACTAAATCAATGATCTCAACAGAATCCATCATCTCAATCTAAATCAATGATCTCAACAGAATCCATCATCTCAACTAAATCAATGATCTCAACAGAATCCATCATCTCAACTAAATCAATGATCTCAACAGAATCCATCATCTCAACTAAATCAATGATCTCAACAGAATCCATCATCTCAACTAAATCAATGATCTCAACAGAATCCATCATCTCAACTAAATCAATGATCTCAACAGAATCCATCATCTCAACTAAATCAATGATCTCAACAGAATCCATCATCTCAACTAAATCAATGATCTCAACAGAATCCATCATCTCAACTAAATCAATGATCTCAACAGAATCCATCATCTCAACTAAATCAATGATCTCAACAGAATCCATCATCTCAACTAAATCAATGATCTCAACAGAATCCATCATCTCAACTAAATCAATGATCTCAACAGAATCCATCATCTCAACTAAATCAATGATCTCAACAGAATCCATCATCTCAACTAAATCAATGATCTCAACAGAATCCATCATCTCAACTAAATCAATGATCTCAACAGAATCCATCATCTCAACTAAATCAATGATCTCAACAGAATCCATCATCTCAACTAAATCAATGATCTCAACAGAATCCATCATCTCAACTAAATCAATGATCTCAACAGAATCCATCATCTCAACTAAATCAATGATCTCAACAGAATCCATCATCTCAACTAAATCAATGATCTCAACAGAATCCATCATCTCAACTAAATCAATGATCTCAACAGAATCCATCATCTCAACTAAATCAATGACTCTCAACAGAATCCATCATCTCAACTAAATCAATGATCTCAACAGAATCCAATCATCTCAACTTAAATCAATGATCTCAACAGAATCCATCATCTCAACTAAATCAATGATCTCAACAGAATCCATCATCTCAACTAAATCAATGATCTCAACAGAATCCATCATCTCAACTAAATCAATGATCTCAACAGAATCCATCATCTCAACTAAATCAATGATCTCAACAGAATCCATCATCTCAACTAAATCAATGATCTCAACAGAATCCATCATCTCAACTAAATCAATGATCTCAACAGAATCCATCATCTCAACTAAATCAATGATCTAATCCATCATCTCAACTAAATCAATGATCTCAACAGAAATCCATCATCTCAACTAAATCAATGATCTCAACAGAATCCATCATCTCAACTAAAATCAATGATCTCAACAGAATTCCATCATCTCAACTAAATCAATGATCTCAACAGAATCCATCATCTCAACTAAATCAATGATCTCAACAGAATCCATCATCTCAACTAAATCAATGATCTCAACAGAATCCATCATCTCAACTAAATCAATGATCTCAACAGAATCCATCATCTCAACTAAATCAATGATCTCAACAGAATCCATCATCTCAACTAAATCAATGATCCTCAACAGAATCCCATCATCTCAACTAAATCAATGATCTCAACAGAATCCATCATCTCAACTAAATCAATGATCTCAACAGAATCCATCATCTCAACTAAATCAATGATCTCAACAGAATCCATCATCTCAACTAAATCAATGATCTCAACAGAATCCATCATCTCAACTAAATCAATGATCTCAACAGAATCCATCATCTCAACTAAATCAATGATCTCAACAGAATCCATCATCTCAACTAAAATCAATGATCTCAACAGAAATCCATCATCTCAACTAAATCAATGATCTCAACAGAATCCATCATCTCAACTAAATCAATGATCTCAACAGAATCCATCATCTCAACTAAATCAATGATCTCAACAGAATCCATCATCTCAACTAAATCAATGATCTCAACAGAATCCATCATCTCAACTAAATCAATGATCTCAACAGAATCCATCATCTCAACTAAATCAATGATCTCAACAGAATCCATCATCTCAACTAAATCAATGATCTCAACAGAATCCATCATCTCAACTAAATCAATGATCTCAACAGAATCCATCATCTCAACTAAATCAATGATCTCAACAGAATCCATCATCTCAACTAAATCAATGATCTCAACAGAATCCATCATCTCAACTAAATCAATGATCTCAACAGAATCCATCATCTCAACTAAATCAATGATCTCAACAGAATCCATCATCTCAACTAAATCAATGATCTCAACAGAATCCATCATCTCAACTAAATCAATGATCTCAACAGAATCCATCATCTCAACTAAATCAATGATCTCAACAGAATCCATCATCTCAACTAAATCAATGATCTCAACAGAATCCATCATCTCAACTAAATCAATGATCTCAACAGAATCCATCATCTCAACTAAATCAATGATCTCAACAGAATCCATCATCTCAACTAAATCAATGATCTCAACAGAATCCATCATCTCAACTAAATCAATGATCTCAACAGAATCCATCATCTCAACTAAATCAATGATCTCAAACAGAATCCATCATCTCAACTAAATCAATGATCTCAAACAGAATCCATCATCTCAACTAAATCAATGATCTCAACAGAATCCATCATCTCAACTAAATCAATGATCTCAACAGAATCCATCATCTCAACTAAATCAATGATCTCAACAGAATCCATCATCTCAACTAAATCAATGATCTCACAGAATCCATCATCTCAACTAAATCAATGATCTCAACAGAATCCATCATCTCAACTAAATCAATGATCTCAACAGAATCCATCATCTCAACTAAATCAATGATCTCAACAGAATCCATCATCTCAACTAAATCAATGATCTCAACAGAATCCATCATCCTCAACTAAATCAATGATCTCAACAGAATCCATCATCTCAACTAAATCAATGATCTCAACAGAATCCATCATCTCAACTAAATCAATGATCTCAACAGAATCCATCATCTCAACTAAATCAATGATCTCAACAGAATCCATCATCTCAACTAAATCAATGATCTCAACAGAATCCATCATCTCAACTAAATCAATGATCTCAACAGAATCCATCATCTCAACTAAATCAATGATCTCAACAGAATCCATCATCTCAACTAAATCAATGATCTCAACAGAATCCATCATCTCAACTAAATCAATGATCTCAACAGAATCCATCATCTCAACTAAATCAATGATCTCAACAGAATCCATCATCTCAACTAAATCCAATGATCTCAACAGAATCCATCATCTCAACTAAATCAATGATCTCAAACAGAATCCATCATCTCAAACTAAATCAATGATCTCAAACCACCCAGAATCCAATCATCATCTCAACTAAATCAATGATCTCAACAGAATCCATCATCTCAACTAAATCAATGATCTCAACAGAATCCATCATCTCAACTAAATCAATGATCTCAACAGAATCCATCATCTCAACTTAAATCAATGATCTCAACAGAATCCATCATCTCAACTAAATCAATGATCTCAACAGAATCCATCATCTCAACTAAATCAAATGATCTCAACAGAATCCATCATCTCAACTAAATCAATGATCTCAACAGAATCCAATCATCTCAACTAAATCAATGATCTCAACAGAATCCATCATCTCAACTAAATCAATGATCTCAACAGAATCCATCATCTCAACTAAATCAATGATCTCAACAGAATCCATCATCTCAACTAATCAATGATCTCAACAGAATCCATCATCTCAACTAAATCAATGATCTCAACAGAATCCATCATCTCAACTAAATCAATGATCTCAACAGAATCCATCATCTCAACTAAATCAATGAATCTCAACAGAATCCATCATCTCAACTAAATCAATGATCTCAACAGAATCCATCATCTCAACTAAATCAATGATCTCAACAGAATCCATCATCTCAACTAAATCAATGATCTCAACAGAATCCATCATCTCAACTAAATCAATGATCTCAACAGAATCCATCATCTCAACTAAATCAATGATCTCAACAGAAATCCATCATCTCAACTAAATCAATGATCTCAACAGAATCCATCATCTCAACTAAATCAATGATCTCAACAGAATCCATCATCTCAACTAAATCAATGATCTCAACAGAATCCATCATCTCAACTAAATCAATGATCCTCAACAGAATCCATCATCTCAACTAAATCAATGATCTCAACAGAATCCATCATCTCAACTAAATCAATGATCTCAACAGAATCCATCATCTCAACTAAATCAATGATCTCAACAGAATCCATCATCTCAACTAAATCAATGATCTCAACAGAATCCATCATCTCAACTAAATCAATGATCTCAACAGAATCCATCATCTCAACTAAATCAATGATCTCAACAGAATCCCATCATCTCAACTAAATCAATGATCTCAACAGAATCCATCATCTCAACTAAATCAATGATCTCAACAGAATCCATCATCTCAACTAAATCAATGATCTCACAGAATCCATCATCTCAACTAAATCAATGATCTCAACAGAATCCATCATCTCAACTAAATCAATGATCTCAACAGAATCCATCATCTCAACTAAATCAATGATCTCAACAGAATCCATCATCTCAACTAAATCAATGATCTCAACAGAATCCATCATCTCAACTAAATCAATGATCTCAACAGAATCCATCATCTCAACTAAATCAATGATCTCAACAGAATCCATCATCTCAACTAAATCAATGATCTCAACAGAATCCATCATCTCAACTAAATCAATGATCTCAACAGAATCCATCATCTCAACTAAATCAATGATCTCAACAGAATCCATCATCTCAACTAAATCAATGATCCAACAGAATCCATCATCTCAACTAAATCAATGATCTCAACAGAATCCATCATCTCAACTAAATCAATGATCTCAACAGAATCCATCATCTCAACTAAATCAATGATCTCAACAGAATCCATCATCTCATCTAAATCAATGATCTCAACAGAATCCATCATCTCAACTAAATCAATGATCTCAACAGAATCCATCATCTCAACTAAATCAATGATCTCAACAGAATCCATCATCTCAACTAAATCAATGATCTCAACAGAATCCATCATCTCAACTAAATCAATGATCTCAACAGAATCCATCATCTCAACTAAATCAATGATCTCACAGAATCCATCATCTCAACTAAATCCATGATCAACAGAATCCATCATCTCAACTAAATCAATGATCTCAACAGAATCCATCATCTCAACTAAATCAATGATCTCAACAGAATCCATCATCTCAACTAAATCAATGATCTCAACAGAATCCCATCATCTCAACTAAATCAATGATCTCAACAGAATCCATCATCTCAACTAAATCAATGATCTCAACAGAATCCATCATCTCAACTAAATCAATGATCTCAACAGAATCCATCATCTCAACTAAATCAATGATCTCAACAGAATCCATCATCTCAACTAAATCAATGATCTCAACAGAGATCCATCATCTCAACTAAATCAATGATCTCAACAGAATCCATCATCTCAACTAAATCAATGATCTCAACAGAATCCATCATCTCAACTAAATCAATGATCTCAACAGAATCCATCATCTCAACTAAATCAATGATCTCAACAGAATCCATCATCTCAACTAAATCAATGATCTCAACAGAATCCATCATCTCAACTAAATCAATGATCTCAACAGAATCCATCATCTCAACTAAATCAATGATCTCAACAGAATCCATCATCTCAACTAAATCAATGATCTCAACAGAATCCATCATCTCAACTAAATCAATGAATCTCAACAGAATCCATCATCTCAACTAAATCAATGATCTCAACAGAATCCATCATCTCAACTAAATCAATGATCTCAACAGAATCCATCATCTCACTAATCAATGATCTCAAAGAATCATCTCAACTAAATCAATGATCTCAACAGAATCCATCATCTCAACTAAATCAATGATCTCAACAGAATCCATCATCTCAACTAAATCAATGATCTCAACAGAATCCATCATCTCAACTAAATCAATGATCTCAACAGAATCCATCATCTCAACTAAATCAATGATCTCAACAGAATCCATCATCTCAACTAAATCAATGATCTCAACAGAATCCATCATCTCAACTAAATCAATGATCTCACAGAATCCATCATCTCAACTAAATCAATGATCTCAACAGAATCCATCATCTCAACTAAATCAATGATCTCAACAGAATCCATCATCTCAACTAAATCAATGATCTCAACAGAATCCATCATCTCAACTAAATCAATGATCTCAACAGAATCCATCATCTCAACTAAATCAATGATCTCAACAGAATCCATCATCTCAACTAAATCAATGATCTCAACAGAATCCATCATCTCAACTAAATCAATGATCTCAACAGAATCCATCATCTCAACTAAATCAATGATCTCAACAGAATCCATCATCTCAACTAAATCAATGATCTCAACAGAATCCATCATCTCAACTAAATCAATGATCTCAACAGAATCCATCATCTCAACTAAATCAATGATCTCAACAGAATCCATCATCTCAACTAAATCAATGATCTCAACAGAATCCATCATCTCAACTAAATCAATGATCTCAACAGAATCCATCATCATCAACTAAATCAATGATCTCAACAGAATCCATCATCTCAACTAAATCAATGATCTCAACAGAATCCATCATTCTCAACTAAATCAATGATCTCAACAGAATCCATCATCTCAACTAAATCAATGATCTCAACAGAATCCATCATCTCAACTAAATCAATGATCTCAACAGAATCCATCATCTCAACTAAATCAATGATCTCAACAGAATCCATCATCTCAACTAAATCAATGATCTCACAGAATCCATCATCTCAACTAAATCAATGATCTCAACAGGAATCCATCATCTCAACTAAATCAATGATCTCAACAGAATCCATCATCTCAACTAAATCAATGATCTCAACAGAATCCATCATCTCAACTAAATCAATGATCTCAACAGAATCCATCATCTCAACTAAATCAATGATTCTCAACAGAATCCATCATCTCAACTAAATCAATGATCTCAACAGAATCCATCATCTCAACTAAATCAATGATCTCAACAGAATCCATCATCTCAACTAAATCAATGATCTCAACAGAATCCATCATCTCAACTAAATCAATGATCTCAACAGAATCCATCATCTCAACTAAATCAATGATCTCAACAGAATCCATCATCTCAACTAAATCAATGATCTCAACAGAATCCATCATCTCAACTAAATCAATGATCTCAACAGAATCCATCATCTCAACTAAATCAATGATCTCAACAGAATCCATCATCTCAAACTAAATCAATGATCTCAACAGAATCCATCATCTCAACTAAATCAATGATCTCAACAGAATCCATCATCTCAACTAAATCAATGATCTCAACAGAATCCATCATCTCAACTAAATCAATGATCTCAACAGAATCCATCATCTCAACTAAATCAATGATCTCAACAGAATCCATCATCTCAACTAAATCAATGATCTCAACAGAATCCATCATCTCAACTAAATCAATGATCTCAACAGAATCCATCATCTCAACTAAATCAATGATCTCAACAGAATCCATCATCTCAACTAAATCAATGATCTCAACAGAATCCATCATCTCAACTAAATCAATGATCTCAACAGAATCCATCATCTCAACTAAATCAATGATCTCAACAGAATCCATCATCTCAACTAAATCAATGATCTCAACAGAATCCATCATCTCAACTAAATCAATGATCTCAACAGAATCCATCATCTCAACTAAATCAATGATCTCAACAGAATCCATCATCTCAACTAAATCAATGATCTCAACAGAATCCATCATCTCAACTAAATCAATGATCTCAACAGAATCCATCATCTCAACTAAATCAATGATCTCAAACAGAATCCATCATCTCAACTAAATCAATGATCTCAACAGAATCCATCATCTCAACTAAATCAATGATCTCAACAGAATCCATCATCTCAACTAAATCAATGATCTCAACAGAATCCATCATCTCAACTAAATCAAAGATCTTCAACAGAATCCATCATCTCAACTAAATCAAATGATCTCAACAGAATCCATCATCTCAACTAAATCAATGATCTCAACAGAATCCATCATCTCAACTAAATCAATGATCTCAACAGAATCCATCATCTCAACTAAATCAATGATCTCAACAGAATCCATCATCTCAACTAAATCAATGATCTCAACAGAATCCATCATCTCAACTAAATCAATGATCTCAACAGAATCCATCATCTCAACTAAATCAATGATCTCAACAGAATCTCATCATCTCAACTAAATCAATGATCTCAACAGAATCCATCATCTCAACTAAATCAATGATCTCAACAGAATCCATCATCTCAACTAAATCAATGATCTCAACCAGAATCCATCATCTCAACTAAATCAATGATCTCAACAGAATCCATCATCTCAACTAAATCAATGATCTCAACAGAATCCCATCATCTCAACTAAATCAATGATCTCAACAGAATCCATCATCTCAACTAAATCAATGATCTCAACAGAATCCATCATCTCAACTAAATCAATGATCTCAACAGAATCCATCATCTCAACTAAATCAATGATCTCAACAGAATCATCATCTCAACTAAATCAATGATCTCAACAGAATCCATCATCTCAACTAAATCAATGATCTCAACAGAATCCATCAATCCTCAACTAAATCAATGATCTCAACAGAATCCATCATCTCAACTAAATCAATGATCTCAACAGAATCCATCATCTCAACTAAATCAATGATCTCAACAGAATCCATCATCTCAACTAAATCAATGATCTCAACAGAATCCATCATCTCAACTAAATCAATGATCTCAACAGAATCCATCATCTCAACTAAATCAATGATCTCAACAGAATCCATCATCTCAACTATAATCAATGATCTCAACAGAATCCATCATCTCAACTAAATCAATGATCTCAACAGAAATCCACATTCATCTCAACTAAATCAATGATCTCAAACAGAATCCATCATCTCAACTAAATGCAATGATCTCAACAGAATCCATCATCTCAACTAAATCAATGATCTCAGACAGAATCCATCATCTCAACTAAATCAATGATCTCAACAGAATCCATCATCTCAAACTAAATCAATGATCTCAACAGAATCCATCATCCTCAACTAAATCAATGATCTCAACAGAATCCATCATCTCAACTAAATCAATGATCTCAACAGAATCCATCATCTCAACTAAATCAATGATCTCAACAGAATCCATCATCTCAACTAAATCAATGATCTCAACAGAATCCATCATCTCAACTAAATCAATGATCTCAACAGAATCCATCATCTCAACTAAATCAATGATCTCAACAGAATCCATCATCTCAACTAAATCAATGATCTCAACAGAATCCATCATCTCAACTAAATCAATGATCTCAACAGAATCCAATCATCTCTAACTAAATCAATGATCTCAACAGAATCCATCATCTCAACTAAATCAATGATCTCAACAGAATCCATCATCTCAACTAAATCAATGATCTCAACAGAATCCAATCATCTCAACTATAATCAATGATCTCAACAGAATCCATCATCTCAACTAAATCAATGATCTCAACAGAATCCATCATCTCAACTTAATTCAATGATCTCAACTGAATCCTTCATCTCAATCTAAATCAATGATCTCAACAGAATCCATCATCTCAACTAAATCAATGATCTCAACAGAATCCATCATCCTCAACTAAATCAATGATCTCAACAGAATCCATCATCTCAACTAAATCAATGCATCCTCAACAGAATCCATCATCCTCAACTAAATCAATGATCTCAACAGAATCTCATCATCTCAACTAAATCAATGATCTCAACAGAATCCATCATCTCAAACTAAATCTCACATGATCTCAACAGAAATCCATCATCACTCAACTACATCAACTGAATCTCACAGAAATCCATCATCTCAACTAAATCAAGTATTAATCTCTCAACAGAATCCATCATCTCAAACTAAATCAATTGATCTCAACAGAATCCATCAT